>CALYLW010001448.1:180190-348300 GCA_944989445.1 Ampullaceana balthica
TTGTATTATAGACGTCCCTGCTATACAGAAGATTATTGCCTCATATGCTTATTCATGGTTTATGATTAGTCTTGCATTTATATTAGAGTTTTAATATTATAGACGTCCCTGCTATACAGAAGATTATTGCCTCATATGCTTATTCAAGGTTTATGATTAGTCTTGCATTTATATTAGAGTTTTAAATGCTGATAGTGTAATTGTTTTCCTGGTTTGATCAGGGAACCAATTCCACGTACGAATTCCAGACGGAATGAACGAGAATGTGTATGTGTTTGTTCTTGCATACGGAATAAGAAAAGTGTTTTTATACCTGTCTGTCTAAGCGTTATATACATTATCTTTGTGTTGTATTTCCAAGTTAGAATTAATTGCCTTATGTATTATTATTACTTTGCTCTTGTTTCTTCTACCCTATAGTGTTTCAATGTTTAATGATTTAACAAATGGTGCTACTCTTGTCATTTTTGAATATTCTCAAGCAATGAATCTGGCAACTTAAAAAAAAATGTTCTAATTTATCAATGTTTTCTTTGGTGGATGGGTTCCATACAGAAGATGCATATCATGGTCGTACGCAAGGGGGGGGGGTTCGTACGTTCTAACGAACCCCCTTTTGCGAATGTGTGCCCTTTTTTTTGGTGTAAAACAAAGATCTTGACATTATTGAGAGATTTGGGTGATCCCACTAAAGAAAGTGAGGGGCCAGTGTTATGATGGTGCTGCATCTATGTCGGGCGCTGTCTCAGGAGTTCAATCGTATATTCTGCGAGAGGCCCCTTTGGTGGTATACACACACTGCAGCATTTATGCTTTAAACCTAGTGATCATTTGTAACAAAATTTGTAAAAACGGTTGATCACACACGAAAACAATACGCTAACAGACCGATTGCTTAACACAAAATAATATATCAGGTCGGATATCAAGTGCCAGATCACTAATGAATTTCCAGGAAAAAGTGAGTTTCCCTTTCTGCGTCACTCGTTATGCGAATCTTCGCTCGTTAAGGGATAAACTTTTCCCATATAAATGTTGCTCGATATGCGAAAATCTCGTTATGAGAAGTGCTCGTAATGAGAGGTTTGTCTTATCTTAACATGAAATGCCTTCGCGACAAGTTTGCGAACCCCCCTTAAAAAAGTCTGGGTACGGCCTTGCATATTTCAGTACAGGTCTCACGGTCTCACCAAAGTGAGGCAGCATTTTAATTTTATATTCTTATTACATCTCTAAAAGTTGATCATTTTAAATCCTAAGGTTTTGTTGGATTTTAAAAATAATTCATTGGCATGGGGATTCCATGGCAATTTCTCTTTTATGACAACTCCAAAGTATTCTGCATCTTTAGTTTGTATTAGTTGCTTTCCAGGAATGAAATAGTTTGCATTAATTTTTTTATCTTCTTCTTTGTTACTCTTAACAGTTGACACTTTACTGGGTGGAAAGACATACTTTAATTAGTTTCCTATTTTATAAATTCATCTTTGTAATATTTTTCTATCTTGTTCTGCTTGAATTGTTCTATAGAGTATATAATCATCAGCAAATAACCTAACTTTTGTTCCTGCTGATATGCTGTTGAGTAAATCATTTATATACATTAAAAAGAGAAAGGGAACTAACACAGTTCCTTGTGGAATTCCTGAGTTAACCTTTCTTGGTGCTGATTTAGATCCTTTAATTATTTCAGTTTGCTACTTAAGTTTTTTTTAGTAAACTAAAGTGGTGAACTTTGTCACATGCTTTTGTGAAGTCTAGTAATATTTATCTATTGTTGACTATTATTATCTAAGCCTTTTGAAAGATCATCTATTTAATCATTTAATTGTGTTCCACATGATCTGTTTTTGCTAAAACCACGTTAATGTGGGCATAGGACATTAGGATTGTCTATGGGATTAATTATCTATTCTACTGTTTATTATGCGTTCTAGTAATTTACAAAGTGCCGTCCATAAATGACGTCACGCGCCTAAAAAAAAAGGAGGGGGAGGGGAGCTCAGGGGGTCACACATTTGTGACGAGGGGGGAGTTTGTGAAATGTGACGTCACATCAAAACGAGCTACTTTAATTAAAAGTTCCACTTACATATTTGATTGCTTGCAATTTATTTAATTACGTTTTCAATGGATTCACACGTGTTACGATATTCGAGTGCATCCTTACGCTAAATACATATTTAAATCGCAAAAAAGTAATTTGCAACATGCTAATTTTCAATTAGAAAATACGGCTTTTAGGGGGGGGTGGGGGTCAAAGCTTTGGGACGTCATATTGGAGGGGTTTATAATTTGGCCAAAATCGCGTGTCTTATTTATTGACGGCCCCTAATGCTAGTAAGTGATACTGGTATGTTATTACCTGGGTCTGTTTTATCTCCTTAAAAAAAATAATTGAGTCACATTAGCTAGTTTCCTATCCAGGGGTACATTACCCTGGTTTAGATAGGCTTGAAAAAGTACTTCAAGGATTGGGCTACAGTTCACTGTTCTTTTAGTAGCCTTGCCGACAATTTATCTGGACCAGTAGCATTTTTTATTGTTAAGTTCTAAACGATTTATTTATACCGCTTTCGCCTACAGTTATGTTAACTATTTTATTTAAGTTAAATGAAACTTCCTAGTCCCACAAGGTTGAAATGCTGATGCAAAATATGTGTTAACGATGTTAGCTGTTTTAGCATTTCTTGCTGTTCTCCAGTTTTTATCACCCGTGTATAAAAAAGAAGCATTTTTAATTTGTCATCTCTGTCTGATTTTAATTTAAAAATTTTTTTTTATCATTAAAAAATGTGCAGTGCATTTTCCTTAGATCAGCGGTGGCGAACCTTTTTTTGTTTGGCCGCGAGCCCAAGCTTCAACCAAAACCCACCTATGTAGATCAAAGTGCCAACACTCCCATGAAACCCGAAAATGGGGGTTTGACTTAGCTGGTTTGATTAAGACAGGAATATTTCCGTCGCGTGCCGGCCGGCAGTTGGGGCTCTGCGTGCCGACTGTGACACGCGTGCCATAAGTTCGCCATCACTGCCTTAGATGCATTGCATTAAATGTACACATACTTACTTTTAATATTCATTTAGAGTTTCCTCCAATAATAGTTTTTACCTTTTGACTTTGAACTTCTAGAACCTAGATGAGGGAAAGCAGATCTCATTATTATGCTCTTCTGTTGCCATGATCTACATATTTATTATACATAATGATTTTCAACGGCGTGCATGTTTAAATGAAACAAATACAACTTGATATACATAACGTGAATAAATCATTTTAAAGAACAGATTTCATTTTTTGTGTACTTTATTCTTTAAAAAATTTTAAAAAATATAGAAATAGATTATTTTTGTAAGTGGGAAATGTTGTTTATTCGGCGTTCTCTAGACTCAGCTGGTCTACCTATTGGTCCATAAATGACGTCAGGCCGTCAGGCGTCTAGGGGGAAGGGGGTCACGCATGTGTGACGATGTGCGACGAAAGGGAGGGGGGTGTTTAAGAATTGTGACGTCACATCAAACAACTTAAATTAAAGTTCCACTTAAATATTTGATTGTTGACAATTTATTTAATGAAGTTTTCACAGCTGTCACGATATTAGAGTGCAGACATACACTAAATAAATACTTAAATTGCTAAAAAGAGATTTGAAACATGCTAATTTTCAATTAGAAAATACGGCTTTTAGGTCGTGGAGAAGGGGGGGGGGCTCAAAGCTTTGTAACGTGATATTGGAAGGGGGTCTAAGTTTTTGTGACGTCATATTGGAAGGGGCGTCTATGTTTTTGTGATGAAGTGTGACGGGGGGGGTGGAGGGGGGATAGGGGGAGTGGGGGTACAAAATCGGTCAAAAATCGCGTGATGTCATTTATGGGTGGCCCCATAGCACTAGCACCAAAACATCCTCTAAAGAAATAACCAAAGGGAGATCAATCTATCAAAATGAAAATACACGAAAATGTGAAATAGAAGTTGTTAAATCAAACATCACCTTACAATAACAATAAGTGTTTGAACAAAGATTAAGAGGTTTTCAATTAATTTTTGTTTGATATATTTATATGTACAGTACAAATAGCTTTTCTGTAAATCCTGAAATATATATTTTTTTAAATGGTTCTCTGCTATTTTTAAGCGTTGATTATCAATGATTATTGTTTCTTAACTAAACAATCCAGTACAGGTGTGTTTTTAACAACAAACACAAAGATTACAACTTCAACTATACATAAGGTGATTGGGCAATTAGTACGAAAGTATTGCCTTGTTTTATTGTTTCCATTTTGATAGAAATCATGATAACTAAAGTTTGGTAAAAACAACCTCCATGAAACATAAACAAGTGACGAATCTTTCCAGACCCCCATGCCCCGCCCTATTTCCGCTAGTGAATCTATTAACGTTTTTAATTAGAATATACATTAACGTTTATAAGTAGGGTTTCAAATAACGCTTTGTAAGTAGGGTATAAGTTAACGTTAGTAAGTAGGGTATAAGTTAACGTTTGTAAGAAGTGTATAAGTTAACGTTTGTAATAAGTGTATAAGTTAACGTTTGTAAGTAGGGTATAAGTTAACGTTTGTAAGAAGGTTTAATAACAATAACCTTTCTTAAACACATTTCGCTTTCTGAAACTAATATCGTCTCCATTTGTTTTTAATGTATCGGTCACGTGACTATTTCAAGGTCGTCACGTGCAATGACTTGACATTAACACAGATCTACTTAAGACATAATTCGATATGTTGACCACATATTTAGACCACTGACACAATTCTCTGTGACCACGTGACAGATCGGCTTACTTCCTTATCTTTACGTTACGCTAAGTCTCCCCACAACCAGAGCATCTCTTCGCCCTATTGTAGAGCAGTGCTTCTCAAAATTTTTAGTGTGGCGGACCGGCAGGAATTATTCCATTGCTCTAGGGACCGGTGCACTGTTTACCTGTACTGACGTGGTAGCAAAAAGTAGTTTTATTTTATTTTATTTGTTTAATTTTATGTGCTTAGTGCCTAAAAATTGACAAACTCTATAGTGTTAGTATTAATGATTGGAAATGGAGGATTAAAATGATATTTTTCTGCCCTTTCTTGATAACTCCTGCGGACCGGTAGCGAATGACCCTCGGACCGGCACCGGTCCACGGACCACCAATTTGAGTAACACTGCTGTAGAGGAGCCCAATCAGATTCTGGTCGCATTAACAACCAATGAGAGCAAAGCAGTCTTCATATATTAGTTCTGAACTCTGGGAGGTTCCAGTGAAAACATACATTTTTTGTGTGACATTGAATTGAGATACGACATTGTCTGATGACTTTTAGTAATTAGCTTACACCACTTTCCAGATAGTAACAATGCTTTTAAATATGAATAATATGATGTATGCCATATATAATATCATCATTGTAATTTGTTGTCATGGTAAGTAAAAGTGTATATTAATGTATACTTAACAAGGGAATGTATGATAATGATTGGTAAGTGGTGCAAGACAATTATGGGTGGGTATCATATCAAGGTCTTATGTATGCCTCATGATACATCGTAGGGTTCCAATTTTTCTGGTTTATTAACTAAATTCGCGATCGTAGGAAATGTTTACTCATGTAAAAATAAATACCTATCTAGTGTAACTTAGAAATAGCTTAAATAAAATTAAATGTTTTATCTTTTTGCAACCGATTATAAGTCGTAAAAACCAAAATATGTTTGTTGTATATGAAAACAATCGCAAAAGTTTACGTTTCAGGTTTCGAGCTCCGCATGGACAGAATGGACTATCTTCTCAAAGATCGAACATACTGCGGTCGCCTACAATGCCAGGTCGACACCTCCAGTGACATGAATATGTCAAAACTTGTCAGAATGAATGTCTTGGACTCAGAGAAAAAACAGTTGTTGGCGGCCATATTACCCACTGACTCAGAAATCCAATCTCTCACTGGCGACCAAATGCTCGCTATAGGATCCATGTCATTTAGTCATGGGGAATTAAACCTGTATTTCTCTGACGTTTCCTACTGTTTGCAAACTGCTTACACCTGCCAGGTTTATTTTGTAAAAGGAAATAACAAAGAAGAATTCGCTGAAAAGATAATTTTACCTCCTTCACTTTATCCACGGGGGAATACCGAATATCTAGCTGTAGTCGAGCCATCTAACATGTCAATAAAATCTGAGGCCATATCGGGGGAAATTCCTGAACAAAATTTTGATAACAAATTCTCTGAATTGGAGGAAAGAGTAATTTCAAAATTAAGTTCAATTGTCGAGCAAATATTCCAAAACATAATCGGCATCAACTGCATACCGAGAAAACTAAACAACAAAGTCAATCAAATGACACAAAAACTGAGTGATCATGAACAATTTGGAAAGTTTGAAAACCCCATGGCTGGCATCATCCACAGTTTAGACAGCTCAGACACGAACAGTTTTGACGCCCAGATGGACTCGGATGTGGACAGCAGGGGAGAGAGCAACGGCTCGCTAAGGGCAAAAGAACTGACCAAACTTTACAAGGATCTGGAGATTAGAGACGGACCAGGCCATTCAGTGGTAAGACTAATTCACGCTCTGATTGGCTCAAAGTTTTCCACCTTAGAGGCACGTATCGCGGACATGGTGACTGGCATTCACCACATGAACGATGGAATGATTGGCCTGAACAAAAGCGTTGAAAACGTTCATGAACAACTAAACCGTAAAGAGATTCAAGAGAAAATTGAGCGAGCCGCCAACTTGCAGGACCATAAACAAAACACTGCAGAGTTGTTGAAGCTAGACGCTGGCCTGAGAGAACTAGCCAAAGAAATAGAATTCATTAACATAACGATGGCAAGAGTACAGCGGAGCTTAGTCGGGATTAGTGAAAAGTCTCAGGCAGCTGAGATGGGAGACCGGTGTATGTCCAGTATGGCAGAGAGCTTGAAAGAATTGAGGACCGGACAGAGGTCTATGGAGTCCCTCCTGGTCAACGTTACAACGATGAAAGCAAAAGATTCAACAACACATGAATGTGTTACATCTGTAGTTGACCATTCACAAGAAAAACAGGTAAGAATACACGTATACGGTTTTTGTTGTTGTCTCTAATTGGGCTAGCAATAATTCAATACTATTGTAATGGAATCGAAATCAGTTTGATTTAGATTTTGGCTCGTTAGACAGACAATTGATATTTAACCACTTGAAAACCAGTTAAACAGAAAATAAAAGCATAGCAGGTGTTTTAAAAAAAATCATAATTTTAACAATGCTGCAGAGAGATTCGGTTTTAAAAATAGCAACTTTATCAACGTAAAACAATTAAAGCATATAATACGAAAACGGTGACCATTATTATACCGGACGCACACTTTGAAAGACTGGAATATATATCTCTTTGAGTCTCTTTTCCAATATTCAGTAAGACTATCTTATTTATTCCTCTTGCTTTCTCCTATTCCCTCTTTCGTTTCTACCTTTCTACAGTAGTGTAGGTTCGTCAGCTGTTTGTTTTGATTTAATGCCAATAGTTCATGGAATTCAAAGACAATAGATCGGATACTTTTGTTAGCTGTTAACTTTTTTTTAACTTGGACAAGAAGATAAACTCCCGTTCATTGCGTGCAAATACTTTTATCCTCCTGATCTACAGGAGCCTCATCTTTGTCGATTATCTGATCCCAGAAATAGAAAAATATTCGAAACCATTCTTAGCAAATGTGCTGCAGTCTCTCTAGTCTTCTATTTCTCTCATTTGTCATTTTGTAAACATGTCCAATGGGGTGAAAAGGATTAATATTTGGAGTTAGAGTAGTTTTATCTTAACACAGCATAGAATGTTCTGAAATATTTTTATTAATAAAAAAAGAAAAGAAAAAAGCATTCATGTAGCTTGTAAAGAGTTGCTTAGTCTTACTATTTTTACGTTTCTATTTTCATGTGTTGCATTCAGCTGAAATGCGAGAGAGGAATGACGACTGTGTTAGGTCCAAGAGTGATAACATCATTAGATGACCAGAATTGGGTTCTGTGTGATACGGAAACAGACGGTGGTGGATGGATCGTCATACAGGTCTAATGGCTTCTTTATATCAGACGGTGGTAGCCTTTAAATCAGACGGTGGTAGCCTTTATATCAGACGGTGGTAGCCTTTATATCAGACGGTGGTAGCCTTTATATTAGACGATGGTATCCCTTATATCAGACGGTGGTAGCCTTTATATCAGACGGTGGTAGCCTTTATATCAGACGGTGGTAGCCTTTATATCAGACGTTGGTAGCCTTTATATGAGACGGCGGTAGCCTTTATATCAGGTGGCGGTAGCCTTTATATCAGACGGTGGTAGCCTTTATATCAGACGATGGTAGCCTTTATATCAGACGGTGGTAGCCTTTATATCAGACGGTGGTAGCCTTTATATCAGACGGTCGGTGGTAGCCTTTATATCAGACGGTCGGTGGTAGCCTTTATATCAGACGATGGTCTATTTTTTAGTCTTTCTCAATCCTGTTTTTTTAATGTAAGATTTATAATTTAAAACATCAGTTGAATGACAGAATATAATTTCTTTGAAAATTTTATAATTGTTGTATCACAATGTCACAGTCATTTCTGTCTCCGAATATGCATAAACGGACATTTCAATGTTTCCCCAAATGTTTCTTTTCAAGCGTCGGGTCAAAGGAGATGTCTCATTTGCCAGGAACTGGACGGATTACAAACAAGGATTTGGTTCGTTTCACGGAGACTTTTGGCTCGGGAACGAGATTGTCTCCCATCTTACAGCAAAGGTAAAGTTGTTGTTACATGTTCATATATGGACTTGAAAAAGATGTATTGTGTGTGTGTTTTGTGTATATGAATGCGTATATCTTGGTGTAACACTGTGTGTGTGTGTGTGTGTGTTAATGAATTAAAAACAAGCTGTGTGTAATTTAACAGATTACATCCTTCTTAGTATTTTCCCCCACCCGAATATATACCCAATTATGGTCAACCAGCAAGAATATAAGGCTTATCAAGACAAACTTATTTCTAACGGCCTGTTCAAAACATAAAAACATGATGAGTTTTGCATTACTTAATGGACGATTATTTTAGTTTCAAATCCGGCACAGGGTTTCTGTCATTTACAGCTGTCAGGGGCCGTCCATAAAGTACGTCACGCTATTTTTGACTATTTTTTACCCCCCCCCTCGCCCTTGTCACAAACTGTCACAAATCTCGGACTAAAGTACGTCACACTTTCGAAAAAAAAATGTTTTTTTATTAACAAAAATAATTAAAATTTAATGTAAAACACCGTGACGTCACACATGGCCAGACCCCCCTCTCCCCCCCTGTCACAAACTGTCACACTTTCTTACACCCCGTCCCCCCTCTGAAGCGTGACGTACTTTATGGACGGCCCCTTAACAGCTTGATCCTTGAATTGAAACAAATAAAAACGTGTGTAAAAAAACACCTAGCATGAGACAAGTAGGGCAGTTAACTACAATTTTGTTCCTTTTTAAAGTTATGAATATGCAATTTTTAGTTTTCAAGGTATTATTTTATCTTCAGGTGTCTTTGAATGACAAGAGTTAGCTACCGTGTTTGTAAGGGGTCACTGTTTAGTTTATTGATGTCAAGTATATTGTTATTGTGTTCCAATTTTGTTTAAATATAAGATGTGTCTAATAAATAATTGCATTCTATTTTAATTTTTGTTTGTGTGTGTGCTAAGGGTAACTACTCATTGAGGATCGACATGAGAGTGGGAAGAGTTGCCTACAACGTAAGTTATGACAATTTCAAAGTGACGGACGAGGCAGACAAATACTCTCTACACTTGTCTGGCTTCAGGGGAAGCATCAAGGACTCGTTCGGCGTCCATAGCAACATGGCCTTCTCTACTCCGGATCGAGACAACGACAAGGATAGCGGAAGTTGCGCGGGGACCTTTCAGTCCGGCTGGTGGTACACCGCCTGCTACCATTCCCATCTCAACGGTGTTTGGGGCACGAGGGAGCCCAAGGGAATCAAATGGGTCATCAACAACAACGACCCGTTGGCACTGAGCTACGTGGAGATGAAAATAAGACCAGTACACGACTGGCAACTCTAATTATCATATTCCCAATAATATCCCCCCCTCCCGCCCTAACAAGCATGTGTTGAAATATAACATTTACATTTTATCTGAATTATAAGATTGAATTAAATTTTACACTATAACAACAATTGTTTTACTAACACGAGGTAGTTTAAATGAACAATAAATAGAAGTAAAAAAAAAGATTTTTAAAAACCACGTTTTTTAAGCGAACTAAAAAGAAGAAAATAATTTAAAACTTTTAAGTAAAGGAGCTACTATATACATAACTAAAAACGTGGGGCGGGCGCTTATGAGGATTAACATATGCGGTTCACTCATTCTCTCACTTATAGATCTCTCCTTTGCCTTCTAAATTAGAAATCTTTAATTATTATACCAAACACCCACCCCACGTTTTTAAATCATCTACCATAACGGTCATTCAACTTAAAAGTTTTAAATTATTTTCTTCTTTTTAGTCCGCTTAAAAAACGTGGTTTTTTAAAAATCTTTTTTTACTTCTATTTATTTTATTCTTTTTAGTCCACTTATAACAACTTGGTTTTTACACGCTTTTATTTAAGTCACAATGTTTGTATGTTGTATCCATCCTTCCTTCAAATCTTGAAACGTAAAATTAAACCACTTCTGATGGACATAGAGATCTCAAAATTTTACCACAGATAGATCTTGGATGACAATGCATTGTATTAAAATTTCAGATCGATCAAATGTACCGTAATGAAATGAATCAATTTTTAGTGTATCTCTATTTATCACTATTTCGAATGTATAGTCGTCTGCTAGAGTTGACCTCCACGGCTCACTGGTTTCACTCTAGCCCTCGTAAATTCCCGTGTTTACATCAAGGACAAGGGAAATCAGCGCGTTTCAGTCTGTAAATGTTTGTAAATAAAAGCATGTCCTTTAAAAAAAAAGATTTTTTTTACATTTTACTTATTATTAAAAATATTTTTTTACCTCTATTTATTTTACCAAACACCTCACAAGCGCCCGCTCAACGTTTTAAAAACATTGTGATGTGGTCACGGGGCGAACTCACGGATGTCAACAAAAGCCGACGGTACAGATGCTTTTATATAGACTATAGATAAACTTAAAAGTTCAATAATTTAATAACGGTACATTTGATCGATCTGAAATTTTGATACAATGCATTGTAATCCAAGATCTATCTGTGGTAAAATTTTCAGATCTTTAGGACCATCAGAAGTGGTTCAATTTTACGTTGGCAGATTTGAAAAAATCTTGGACAAACAAACAATGCCCAACGAAAGCGAGTTAATTAAAAACGTGGTAAAAACAAAACATGTGTGTATAGTAACTTGGTCTGCTCAAAATAATTTGGTAACTGAGAACTTGTTTATTCCTCTGAAATATTTTTAATTTAGTCCTAATTATATCTTTATAATTAAAGATAGAGCGGTCAAACGTATATCAACTAATTTCTAATAGTTTAAGGGAGCAATATAAGTATTGAAAAATTCTATATTTTACTGATACAATTCTAGAACAGTTCGCTCACACGATTGTTGTCAATCCTTGGAAAGATGTTTTGTAGATATGATTTTCTTGGCTTTTATGTCTATATGCATTATTTTCCTCCGTTTATTGACCGTTTGTACATATTATGTCAATAACTCTTTTTTGTTGTATTTTTTAAATGATGAATTAAACTCTTACGGCCTTTAGCTCAATATATAAAAAATACTTGCCAAATCACTATCCTGACTTCACAGTAGGTGTCCTAACTAAGACTATATGAGTTTGATAGCATTACCTAAACAACCAGTTAGTGTCTGAACTAAGGCATCGTGCTAACAATATGAGACACAGTTAAGCTACGGCTATCGGAATAATTCAATATGTAAATACATTTTAAAACACTTTCACACACACAGTAAACTGCAGACGATAATGTAAAAACTTAATGAATAATCATGAAATATTATTTTCCTACCATTTGTACGATGTTTTGATTACTTTTTTTTTACTTTTGTATGTTTCTATTTTAATATTTTTTAAAAATAAAAATGTAATTTGTTCAAGCACAACAAGTAACCAATACATTTTATATTCTGTTTTTTGTCAATGTATTCTTTTCCAACTGTATTCATTTTATCAAATAAAAAATGAGTTTTTTTATCGTTGCACACGTGTTATAATAACTCTATTTTCTATGACTGCTTTTAAGATTACTCCAATACGGTGTTCAATCTTCATCATCTTACTAACGTTTAAATAGTCAACGATCGTGCCAAAGATTGAGTTTGGATTTTTCTATTAGACACTGTCATTTTTAAGCTAAGGATCGGACATTATTTTTACTGGAGTTGTCTTTGTGTAGCTTTCACTTGTATCCCTTGGAGCAACACATGACACCACTGACCGCTTGAGAATCACTGGTCTAGGTCAAAACGCTCTTATAAATTTTAACATGCAAGGCGTCTTGGACTTTGCTAATGTGATATCAAATTTGACAGTTTGTTTAATTTGCTAGTGAGATCAAAACAGAGAAGAAAACCAAATTGAATAGAGTCGAACACAGTAAACTCGAAACCTGCTGACCTCTGAACCCTGCTTACCTGGAAACCTGCTGACCTCTGAACCCTTCTTACCTGGAAACCTGCTGACCTCTGAACCCTTCTTACCTTGAAACCGTTCTGACCCCCTAGCCCCACAGTCGATCAAATATCAACATCTCTGAGTTCAAATCAATCAAGAATGTAATCCCCTAATTGTCCCTAAAATTTGAGTCCAGGCCAGAAATCCTCATTAGTTTCATAAAGCCAATTGATAGCGATGGCTGTATATCAAAATGTCTCTTCTTCCTTGCCTGATTGTAAGGGAAAAAATGGTTAAAAAGCTGAGAAGTAAAAAATACCTTGGAGTTTGGAGCCGACTCTTTGGTATTCCCCTCTTAAAGTTTGAGTAACGTAGATTTATAAGGTGCATGCCTCCTTCCCCCCCCCCTTAGATTTTAATCAACAACGCCTTCATTCACAGCTATACATCTTCAAGTGTAGGGGACTACGGAAAAAAACAATAATTTCGTCTGATTTAAAGTTATTTAAACGCTTCAGTAAATATATTGAAAAAATAATTCATCTTTAATAAGTGAAAAGGGAAATTTAAAAAAAATTGATTTTTAAATTTCGGTAATCATCAACCCCATATAACCGGAGGCAGCCCAGGATGTAGGTGTTACTGAACCAAACTATTCATCAACACCCATATAACCGGTGGCAGCCCAGGATGTAAGTGTTACTGAACCAAACTATTCATCAACCCCATATAACCGGTGGCAGCCCAGGATGTAGGTGTTACTGAACCAAACTATTCATCAACCCCATATAACCGGTGGCTGCCCAGGATGTAGGTGTTACTGAACCAAACTATTCATCAACCCCATATAACCGGTGGCAGCCCAGGATGTAGGTGTTACTGAACCAAACTATTCATCAACCCCATATAACCGGTTGCTGCCCAGGATGTAGGTGTTACTGAACCAAACTATTCATCAAACCCCATATAACCGGTGGCTGCCCAGGATGTAGGTGTTACTGAACCAAACTATTCATCAACCCCATATAACCGGTGGCTGCCCAGGATGTAGGTGTTACTGAACCAAACTATTCATCAACCCCATATAACCGGTGGCTGCCCAGGATGTAGGTTTTACTGAACCAAACTATTCATAAACCCCATATAACCGATGGCAGCCCAGGATGTAGGTGTTACTGAACCAAACTATTCAAACAACTTTCCTTAAATCAGCATCCCATGACTGCAGTCTTATTTTCATGTCCACACTGACAGCCTGTTTGTCACTCATGTCGTCCTGACATCAGTGACAGTAAGTTATGTCAACAACGTTTATAGCGCCTGACAAGATCGAATTGGGTCAACAGTCATGCCGTCAGGACAGGCGATGAAATTTTGTGTCATCGCGACCTTAATATAAATGACTAAAAGTGAGAGGCCCTGAGATTTTAGGTCGTTATTCTCCTATACAATATAGTTTCTCCTTTTATATCAATATTACATTAGACATATTATAAACTACACTTCGCTTACTTTTTTTTTACATTAAACTTCACTTTCTTAGAAGATGTGTAATATTTTCAGCCTGCCTATAAAAAGCCTTAAATGTATTAAAGTTAATATGGAGATTGAACTTAAAACAGGCTTTATGCCAACAATCATTTCAAATTACGTTAACAACCAAGTCCATCGCGTAATGATACAATTTTTAACTTTTTGAGATTGTTTGAAAGATTCGGGATTTACTACAAACATCGCATACTTCAGAGGAAATGAATGGATATTTTAAAAATATTATTAACAACAAAGAGTGCATTTATTACACGCAATTCGTCATGGAGATATTTGTATAGCGGCACACATATTGACTTAAGACACAATCACAAAGTTACAAATTAAAACATAATATTGCAATCTGTTCCAGGTCGTGTGGTAAACTCCACCACACGTACCCCCCCCCCGTTAGTGACCCAGTGCCGCCATGTGTGACACTGGTGCGCCATGTCAGAGAGGTGGTTAGGTGTAGGTGGGGGGGGGTGGAGGAGGACTTCACGGATGGTTGACTTTGGAACGCGCTCTAGTGACGTCACTTGTGGCTTGTCAGAAGGCAACAACATCAGAACACCGATCATATTAAACCACTGAGTTCTTCTTGAGCGCATTGCATCTTGTGTTCGAGAAACAAAGTGATCTATTTCTTGGAATAAACAAAGACACATTCTGCCCTTATTACTTTGTGATCATTCCGTAAGTCAAGTCTACATATTTTTAGTGGAACACAATTTTTGAAATAACAAAGTTTTCCCATGCCATAGGCTGCGTAAGTTAAAGAAAACAAAGCAAACTAATAATACGCACACATAACTATAACCTATAACTAAAATTAAATAACACTAGATTGCCTCGCCTTACATAACAATACCTAACTAAATAACAATATATTTAATCATATAATAATAGCTACACTTAAATAAAACCTGATTTACTCAGATAATAATACGGTTCACTTAAATAACATTAGATTTAGTCATATAATAATAGCTACACTTAAATAAAACCTGATTTACTCAGATAATAATACGGTTCACTTAAATAACAGTAGATTTCCTCATTTAACAAATGCTACACTCAAATATCACTAGTTACTCACATAACAATAGCTACACTTATATAACACTGGATTTACTCACATAACAATAGCTACACTTATATAACACTGGATTTACTCACATAACAATAGCTACACTTATATATCACTGGATTTACTCACATAACAATAGCTACACTTATATAACACTGGATTTACTCACATAACAATAGCTACACTTATATAACACTGGATTTACTCACATAACAATAGCTACACTTATATAACACTGGATTTACTCACATAACAATAGCTACACTTATATAACACTGGATTTACTCACATAACAATAGCTACACTTATATAACACTGGATTTACTCACATAACAATAGCTACACTTATATAACACTGGATTTACTCACATAACAATAGCTACACTTATATAACACTGGATTTACTCACATAACAATAGCTACACTTATATAACACTGGATTTACTCACATAACAATAGCTACACTTATATATCACTGGATTTACTCACATAACAATAGCTACACTTATATATCACTGGATTTACTCACATAACAATAGCTACACTTATATATCACTGGATTTACTCACATAACAATAGCTACACTTATATAACACTGGATTTACTCACATAACAATAGCTACACTTATATAACACTGGATTTACTCACATAACAATAGCTACACTTATATAACACTGGATTTACTCACATAACAATAGCTACACTTATATAACACTGGATTTACTCACATAACAATAGCTACACTTATATAACACTGGATTTACTCACATAACAATAGCTACACTTATATAACACTGGATTTACTCACATAACAATAGCTACACTTATATAACACTGGATTTACTCACATAACAATAGCTACACTTATATAACACTGGATTTACTCACATAACAATAGCTACACTTATATAATACTGGATTTACTCACATAACAATAGCTACACTTATATAACACTGGATTTACTCACATAACAATAGCTACACTTATATAACACTGGATTTACTCACATAACAATAGCTACACTTATATAACACTGGATTTACTCACATAACAATAGCTACACTTATATAACACTGGATTTACTCACATAACAATAGCTACACTTATATAACACTGGATTTACTCACATAACAATAGCTACACTTATATAACACTGACTTTACTCACATAACAATAGCTACACTTATATAACACTGACTTTACTCACATAACAATAGCTACACTTATATAACACTGACTTTACTCACATAACAATAGCTACACTTATATAACACTGACTTTACTCACATAACAATAGATACACTTATATAACACTGACTTTACTCACATAACAATAGCTACACTTATATAACACTGGATTTACTCACATAACAAAAGCTGTACTCAAATGCCACTTTCTACACATACAAAAATATAACTGTACTCAAATGCCACCTTCTACACACTCACACACACACACACACACACACACACACACACACACACACACACACACACAAGCATAGCTGTACTCAAATGCCACCTTCTACACATACAAAAACATAGTTGTACTCAAATGCCACCTTCTACACACACAAAAGTATAACTGTACTCAAATGCCACCTTCTACACACACAGAAGCATAGCTGCACTGCCCAACAACGATTCATGTTTGAATGACGTCACACAGCACATCTAAAGAAATGAACAAAGGCAAACGTGAGACAACACAAACGAATTTATCGCTACAATGACATTATTTTAACGACACGTTTTTTTAAAGTTAGTTTTTTCAAGGGACATTTCTCTTCCTTGTCTTGCGAAATTGTGTTGACAATGGACATGTTCTTCCTGAATTAATCTTTTTTAAAAATGCTATTGTTAATTGTTATGGCTAATATTTAGAACTAAGTGTTTGATATTATTTCTATAAAGGGTTTATAGTAATAGTATATCTTTCAAACTTGTTTTTAAGAGGTATTAAAAAAAAATTGTTGAAAAATTTGCTCACAGACTTACACTTTCTCTCTATAATTTTTTAAAATTATTTATTTTTAACGATGCGCATTTCTATTATCTGGCTTATTGTTAAATAATCTGAGCATACTTTTTTATTTTATTCTTGATACTTAAGGTTAAAGACGTTTAGTAACAGAAGATGGGCTCCCTGAAGTCTGCTGTTTAGTTAAATGAACATCTGATCGCAAGCCTGTGAGTGAATACATTCGGGTGACGCCACACGTCTGATGCTGTCAGGCAAAGATCTGACGTCACACGACTGATGCTGCCAGGCAAAGATCTGACGTCACACGACTGATGCTGCCAGGCAAAGATCTGACGTCACACGACTGATGGTATCAGGCAAAGATCTGACGTCACACGTCTGATGCTTTCAGGCAAAGATCCACAAGAAAGAAACACAATGAAGTGAGTTCTGCTAGTAGTTTGTCAGATAAAGTTTTTATTTTGTGGGGAAAAGAGTATATTTATACCATTGAAAAGATGGTTCCTCCTTTTGGATAATTTAAATAAAGGAGTTGAAAAATGATGTCATACAAATGTCAACTCTAACTTTGACATTTCATTGTTTCCCGTCAAATTATGTTACCCCAACATTTAACAGACACCCAGACTCATTATCACACACATATGTTCCTAATGTTCCCACAATTTGAAGTATAAAAATACGTAAACTATTCAGAGGATAATTCCGAAATTTAAATATTTAAAAGTTAATTATTTAAAAAAAACGTTTTCGTGTAAATAAAGTTAGATTTGTTTACAGTTACAGTCATAATATTTGGTATTTACAGACATTCTTACAATAAGACATCTATGTGTTATCATGTCTTGCCTCTACAGGCGCTTTAATAATAAGAAAACTTAAGCACATATGTTTACATTTTTTTGTCTACAGACATAGAAACAAATCTTTATCACACAGCACCTGGAATATACTCCAAAAGCAATCATGCTCGGGTGAGTTAACCACAGACATTCAAGATTGTTTTGTTACTTTCAGTTGATACTAATCCTGTAGATTCAGATTTTTACATTATTAAATCAAATTTTACGTTAAAAATTAAAATGAATCTCTCAAGGCTGTTAAAGTTAACTTGTCTTGTACCAATTGAAAGAGGATATATTTCATGAGTTGAAAGTTAATTCTGACCAAAAGTAAAGCAATCTTATCTTTGAAAGGTTTGTTTTGGTCTGTGTTTGACGTCACCCTGAGGGTTCTGATATGTGCCGTTTACGTCACGAGAGCTGTTTTCGATGACGTCACCGGGTTTCGAAGGTTGGTCATATTCGTTTCTTTGTCAAAGTGACAGACATGGTCCTTTACATTGATTGCATATACTGTTATTAAAAAACCTGAAACAGGTCAATATTTGCCAAGGAAATATTTTTTTATGATTAGTCAAATGGTTAAATTGGGCATTTTATTTTGTTTGCAGCCAAGATTTGACTTGTTCCCATCCTGACGATTGTACAACTTCACACAGGAGCCAAAATAATTGGTGGGTTGAATATGTTCATACATGTATAAACTGGGGAAACCAGCATAGTCATATCAAAGGATAGGACAATGATTTTCATATTAAAACACATGTCTATTCTTGGTTGTAAGTTTTGTTGGTGTAGGTAGTTTATTGTGTTTTGTTGTTGTTGTAGGTAGTTTATGGTGTTTTGTTGTTGTTGTAGGTAGTTTATGGTGTTTTGTTGTTGGTGTAGGTAGTTTATGGTGTTTTGCTGTTGGTGTAGGTCTAGGTAGTTTATGGTGTTTTTTTTACAAAAAGTAAAAGTAATTTTATTGCGTCTTTTAAAAAAAAATGAAATGACATGACACGTTGACATGATGACGAAATGACATGTGATATATTGACAGGTTCGTACTAATGTGGGTCAAGCGCAGTTGGACCCTGTGGGGCCTAGATGTCCTCCTGGCACTGGTGTCTCTGACCAAAACTGTTGTGGTCATCTGCACATCGTGGTGGGTGAGTGTTGGGGGAGCCAGTTGTCCTAACTTACATCAACATTGAACGTTCTATGGAGGCAGTCAATCATACATACTTACATAGTTAAAAGCAATGAATATTTGATCTACTGTTTCTATTTCTCAATATTAGACCTATCCTGCTGTTTCTATTTCTCAATATTAGATCTATCCTGCTGTTTCTACTTCTCAATATTAGATCTATGCTGCTGTTTCTATGTCTCAATATTAGATATATCCTGCTGTTTCTACTTCTCAATACTAGATCTATCCTGCTATTGCTACTTCTCAATATTAGATCTATCCTGCTGTTTCTATTTCTCAATATTAGATATATCCTGCTATTGCTACTTCTCAATATTAGATCTATCCTGCTGTTTCTATTTCTCAATATCGCCCGTCTCACTTCTATTGTTTACTTATGACCAAATGTTGAGACATGAAATGGATTTGTGTTTATACAGTAACTGAATCGAATTCAAACCCAGGATGAAATCTTCAGACAATCGTAGCTCAAACTAAAAAAAAAGCAAAATAAAAAGTTTTTAACGTTTTAATTAAAAACACTTCAAACGTGTACATAGATTTTAGATGTCGTAATGAATGTTTTAAAAATGTTATTGTAAGGGCAATAACTCATGTTAGACATTTCTAATCTTTCAGACCAGACATTTCTCATTTATATCCGTCATCGTTGAGTTGTTGTGTAGCCTCCCTTTGATCAGCACTGTGAGTAGTAAACTTTACTGTATGATGGCGTGTGCATGTGTATGTGAGTATAACTTAAAAGTGCAACATGACAATTTCGTGATAGTTATACATGATTGGCTGATAAGATAAAGTACGCCAGATTTGTTTAGCATTTTTGCAGCACTTAAAGAGTGAGAATCCATTGCAAATTTAATATAAAACATGGAGTGTTCTGTTTACCTGGTTGTCACCTCCTTTAAAAACAGCCTACAATTACATTTAGAGTATCAAAAAATATCTAGCAAATAAAAAAGATTTCATGCTAAATCATTGAGATTTGTAGAATTAAAATAAAAGATTGGGACGTTCACATAATATATAGTATAAAAGATGGGACGTTCACATAATATATAGAATGAAAGATGGGACGTTCACATAATATATAGAATGAAAGATGGGACGTTCACATAATATATAGAATTAAAGATGGGACGTTCACATAATATATAAAATGAAAGATGGGACGTTCACATAATATATAGAATGAAAGATTGGGACGTTAACATAATATATATAATGAAAGATTGGGACGTTAACATAATATATAGAATAAAGATGGGACGTTCACATAATATATAGAATGAAAGATTGGACGTTCACATAATATATAGAATGAAAGATTGGGACGTTCACATAATATATAGAATGAAAGATGGGACGTTCACATAATATATAGAATTAAAGATGGGACGTTCACATAATATATAAAATGAAAGATGGGACGTTCACATAATATATAGAATTAAAGATGGGACGTTCACATAATATATAAAATGAAAGATGGGACGTTCACATAATATATAGAATTAAAGATGGGACGTTCACATAATATATAAAATGAAAGATGGGACGTTCACATAATACATAAAATGAAAGATTAGGGCACTCACACAATATTTTGAAATGAAAGATTAGGGCACTCACACAATATTTGAAATGAAAGATTAGGGCACTCACACAATATTTGAAATGAAAGATTAGGGCACTCACACAATATTTGAAATGAAAGATTAGGGCACTCACACAATATTTGAAATCTACTCAAGGACCATTTGAACTTTGGAACTAGAGAGATAACGAATAAACAATTGGTTCCATTAATCATGAGCGCCCCAAGCTTTTATTTTAAGTTTTAAAAGAAACCCTTTAAAAAACAAGTTTTGGACTATCAATCCTTTATATACGAGACATAACTAAAAGAATGTTCATTATAACACGCATCGCACTACAATCCAAACATCAAAATTTTTAGTTATGTATCAAA
Organism: Ampullaceana balthica; assembly: GCA_944989445.1. Lineage (NCBI taxonomy): Eukaryota > Metazoa > Mollusca > Gastropoda > Lymnaeidae > Ampullaceana > Ampullaceana balthica. Next base: position 201,460 of record CALYLW010001448.1, read on the forward strand.
TTATATATAAAGTATAAAGTATTTATAGTATAAACAAAAACTTCTACAGTCTGCATGCTAAGTTTCAGCTCGATTTGATCACGGGAAAGGGGTTATTAAAACATGTTTAACATAGTGCGCACCGCGAGACAGATTAGCAAATAATAGCATTTACATTTACAGATCGGGAATATAATTTTAAAAAGTATCGTCAATATAATACGCACTGCACAGTGCAACAGGAATGCATTAAAAAGGTCGTTCAATATAATACGCACCGCGACACTCTAGCACAAAAACTAACATACCATATAGAGATAAATAGAGATAATCTAAAAATTCATTAATTTAATTACAGTACATTCGATTGATCTGAAATTTTGAATCATCATTTTTATCATCGGCACGAGTCTGCCTGCAAAATTTCAGCTCCCTAGCTTACGAGGAAGTTGGTTAAAAATCGATCCAAAGTTTTTCGGCATTCAAACAATGCCTCACGCAGACACCACGAGTTAATATAAAGGATTTAAAAAGATCAGTCAATTCCACATAGCAAGAAATATTATTAACTTATTCTTTGTATTTATGTGAGCCGAAGCGTATTGGTTAAATTTTTTAATAAAAATGAAATCTTCTTTATTTTATCTTTTTAATATCTTGTATTCAATTTTAAAATTTAATTACCAAAACAATTTTTAAGACAAATTATCAACTGTTTGGGGTCGTACTCGGGTCTCTAAGTTTTCCCTCACCACGTTCACAGCTTGTGAAGCCCAATGCACTCAAGAACTTATTTGTTCCTTCATTCCTTCATTGCTGGTTTGTGAAAGACGCTTTCATTAGACTTTGTGTAAGTAATGTAAGCTATCGTGACATCAATGTAAGCAGATTTGTTGAGTCAATTTAAATAATCAATACGTCAATTTAAACCAGTCATGACTTTAATTTAAGCAATATTGACGTCAATGTAAGCAAAAAGTGACGCCAATGTTAACGATTGTGAAGTCATTGTGAACAATTTATAGCCATTTTACTTTAACAGTCAAATGTGTGAATCCAAAGGCCTTTCTGTAAAACGTGCTCGGTTCGCTAATTGAACGCGTCATCCTAGCCACACATACAGCTCTGACCAACGTTAATCTAATCCTACAGAAGGAGTTGCGTGTGAGAGGGTCAGATGTACAAAAGGTCAAGGCAACTCTGGTCCGACAGCTGGTCATCTCCTCTATCACTGTGTCCAGCCTTGTGTTCATCAGGTGAGTGACCGGTTTCTTAGGGAACTCTAAAAGGACACATTTTTTGTCCTTCAATATTGTAAGTCCTGTATTTCCTTATTTTATTTCCCCCACCCGCCCCAACAAAATCCACGGGAGATAACTGTTGTAACTGTGCTCTGTACTCTCTAAACCAGTTTTTCTCTTTTTTCATAATAAAGCTTAGACGGAAAATAAACGATTTTTTTTTATGAAGACGGAATTAGCCTTTCTGAAATTTTCAATTGTTTTAAAGCGCTTAGCATAAGACTGTATAGTTTAATTATTATTCTATCCCCAAACAATTGTAAAGGTCTAAGCTGAGCAGTTGGAGCTGATACACTGTACCGTACTGCAGTGGCGGATTTAGCTATAGGGCAGGGGGGGCGGCTTGCCCCCCCACGCCCCTGTTGGGTCTAAAATGGCGCCCCCTAAAGACGCCCTCGATGAACACTAAAAACGTGTCCCAAGAGCAGAAAAAAAGATTGCTAAACACGAAACTTCTAATCAACACCAAACTGCTTTCTAAATATCGTATTTCCAATGACGAAACTGTACTATCTGGTTTAAATTAATCACTCGCATCTGAATTATCGGCGACAATTGTAAATGAAGTTAAGTCTACAAAATTCTTTTCTTTAATTATTGATTCAACCATTGATATATCTAGAATTGATCAGATGTCAGTTTCTTTACGTTAATTTTTCAAAAAATCAGGACATGTTGTGGAAAGATGTATAGGCTTTTATACTTTGGTAAACAGTGGCTGGATAGCGAATAGTGCGCTCGCCTCACAAGCTGAGGGGCGTGGGATCTAGCCCACGCTAAAACAACAATAAAAATGGGGAATGACGTATGCTAAGAAAGTCCTCCGCTGACCTGGGAGATGGGGCGCCCATCAAGGTCTACCAAGCATCGCCCATAGTAGGTTCTAACGTAAACATTAGGACCCCCTACGACCACCGTTTATGGGACTTTAAAAATTAAATAAAAAAATTAATAAAAAATAAAAAATGCTGCTGCATTTGCTGAGAAGATTTTAAAGCAGTGTTTCTCAAATAGTGGGGCGCGCCCCCCAGGGGGGTCGAGGCTCCCTAATAGGGGGCGCGAAATGGTGTACTTATAACAATTTTATAGACAAATGATACTATTTACTGTCGCGCGGGGGGGCGCGAAATGTTTTCTTCTTCCTAGGAGGGGGCAGTGCCGTCTTAACGCAAAGGCCCCACGAGCATAGGGGCCCCATGTTAATATGTTTATTTATATATATTATGTATATTTATTTTTTATTCCTGCGGGGGGGGCCTCACTCTTTCTTTGCCCAGGGGCCCAACACTATTTCTTTGACCGGGGGCCCAAAATGGTGTAAAGACGGCTCTGGGAGGGGGGCGCGACAGAAAATAATTAAGCAACACTGTTTTAAAGGAACTAAAAAAGCGAAACATTGATTTCACACTCTGTCAAGGACAGGCATACTCTGGAATTAAGAGTAGCCTTCAAACTCCGATAAAGAAACTTTCACCCAATTGTTGTGCCCATGTTTTGAACTTGGTTACTATCGAAGCAATGTCTATAAACAGTGATGTACAGTTATTTTTTGGCACAGATTTAAGGTTGTATGCATTCCTTACGTCTAGTTTACCACGTCTACAAACTCTTAAAGAACACAAGAAATCTCAATATGAATCAACAGTAGATACTCTGAAACGACTTTCTGATACAAGATGTTCAAGAAGTAAGCATGCAGTTGTTGGATCATTCTCTGCTATTCTAGCCACAGTTGATTCAGGGGAATCAACAGAATATAAAGGAAGTGTCAGAGCAGAAACTATTGGACTATCTGTTTTAATAACAAAATATTCTTTTGTTTTTCTGATGCTATTTGTACAAAAGTTATCTTCGTGTCAACAAACTACTTGCAACGCCTTTGCAATTGATGGATGTTGGAAGAAATAAGTTTGTTGAAATGAGAAACGATGAAGCTCTTGAAAGTCTGAATGTAGATGTCAAATAATTTGTAAACGAAAATGGTTCCAAACTAGATGTTAAAACATAATTTAAAGAAAAGTGAATTGCAAAAAAGAAAAGCATGGCAGGCGAACTTAGCAGAGATAAAATGGCTGATGATCCAACAACACGCTTTAAATCTGAAACGTACTTCACTATCTTGGATACACTTGTAACACAAATAGATGATCGATTTAATGACTTTTGGGGCACAGTTACTTATTTCTATTGTTTTGATCCATCACAAATGTCCAAAGGAAATAAAGATTATTTTCAAAGTTTATGCAAAATTTACAAACACGAAATTAACCTTGAAGAAGCAATCGTAGAATATGATACATTTAAAGATTTGTATGCATTAATATATGAATCATTAGTTAGTGAACTACAACTTTAAAAGGTTCAACCGTCCTTGACTGAAAAACAAATGGCATCAGGTATCCCTAATTTGTCAATACTCTATAAAATTTACTTGATTCTTCCTGTTAGTAGTGTTACTGTTGAAAGAAGTTTCAGTAGATTTAAACTCATCAAAATTTATTTGCGCATAACAATGACAAATAAACGTCTGTCTGGTTCGGCATTCATTTCAATTGAACGTGATCTAGCTGAGAACGTTGACTTTGAATCAACGATAAATCGTTTTGCTTCAATGAAATCACGTAGAAAGCAATTTATATAGGGCTAAGGGCTCTTTCTTATCTTATCTGTTACAGACGCTCCTTCTATACAGAAGAATATTGCGTCCTATGCTTATCCATGGTTTGTGTTTAGTCCTGCATTGTTATTAGAGTTTTAAATGTTTATTTAAGGAACTTACAATCATTGTTTGTGTAAAGTTCATTGATTTTCCCAAAGTTTGATGCTCAAACTTCCAGTGATAAATTATTTTGAAAAAATTGTGATGTAAATTGTTTAGTTCATTTATAAGTATAATATTATTGGCACTCTTTGTGTGTGTGTTACTAATCCTGACCAATCCGCTCCACCAAAGTCTCTGTGTTTTTCATTATTGGTAGCATCAGATTACCTGGTCTTAAACTGAAATATTTTGCCAGCTAAAATTCTCATTTCATTCTTTCAGATAGAAAACTATTACAAGAACTAAAAACAGTAGCTCTTAAAATTTTAGTAAAAAATAAGTTGTTCTCTTTGAAACTAAGTTCATAATTTACCGTCATCTTATTATCCTACATATGATATATGCATATAATATGTATATGATAAATGATTTCTTTAATTACTTAGGCCTTTTATTAATTATTAACATTTTTAAATTACATTTTATTTTGTTTGCATTTGTGACCTATTACTATCCTGAATATAAATCAATTGTTTGTATATTAAAGAGATTCATTGCAAGGGTTTGATGTAAACAAAAATAATATTAAATAGTGTACTTTGAATGATCAACGCAGCATTTATTAATTAACACTTAGTTACTTGTTTGAGCTACTGTCACTGCTATTTATGGCAAGCTGAACAAACTGATGAGTCATCTTGCAGATAGTACAACAAACTATTGGAGGTCTATAAAAAAATTAATCAAATTCTACCTCATTATCAAAATATTTTAGATGTTTTATTTAGCCCAAAGACTATAAACTTATTTTGCTGAGTTTTCTATGTTTAAGTCTGCTAGGATATTCAGCAATTGAAAGTGAACACAAAGGATTATGAGAAATCTAGATTTTGTCACAAATAACAGCTCCCAAATTAAACACCATTTTCATAAATTCAATTGATTAACCGTATCTACTTAAGAATAGATGTTTCTTTTTGTTTAGCCTTTTTATTTGAGACTAAGGCAGTCTCTTAAAAAGAAAACTTATTAAAGTATATCTCACATTTAAAGTGAGCAGAAATGTTTTTTTCAACATAAAATATAGCAATAAGTCAATAAGAGTGAATCTCATATCAAATTTCTAATCTTCATTGCAGAACCAGCAATTAAGACAAATGAATTTTATTTCAGCCCCTAGAAATATTTGCACTAAGTGAATGAATTTTAAAAAAAATTTCGGCGCCCCCTGAAATTCTCCTGGCCCCCCCCACGCAGACAAACCTAAATCCGCCACTGCCGTACTGACATTCTAACGTTTTGTGTGAGTTTGAGTTGATTTTCTATCTGCGTGCCTAGATACATATCTCATACTTTATCGCAAATCTCAGTTTGAATAACTGAATATCTAATTAACATCTCATCAACATCTAATTAACATCTAATTAACATCTAATTAACATCTAATCACCATCTAATAAACATCTTATTAACATCTAATAAACATCCGATCAAAATCTAATTAACATGTAATTAACTTCCTTAATGTGATCAATGTTCATTACTTTTCAAATAACACACAGTGCTAACAGTATTCTCCTCGAAAAGTTGTTAAGAAGTAAGATTGTTTAAAGCGATAGCTTGGCGTTTCTCTACTATCTACATTGAGCCAACTTTGGCCTGACTTGAGATTCATCTCTGTTATCTCGGATCTTATTGAAGTGTTAGCGTGTTGTGTTTTCCGATCTCTTCATTAGCCATGCTTTTTTAATTCTTCCTTACCAATATAATGCCCCAAAAATAACCCCATCATCACTATTATCTGTGATGTACTACAACTTCTTCATGAACTTAAACATTTCACATGCTCTCTGCACAGCGCCTGTTCCATCCACCATCTACAGCGGGCCAGCCCCCGAGGACCACTGACCATGTCCGAATCTTTCAGTTATGCTCTGTGGACGTTCTGGACTGTAGGATCTTCGGACTTCTCCCCCGACGTTTGGCTATCCCGCCTGGTGATGATTGCTGTCATCCTGGTGTCTTGGATGTCCCTCCCCGACCAGGTAAAGAATCTCTTTCACGTGGTGACTATATGTGTTATTTATGAGTACCACTAGGTCAGTCTAGAAACAGTCAGAAGGGTCAAGTGCTGCGCAAATTAGCAGACGATCAAACACAACAGAGACGTGCTGCCTTCACGTATCCATGATAAGAGTTGTGTCCCATTGTGCTAACATGGCTTGCCGTTATGCGCGAAAGGGGCCCAACTTATATGATATTTTATGCGAAGGAGCCCTTAAAATGACTTTTTATTTGAAGGTGGACAATTTAATTGACTTATTAGATAAAGGGGACCCACGTAAATGACTTGTTAATTGAAGGGGGCAAGTTAATTGACATATTAGGTAAAAGGGAGCCCATGTAAATGACTTGTTGGGAGGAGGCGCTCTTATGGTATTTATTGAACTTTTATTTATAATTATAGATGAATTCCAATTAATGTATGACATTTCAGTGACATGTCATGAAGAGTGACATCAATCTATGACATGACTCACCATTACCTTAACCTATTTTATCTGAAGTTAGGGGCATACTAGGGCTGACAGTGGCGTTAAACCACATCATAAATAATTATTGTTTTTATTAAATCGAATGTTAACTTTAATTCCAGATTAGCAACACGTCTCTGATTGCAAAAATTAACTAACCTTCTAAGTTTTAACATTACTGAAATTCTAAAAAAAAATTCCAATAAAATCTTGATACCAAGGTTGGAGAGATTGTGTCGACATTTTTCAAATACCGGAAGTTAAGTCGTGACGTCATGTCATCTGACGTCAGAAAACACGTGACTCTGTGTGGAGGTCTCTCCACTGACGCCATCTTGGAATTTCTTTTGGAATTTTACTCTTGTCCCCAAAACGAGGTGAGTGTGTATATAGGTCAAGGCTGTAATGACCCTTTTTAAATGCCATTTTCCCCTCTTGTTTTCATGCTAGAAAATAAAACTTTGATAACGTTACCGCCATGTTCTACTAACATTTCAGCAGTACAAAGTGGTCATCTTGTGTCCACTAGCAATGGACAGCCGACTGGAGTTCGTGCTGAAGGAGCCTCAGTGGGTGAAGAGAGTTGTTTACTTTCAAGGTTCTTGTCTCAAAGAAGACGACCTTCACCGTGGTGGTGTCAGCCAATCAGAAGCCTGTTTCTTGATCAGTCAAAGGTCTGCCGTAGACAAGAATAAGGCAGTAAGTAGACCTATTGAGATGTGTGTTAACAATAGTGACATCGGGGTGTTGTTTTAAATGCAACTATTTGTGTAGGGCTACAGGTATGGTTATTGAGAAGAATCAGGATATGTATAAGTATAGGACGCAATAATCTTCTGATTTGAAACAGCGTCTCTAATAGGTAGAATAAATAATGAGTTTTATCAAGTATGGTATCAGTTAAAGGCATTAGGGGCCGTCCATAAATGACGTCACGCGAATTTTGCCGATTGTTGACCCCCTCCCCCCCTCTCGTCACGCGTGGTCACAAAAACTTAGACCCCCCCCTCTAAAAATACGTCACAAATCTTTGACCCCCCCCCTAAAAAAGAAAAACAACCAAAAAAACAAACAAAAAACCAACTTTATTTTCTATTTGAAAATAAGTATGTTTCAAATCACGTTTATTGTCATTTAAGTATTTATTATTTATTTAGTGAAGATCTACATTGTAATATCGTAACCCGTGTGAAGCATTTTTTAAAAACGTTTAACCAGCCTTCAGAAAACGAACTTTGTTAACATCCTTAGATTATATTTTATTTTAATGCATACAAATTAAACATTGACTATTAAATCACGGCTAACGTCTTTGATTAGAAAAAAAATTATTTAAAAATAACATTTTTAAAATGGATTTTTTTAAAAATCCCTCAATTGACCCGTAAGTGGGGTCGGCGAACAGACGTTAATATCCTAATCTGGGGTCAAAAAGAGAATTCTTGGGGGTAATGCAGACTCATTTGGGACATATAACAGCCACTACAATCCACTACATATATTAAAATACGTCGTGTGTACGTGAACGCTTGGAACATATGCCCATTATTGAACCGGTTCCTTCCAGAAAATGCATTTTTTTAAAAATTTGACAACTATGTAGATTTCTAGCCTACGTACTATACGAAGACACCTAAATCTACCCTACTTTCATTTATATTGACACGAGTGACACTAATCTTAATCCACATGACTTGTCTGTATCACGTATCCTTTCTGTGATATTTAAAATTAATGCCTTAAAAACTGAGCTAAGAAGAAAAGTTGTTCGAGAGCAGCACAAAACAACTTTTCTTCTTTATTGAATGCATCAATTCTTGACATCGCAATTCGAGAGCAGCACAAAATTGCGATGTCAAGAATTGATGCATTCAATAAAGTTAATGAATACTTGACTAATTTTAATGGGCTCATTTACCATTATATCTAGAACAGTGCTTCTCAAACTTTTTAGTATTTTGGACCGGCAGGAATTTTTTCCATTGCACCAGGGAGCGGTGCACTATTTTCCCCTGCACTGACAATTTTTTCTGTCCTTTTTTTGAGAACATCTGAGGACCGGCAGCGGATGGTCCACGGACCGGCACTGGTCCGCGGACCACAACTTTGAGAAGCACTGATCTAGAAGACCAGGGGCGTTTGACCAAAAACCAATCGAACAATTATATCAAACTTAAAACATTTTTAATTCTATCAAATAGATTCCCTCCCCCTCCCCTTTTCAAGAAAAAGGATATTCCGTGTCGTTTTGACTTAAAATATCTACACATAATCCTATTCAGATCATTTTTAGACACTTGTCATGCTTGTAAAACTCACCAGCAGTATTTTTTTTTGCTAACGACGCTCCTCCAAATCCCCGAGTCATGTGAGCAGGACCTAGAGTCTGGGGGTTGGGGGGGTGGTAACGTACACATAAACTTGTATATTTTGTGGTAACGGGCAAAAAATTTCGACTCCTGCCATGAGAGAACCAAACGGAGCTGCGGTTACATCACAAATGCTTTGATGTCAATATCAAACGACGCAGTGGAACAATTTCATACGTTATCTTGTGGATTCTCAAACTTAAGGATTATAATTAGATTTAATGTTCGTGTCTTGATAGCTTACGCCAACCAGCGTCTGATGGCCTACCGACCGGCAAAATGAGAAGCACTGATTTAAATTAAAAAAAAGAAACAAAAAGTCATTAAATAAATTGTAAGCGACCAAATATTTCAGTGGAAGTTTTATTTAAAGTTACCCTTTTGATGTGACGTCACATTTCTTCAACCCCCCCTCCCCCCTCGTCACGCATCGTCACAAAAGTGTGACCCCCTCCCCCCCCTAGGTGCGTGACGTCATTCATGGACGGCCCCTTATACAGAAGCTTTTAAACAATATAAAGAAATGTTTCAACATTTAATAACGCTGGTATATAGATTAGTAAGTAAATGTTATTGAATTAATTTTAAATACTCATTTGAGCATTTACGAGCGATAATTCGTGCCCATCTTTGTCTTGATATATACATGTATATACGGAAATACAAAGGAACCTCTCATAACGAGCACTATCATAACGATTAATTCTCATAACGAGTTACGCAGACAGGGGAAAACGTCGCCTGCCGTGCGAGAACCAAGCGGAGCTGCGGTTACATCACAAATGCTTTGATGTCAACATCAAACGAAGCAGGGTAACAATTTCATACGTTATTTTGGGTGTTCTCAAACTTAATGATTATAATTAGATTTAATTTTCATTTCTTGATGGCTTACGCCAACCAGCGTCTGATGGCCTACCTACCGGCACATTGAGAAGCACTAATTTTTTTTTAATGAAAATGTGTCATTAAATAAATTGTAAGCGAGTTAATTTTTCAGTGTAAATTTTATTTTAAGTTACCCTTTTCATGTGATGTCACATTTCTACAACTTAAAAGTTGTGTCGTAAAACGTGTTTAATGTAATGCGCACCGATCAGGAATAGGTTTATAAAAAGTGTTGTCAGTAAAATACGCACCTTATTGCGCGACAGAAAGGTTGTTCAATATAATACGCACCGCGACGCTCTATCTCAAAAAATAGCATGATACATAGGAATAAATAAAATAATCTAAAAAATCAATAATTTAATTACGGTACATGCGATCGATCTGAAATTTTGATACATTGTTTTTATCATCGGTACGAAACTGCCTGCAAAATTTCAGCTCGCTATCTTGCGAGCAAGTGGGTTAAAAATCGATCAAAAGTTTTGGCGACAAGCAAGCAAGGTCGGTCGGCCGCAGACACCACGAGTTAATATAAAGGAGTAATAAAACTTTGTGAAGTTGTTGAGTACAATCCCGCGATGGTAACGGGAGAAAAAATATTTAAATTATCACTTCCTGGGGGCCGGGGCCCCAAATTAAGTTTTTTCCTTATATGAGCTTTATAAAAACTAAAAATCACTAATTCTCCTATTTCCCGTGTAGGTAGAAGCATGAAACTTGGGGTGGTTGTTAAGTTCACTTCCGCGAAGGTAACAAGCAAAAAATATATTTAAATTATCACTGAATGGGGGCCGGGGGCCCAAATGTAGTGTTTTTCTTAAATAAAAAAATGACTCATCACTAATTCTCCAACTTCCCGTGTAGGTAGAAGCATGAAACTTTGGGAAGTTGTTGTGTAGCCTCTCGAGACGAAAACTGGCGTAAAATAATTTTACAATTTTACACTCATAGGGGCTGGGGGCCCAAAAACGTTTTTTTTCCTTATATGGCCTATATAAAATTTGAAAATCACCAATTCTCCCATTTCCCGAGTAGGCAGAAGCGTGAAACTTTGTGAAGTTGTTGAGTACAATCCCGCGATGGTAACGGGAGAAAAAATATTTAAATTATCACTTCCTGGGGGCCGGGGGCCCAAATTAAGTTTTTTCCTTATATGAGCTATATAAAAACTAAAAATCACTAATTCTCCTATTTCCCGTGTAGGTAGAAGCATGAAACACTAGGTAGTTGATAAGCACACTTCCGCGATGGTAACAAGCGAAAAAAATATTTAAATTATCACTTCCTGGTGGCCGGGGGCCCAAATGAAGTTTTTTCCTTATATGAGCTATACAAAAACTAAAAATCACAAATTCTCCTATTTCCCGAGTAGGCAGAAGCATGAAACATTGGGAAAACCCGTAAAAAACCAAGTTTTTGACTATAAATCCTTTATGTACGAGAAGTAACTAAAAGAATGTTCATTATAATACGCAGCGCCAGACCATCCAGAAATACAAAATTGAAGTTGTGTCGTAAAACATGTTTAATATAATACGCACCGATCAGGAATATGTTTATAAAAAGAGCTGTCAATAAAATACGCACCTTATTGCGCGACAGAAAGGTTGTTCAATATAATACGCACCGCGACGCTCTATCTCAAAAAATAGCATGATACATAGGAATAAAAAAAATAATCTAAAAAATCAATAATTTAATTACGGTACATGCGATCGATCTGAAATTTTGATACATTGTTTTTATCATCGGTACGAAACTGCCTGCAAAATTTCAGCTCGCTATCTTGCGAGCAAGTGGGTTAAAAATCGATCAAAAGTTTTGGCGACAAGCAAGCAAGCAAGGTCCGCCGCAGACACCACGAGTTAATATAAAGGATTGGGGTGGTTGTTAAGTTCACTTCCGCGAAGGTAACAAGCAAAAAATATATTTAAATTATCACTGAATGGGGGCCGGGGGCCCAAATGTAGTGTTTTTCTTAAATAAAAAAATGACTCATCACTAATTCTCCAACTTCCCGTGTAGGTAGAAGCATGAAAATTTGGGAAGTTGTTGTGTAGCCTCTCGAGACGAAAACTGGCGTAAAATAATTTTACAATTTTACACTCATAGGGGCTGGGGGCCCAAAAACGTTTTTTTTCCTTATATGGCCTATATAAAATTTGAAAATCACCAATTCTCCCATTTCCCGAGTAGGCAGAAGCGTGAAACTTTGTGAAGTTGTTGAGTACAATCCCGCGATGGTAACGGGAGAAAAAATATTTAAATTATCACTTCCTGGGGGCCGGGGGCCCAAATTAAGTTTTTTCCTTATATGAGCTATATAAAAACTAAAAATCACTAATTCTCCTATTTCCCGTGTAGGTAGAAGCATGAAACACTAGGTAGTTGATAAGCACACTTCCGCGATGGTAACAAGCGAAAAAAATATTTAAAATAACACTTAATGGGGTCCGNNGGAAGTGCCTTTTTCCCGACATTCATTTGTTAGCGGGACTTCCGCGCCGATGAAATTGTTTGTGTTTAGCATCTCGGTCTGTAAGCATATTTTTCGTGTGCGATAACCCGTTTGTGCAAATTTTGTATTCAGACAGTATTCGTAATTTTTTATGTGAAAAGTATAATAGCCTTTGCTAAAATGTCTTCGGAGAAAACGCCACAAGAAGACAAAAGAAGACAATCATAAGAGAGAAAAAAATAACTCTTGAAATGAAAACGTAAAATCATTGAAAAGCGAGAAAAAGTTGTGAGCGTGGCTAATCCAGTGCGCGCATACTATCGGTCAACATTAACGATCTGCACTACCCTCCAGAACAAAAGCACAATTAAGGAGATGGATGCTTCAAAGGGAGTGTCAAGAGTGTCTACGAAACGGTTACGACACATTTTCGTCAAATTTTGAAGCGTCGGCAAAAAACACATGGCTTTAGACAGTTTTCTAGTTAAAATGGATTCATTATTCGTCATAAATTCATATTTTTATTTACGTTTTTTTCGTTTCAAATCTAAATTGTATTCCAAGTCGTTAACTCTTTAACAATTAATAAGTAATTTTATTTCAAATAAATGTTATTAATTTTTTTTAAAAATGAGTACTTTTTTCAGCATGGAACGCATTATCATCTTATCTTATCTGTTTACAGACGCTCCTTCTATACAGAAGATTATTGCGTCCTACGCTTATCTATGGTTTGTGTTTAGTCCTGCATTTTTATTAGAGATTTAAATGTTGATAAAGTGTTGGTTTTCCTGGATTCTTCAGGCAACCCATTCCACGCCCGAATTCCGGACGGAATATTTTACATTGATTTGTATGGGGAATAAAATGTTTTGTTTAACGAGTGTTTCGCTTAACGAACAAGATTCTGGAACGAATTATGCTCGTTATAAGATATCATTCCACTGTAATTGAAGATTTTAAAAAATAAAATAAATATAATATATAAAACACTAATATATTACAAAAAAGCTCCAATTGAGGATAATTTGACTTGTGAGAGACCCAATGACATACAATATCACAATTATTACTTGGAAGCAATGCAACATGCTTTCCATGGTCACCTTGCTAACATCTAAACTTACCTTTTCGTCCTAGTATTTTATAATACAAGATTATATATGAAAAGTTGTGTTCTTAACAGAGAGAATTCGTTGTCATCTAACATGGAGAATTCATTGTTTTATAACAGGGAGAATCCGTTGTTTTCTAACAGGGAGAATTCCTTGTTTTGTAACAGGGAGCATTCGTTGTTTTCTAACAGGATTTGCAACACTATACTCAGATCCTGGGCTGTTAAAGACTATGCTCCCAACTGTAGACAGTACATTCAGCTCTTCAAGGCAGCCAACTCATTACACATAGGATATACAGGTGACACGACTTTATCTTCATCTCCCACACTACCTCCACCACCCCAATGCTCACCCCCATCCACATTCAACCTCCCGTACACCACCTCAAATACCCCACCTCCCAGTGCCTCCCACACACCAGATCCTACCCCCATATCTCATACCCTACCATTCATGTGCTGTCAAGTGCTCAAACTTTCATCACTCTTGATGGCTCACTCAAAAATTCCATTCCAATGGCTTTCTTGCTTTCATTCACTGAACATAATTATTTAATTTTTACTCTCTCCCTCCCCCTCTCTCCCTCTCTCTCCTTCCCTGCCTCCCTCTTTCTCTATCCCTTATTTCCTATCTCAGTCTGTTACTCCTCATCGCCTGATGTCCTCTGACGTCATCCCTCTTACGTCCAACAGATGATGTAGTATGTGAGGACGACATGGCCTACACCGTCCTCGCCTTCAACTGTAGGATACCAGGCGTGTCCACTTTAGTGGGTCATCTGGTCAACACGCGACCCTCACAGTAAGTCGTTCAATGAACTTCTAGTTAGGGCCTTTTAGTTTAACTCCAAGTTGTTTGGCTTTAGAATTTCAAACTTGTCCCGTGAATGTTTCTTCTGATGTGTCATTACAATTTTTTTTCTTACTAGTGTCCAGTTGGTCAGTGAACAAGTTCCAAGGACTACAGAACGGAATGAGATTCACCACACACACGTCCACAGGAGCGTCATCTTGAGGCAATACGTGGGGGTCACATTCTCAGGGGCGTCAGCTGATGTCTACAAGAGGTAACTAAAACTGTGGCTTTTCTGGGTGCATACAATTTAAAGGAACAAAAGACAGAGACAGTTATTTTTTAATTTAAAAAATGCGTATTCTATTGTTTATGTTGTCATTTTGAACTGTTGAGATACGCTGAAAACGCATTTTGAAGTGTTAGTTAACATATGCTGAAAATATATTGCTTTCATTTGTATATAGTATAGTATGTATCTGACACTACACTGACATAAACTGACATTTTCTTGGAGGTAAGAAATTGTCAGAGACTTTTGAAATATTAATACAAAAACTTGTTTTTTTGACCAGTAAAGTCAGTTGAAAAGATCAAGTTTTGGTGAGACGTTAACATTCCAGTGACATTTTGTATCTGGGAGTTTCTTTCTCTTAGATATGACGTCATTCTGCTGGCTGTAGCAGACAGCGAGACTCCAGATATGAGTATCAAACTAAATCCGGGTCACGACTACAAGCTGAAGGTCAGGGTCAACTCTCCTAATATAAAACTGTTAAATTTTAATTGATGAAAGAAAAGTGAGTTAACTATTGCGGTTTGAGCAAATTGTAGTTTTATGTAAACTAAAATAACAAGATAGGCTTAAATTAATATTACATTAGCTATGTGAAGTATGCCTATGTGGTATGTCTCTAGTCTCTGACTGCATCATTTCACACAGACTCACAACTTGCAGAGGTGGGGTGTAGGGGTGTAGCTCGAATAAATCGATTTCGTACAATTCTAAAATAAATTCTATATTTCATCACGGTGTGCTCTTCAATAACGTGTTACGTGTTTTTACATGCTATATATTTTTTCATGCTACCTGATTTTCTTGCTGTTTTTACTTGCTACCTGTTTTTACTTGTTACCTGTTTTTTTTTACTTGCTACCTGTTTTACATGCTAACTGTTTTTAGATGCTACCTGTTTTTACATGCTACCTTTCTTTACGTGCTACTTGTTGCATCACTGATGTTTTGTTAATCTCGCACAGGCTCGAGACGTGTGTTACTACATGGGAGTATTGGAAAACAAAGAGACAGCGAGTCATTCAGACTTAATGGAATCTGCAGAGTTAAAATTATCTCAACCTCAGATGGAAACAGGTGCAGTTGAAAGTCAGACATTCACAGGTGTCAACGTCAATGCTCCAGCGACTCCTCTAAACAGCTTATGATTTTATTTTGTTTATTGTATTTACAATCAGAATAACAACACAATTTATATTTAAATTTTTATCTCATTAAAAAACTCTTCGTATTAAATTTATTTGGAAATAATATGTAGTATGATTCAGATATGTTTATATTATTTCAGATGACTCTTGTGGTGGCTTTCACCATCCCCGAAGGTCGATTTCAACCACAGCAACGGCTTCCACTCTTCAGGGGAGGTAATATAGTCAAGCTAAATAAAAGCGAAACAAGACTATTACGCTTCTTATACTTGGCTTTGCTGATTTACCGTAAAAAGCAGTAAAAGTGAAACTAGCTTTAAGACATGTCGTTTATACTTGCCTTTATACAGCAAGTAATGACTCATCCTCATTTGCGTGACTTACTGAGAGCAAGGGAGCTGGGGTACATAACCTGGTAGAGTTTTACATTCTGCATATTTTCATAGAATGAATGATCTGGGGAAATGTATGTTGTCGCTTTGTTGGTAAATGGATTTCGCTTAAATGATTAAATATGAGTCTGACAAAACGTGTACTCACAGATGGAGTGGAGCAATAAAAGATGTGTGGTACTGTGTATGACATTTGCATATTTATAAGTAAGGGATAGTTTTTATAAATGGTGTGTGTCATTTATATATGGTGTATGGTATTTATAGATAGTTTATGATGTATATAGCTGGAGTTAAGTAAGTATCAATGTATGGTGTGGGTTATATAAGAGCCAATGGTCAGCACAATTGTTTTTACTTTTTTCAGACTTAAAGTTTGTTCGCCACCTGCTACCATTATCTCAAGGTCAAAATAGATGTCACCTTCAGAAGGAATCTAGACCACACTGTTGTCTGGAGTGGCATCAGGTGGGGAAACATGGGGTGGCATCAGGTGGGGAAACATGGGAGTGGCATCAGGTGGGGAAACATGGGAGTGGCATCAGGTGGGGAAACATGGGCAGTAGCATCAGATGGGGAAACATGGGAGTGGCATCAGGTGGGAAAACATGGGAGTGGTATCAGGTGGGCTAAAATTACGATATAGGGCAGGAGAAAAGAAGTTAAAGTTTTGGTGTTTTTTGTAATATTTGCTGATTTTTTAAAATAAATAACCTAAACAGTACTGTAAAGGGTATTACTTTTTTTTTAAAATACCTTCAGATAATATTTCTGAGTCTGCAATTTGACATAGCTGCTGCCATCGGGGTGTTCTTTAAAATAAACTTAAATTACCTCTTGTATATTCTCTTGCTTAACTTCTTGTATTACCAGTTGTATCTGCCCTTTTATTAGCACTTGTTTTACCACTTGTATCACACTTATATTACACTTGTATTACCATTGTATTACCATTTGTAAAAGCGCTTGTATCTTTTCATGCTTGTGTTACTCCTTGTATTACCACTTGTTTTACCTTTTATTACATTTTGTAATAGTATCTTACCACATGCATTACCCAATATATTATCACTTGTATAATCATTTTTACAACTTTTATTACCTCTTATATCTACCCTTGTATTACCCTTGTACAGCCGTGTCCACACAGACACGAGGAATCCCTTGAACAGCCCATCATCCTGGCTACCCGGCATGCCTCGCTTGACGTCATCTCGTTCCTGGTCCCCCTGAGATCACATCACATCCCTGTTGGTCAGCTGAAGATTGTCGTGTTGTTGCTGGAGGAGCTGTAAGTCCACGTCATCAACACTTTGTTACTGTTCATTGAATGGAGACCGCATGTGTTGTGGGGGGGGGGAGTTGATAACGATTGAAATAAACACTAAAGTATATTTTTATTGAATAGTTTGTTGTATGTAGAGTATCACTCCGAAACAGTGAAATGTAAACAATAAGTCACGACAAACTTCAAACATTGTTAAAGACTAAAAGTAAATTTCGCATGGTTTCTTAAATTTTATTACACATTTAAAAGTTATACTTTAATGTGACGCCTCAATGATTCACTCAAATATAAAGTAACAATCTATTGGCTATATTAAAAAACTAGGTATTATTAATGATTGAAAATAAATAAAATAAATCCAGTCGCTAAATGTTCCCTCATAGTCATTTTTTCGCTCTCTTGAAAATTCTTTGTTTAAAGATTATTTTTTTTTAAAAACTTTCTATTATTTTTGAATTGTCGCAGTCCAGACAAGTTGTTCCTGGACACCTTGGCCGAATTTCCTCGTGTTTACTACATGATTGGGTCAGTGAGAAGGTGAGTACTGGTATACTACGAGAGATGTATGAGTGGTGAATTTTGCCAGATTGGCATAAGGAAGCTTATATCTGTACATGAGTAGTTCAAGAGGGCACGAGAAGGTGTTCATACAATGACGGAAATTTCATCTTTCTGATTATTAAATAAGTTATTGTATAATTCGACTCAGTTCAAGAAGTGTGATAATTAACTCTAAAATCTCCATACATATTCCTACATCTCCACGCATATTCTTACAGCTCGCTCATCGAGTCTAAAGTTCCAGATCCAAGTCATCTGGTTGTCTTTAACCTTGACCTTGATTCGAATGTCAGCTCAGAGGATGTCATGGCCGACGCAGATACTATCATCACAGTACAGACCCTGAAGCGGTAGAGTTATAATAATAGCACTACGTCATCAATTCTTGACCGTGTGTTTTAAAAAGGCTAAATGTATTACATTCCCCCAGAGGCGTCACTAGGGGGGTTCGTACCGCACCAGGGGTGACACCAAAATGTAAAATTATTAGCGTTTATGTTATTTGGCACTGGAAGACTCGGAGGTATATGGGATGAATCATGAAGTGTGACACCATAAGCTACCACACTGAGTTACACCAGTGACGCATCTGCATGCATCGAACCATGATATTTCTCTAGTTATCTGTGTTTGGCCATAACGATGCGATCAATGTACTTGCAGATCTAACATTGAGTGGGATTCGTACTGTTGCGTTACTTAAGTTATATCTCGTCGAATGAATTTATGAGGTAGATGTTTCACATATTGTGGCACATTTTTAGAAGTAGCTGGGATAACTTCAAACTCACATGATGTGAATTATCATGAATTTCAGGAACTTCATAAATTTAGAATTGTAAACTTAATTCTCTTGATAAATGTCAGAGGGTGGTGTGTGTTTGAAGACGTTAACTGGGGAAGCGGTCTCTGAGGCGGATATTTTGAGTGGCATTATTTTTCATTACAACCGCAGCTGTCCCTTTGCTTTTAAAAAATAATTTGAAAGATTATTTTATTTTTTTATAATTAGCCTTTCTTGGTTGGTAGGACCCCAGCAACAGCTACGCCAATTTTTTAATACTCAAATCGTAGTTTTAAAAAAATGAATTGTGAGCGCCCGTCTAAAGCGCCATCTATGTGTTCAATTATCTGTGTCCTCATTGTCCCGTTCATCACAGACGATATCCCAACACATGTGTCATGACGGCCATCAACGAAGCGTCAAATTTGAGATTTATTCGCAGTTCTCACACTCTCATGTACTCTCAGGATACCGCGATGTTACGTGAGGTCAGTTTCTTTCATTGTTTGTGTCTTCGTTGTCCGTTTCTTAAATACCCACGATCAACAGTCTTATGATTATGGCTTCTGGGATTGTTGAGGTCTGTTTTAATTTAATAGTGAAGACGACGTTCTCTGGAGCTTTTCATTGGGTTACTAGAGACTGGGGGTGTGTGGGGGGGGTGGGGAGCAGGAGACAGCACAGTACGTTAATACTATCGAATTAAATAATATGTTGTTGTGGGTGCGGGGCGCGCGTGCCAGAGGTTTGGCCTTGGGTGCCAAATACTCTGGCGCCATATCTCAGTCAGTGTTGTTTGTTGTTTAATGTGTGTTAAAAGTGGAAACATGTTGTTATTAAAATGTCAGCCTCGCAGCAGTAAAAAAACTTTATGTTAAATAGTCCAACACCCTGATAGACTTGACCATTCCAGGGTTACCCTCAAGACTCGACATCACGTGAGGCCATCTCATTACTGGACAGCGGTCAAATCCTAGCACTGTCCACCTTCAGGCAATTGTTATACAAGGTATGGTTCATGGTTACACAAGGAGACGTGGGTGCAATCCTCGCCTTCCTAAAGAAGTTGTCATCAGGTAACTGAAACACTATTTGGTGGCCCCCGATACGCCAGTCAGCAAGCCTGTTTAACTGTTCTCTTCACCGTGGATTGTCAAAGATTTAACAAATATTGAAAACTTGACTGGATCAAAAAGTAAACAAACTATGTTTGTGATTGTATTCAATTCGTTGCATCCACGACACATGTTTAGCAAGAATGAATTTTGCGCATTCATCTCTAGTTCCACGCCCCTTGCCGCCATTTCTGTCATCTTATACCAGCTTATCCCCCTTTCTCAACTAGGTTATCCCTAATCATAATCAAGTTTTTCCAAGACATTATTTTTTTGAATTTATATTTTTTGGAGCTGCTTTTAATCCATCTTTATTTTGTTTTAGTGCCAAATAAAGGAAACATTAGACTTTGCCGTGTCAAATATAGTTTATATTTTATTGTTTCAGAGTTTCACCAACAATGACGTCATCAGTTTTGTGAGGCTCATCTTAAACTTGGATTCCAATGAAGGTTCGGGTCACCTGAACTATGTAAGTTATACAGTACAGCACCGGTGTTAGAGTTTGTAATTGTTGGCAATCAAATATTTAAACCGTATCTTAAACACATTGACAATTTCTGTTAATTTTAAGCCTTTATTTGAGGTTTAGATTTATTGTCGTTGAAATATAAAGACCATTACATTCAATGTATTGTGTCACATGGTCATATGTATTTGATGAGGATGGTTATATTTCTGTAGAAGATCTATGTATTTGATGTCAATGGTGACAATGGATGACTAATTCATTGGTGAAGGAATTTTTTGTTGTTGTTTTGTTACATAGAATAAACAAAATCCTTATTCATTTCAGTTGACTGTAGATGAATTCATGTTAAAATACAGTCCGGAATTCGATCTACTGTACCAAGAACTTTGCCTCACAACAGGGGAGATCCCAATTGCTATTTATAGAACTGAACTTGTAAACAATGGGAGTCCTAAAAGGGATCACCTACCTGTGACAGAAACCAGGTCACACGTCATCACGAATCCAGAACAGCGGTTTAAACTGTTAAAAGGCGACATCATGTTAGTACTTTAGTGTGACATGGCGTGAATTATGTACTAATGTAAAATATAAATAATTAGCTATCGTGTCTCTTGAAAAATAAATGATTATTTTAAAGTGTATGAGTATTATAAAATAACACTACTGTGTCACTAGCCCAATCTAGCATGAAGATAGCTAAAGTAAGATTTTTATGGCTTGAGTAAGCTAAACGACTACTGATTTTAAGGATATAGTTAAGCTCAAAGCTATACTTCCTAGTTTATTTCATCTGAACATTGAAATACAAACCAATTCAATACAAACTAATTCAGCACAAAGCTATCCAACGAAATTGGAAACGTGTTAAAATGGACAACTTTTACGCCCTTTGTTAATTGGTAAATTTTTAAAATCCACAATTCGTAGATTATTGTCTCAACAGCAACTGGGATATGATATTAATTTCGGTTTTGTTAAACATTTTTAACTGCAAATCTACAATCAATATGTTATTTTTGTCATTACAGATACCTACTCCAGCCACCATGACTTATCCCAGCCACCATGCCTTATCCCAGCCACCATGACTTATCCCTGCCACCATGATTTATCCCCAGCCACCATGATTTATCCCCAGCCACCATGACTTATCCCAGCCACCATGATTTATCCCCAGGCACCATGATTTATCCCCAGCCACCATGACTTATCCCCAGCCACCATCTAATTATACGGCGAAGCTAAATCGGGGTTCCATTTCCAGACTTTCAGCAAAAGTCGCTCAGTTCAAACTTCATAACGAGGCTGGTCTTATCAGAACGAGGCTCATCTTGTCACAACGAGGATCATCTTGTCACAATGAGGCTTATATTGTCACAACGCGGCTCATTTTGTCAAAAAGAGCTTTTCCACTTGGATTTATTTTAACTTAGATATCATTATACCGTTAGAAAATTAGTTTTTCACATTCTTTTCTTAGAATATTAGTTTCTTAATTATTAATTTTTAAAAGTTTAAAAATACAATAAATGGTGTCCAGATTTTTTCCTGTGTCATGTGTCTGCTGATACTCGTAAGGCAACACAAGTTCCTTTTTAATTTTACTGCATTCAAAGCAACTACGTCATCTTAGAGAAACCGTGATTTTAATGTTATTCTTCCCTAAAATTGAACATTTGTTATTTTACGAAATACTGGAAGATGTAGAGTGTAAGTGTAACGAAATTGTATTTTATTTTGCAAGAGCACAGTGATTTAATTTTTGTCAACCATCATTTGACTTAGTTTCTTTGTTGTTGTTTTTTTTATTAAATTATTATTATTATTATTTTTTTGCAACTGCAAAATAGCCCAATTGAAATTAATTTTTAAATCTATACGATGTTATAATAATTTGTTGCAGAAATGCGATTAGGATAAATAATTATATGTTGGACGCATGGTTACATATTTCTAAAAGTATTTTCTGTGATGAAAATTTTGTTGACGATTTTCAAAAAAATTTGTTTACAAGTTTTAATAAATTTTGTTTGACAGAAGTTGGGAGGACTTGAAGAGATTCAGAAGTGGGAGTGAACTGTGTGGACCAGAATTTATTTAAATATTTTTAAAATCCAGATAAAAAATGCGATTCGAAAGCAAAGACATGAAACTTAGTCAGATTATAAATGATGCTGGGAAAAGTATTTAAAGATTACACAATGGGACATTAAAATATTATTTTAAAAAAGACATAAAAATAAGTGAAATGGCAATAAAAAAAAGAGAAAAAAATAAATGTTTTTAAATTTGTTGTTGAGGAGAATCAATTTTGTTTGACTTGCGTCTGCAGATCTGGGATGTGAGTGATCGGAAGATAGAAATTCATAAATAATGTAAATGAATAATTTTCGTTTCCTTACGAAATTTGTAAAATTATAAACTGCGATTAAACTTGTCATTGAAAGAAAGTTGTTGTTTTTAATGTTAAATGCATTTTAAAATGAAAACATTAAAAACATTTTAGTTTTTAACAAGGGGCCGTCCATAAAGGATGTCACGCGATTTTGGCCGATTTTTAGCTCCCCCCCCCCTTTACCCTCGTCACACTTCGTCACAAAAACTTAGACCCCCTTCCAGTATGACTATGACGTCAAAAAGCTTTGACCCCCGCCCCCCCCTAAAACACCAAAAAACTAAACAACAACAACCGTATTTTCTAATTGAAAATTAGCATTTTTCAAATTACTCTTTTGTCATTAAAGTATGTTTTAGTGTAAGGCTAACACGTGTTAAGCCATTGATAACTTCATGAAATAAATTGTAATCAATCAAATATGTAAGTGGAACTTTTATTTGAAGTTGCACGTTTTTTTTTAAAAAGTGACGTCGCATTTCTTTAACACCCCCCTCCCCGTCGTCATACATCGTCACAAATGCGTGACCCCCCTTCCCCCCAGGCGCGTGACGTCATTTACGGACGTTCCACAACTTTGTGTGCCGAAACATCAAAATTGTCCATTAAATAAAAACTGTAAATTGATATTGTTTTGAGATTCCAATTCCCTTATCTAACCGATGGGTAAGAACACTTTGAAAATCCTATGCTATTGTTATTGAAATAATATGTGTGCTTAATCTTAATTTATCCCGATGTTTCAACTATACAATAATATACTATAGTCGGACATCGCTAAGTCGAACTCAGAGGAACCCGAAAAAAGTTCGATTGGCTGAGTTATCGAGTTTGGGAAAATTGCGCAATAGGCGCAGATTAATCAACGACAATGTTGATATGGAAAAGGGGAGGGGGGGGGGACAGCCATCCCGGCGAGAAGGCTTGACAGGAAATAGAGGCGGTGTCTGATGTTTCATATGAAAGGAAGCCAACTGGGCTTCGACATTTCGACACCACTGAGAAAGCCCCCCCCTTCCCCCCCCCACACACACACATACTTTACTCCCTCGGCAGTGGGATTGGGGGAGTAAGATTTTTCTTTTTAAAAAGAGTAACAGAATGCAGCAAAGGGACGCGGCTTAGTTACCCTTCTTCCAGCCACTCCCTTTTCTTGTCTAGTTCATTTTTGGTATCAAAATAGACATTTACGTGGCTCTACGGAACACGTTTTCTGAAATGTCGACCCAGAATAATAACCCAAACGCCTGGGAAAATTCCACTAAGGGAGGTTGGAAGACACAAAATCTTCGAGTTAAGGAGATCTAAAATACATAAATCTTATGGAATTCGCCCGGGACCTAACAATCAATTCGATATAGGGAGGTTTTCGACTTAGGGAAGTTCAACTTAGCGAGGTCCGACTATATTTTAATTGGACTATTCACGCTTGTCCTTTTGTGTTGTAGAATCCATCTCTAAGGTATAATAACATGAATATATTCAAATAATATGAAAGTGAATTATAACATTCATAAAAATTGTGATGTGATTCAAAATGATTGTGACGTAATTCAACAAATGTGTGATGTAATTCACTTTGATTGTGATGTGATTCAGTAAGATTGTGATGCAATTCACTGTGATTGTGAACTGATTCCAATCAAAGTATAACTTCGGTAAACTGAGAAGTGACAACGTTTTATAATAGTTAACACCACGAAACATTGCTGAAGCCAAACCGTGTCAGAGATAAAAGCTGAAGTACTTTCCAAACACTTCCATACAAAGTCTCTTACTGTTGATAGTGTTCATGGCATGCCAAGTCTGGAACTACTTGTATACACTTAGTTGGGGTGGGTGGGTGGTGGTGGGGGTGGTAGAGTACACTAACACTGTTTAAAGAGGAAGAGGGGGGGAAGAGCTCTTCAAAAGCGGAAAGTTATAATGTTCCAAAACCACGCCATTTAATTCCTTAATATATTGAACACCGTTTCCAACCCACTGGGAGCTGCTCGTTTGATGTATTAAAGGTGGTACATTCACTGTGCGAATGTATTAACGTACAAAAACAACAACACTGAATCAGTTATGATTCGGACCAGTATATCATCCATGCTATTGCATTTTTTTCTGACTCATTATCTCAATCTCTTGGGACCGTATGCGATGTCACATCTAAGTGGAACAACTCCCATCTACTCCAACGTTGATGCTACAATGTCCACACAATCACAACCACAATTCACACCACAATCCACAACCCACACCACGATCAATATCTCAATCGATACCACATTTTCAACTTCGATCTCCACAAAATTTCCACCATAATCCACGCCATAACCAACACATTTTCCCCAACACAAATCAAACCACAATCCACAATCCACACAACAATCTACACCACAATCCACAATCCACACAACAATCTACACCACAATCCACTTTGCAAACCACACTTCAATCACGTCACAAAAAATCCGCACACCCCCACCCCCCTTTGCACCACATATTAAATGTTTGAATGTCCTTCAATCACACGCTATTGAAGAATGTTAACAATATCCATATATGTAGTTCTTCATTCACACGCTAATGAAGAATGTCAACAATATCCCTATTTGTAGTCATTCAATCACACGCGAATGAAAAATGTTAACCATATCCCTATTTGTTGTTCTTCAATCACACGCTATTGGAGAATGTAACAATATCCCTATTAGTAGTCATTCAATCACGCGCTAATGAAGAATGTTAACAATTACCCCAATTATCAATTCCCCGCCTTAGCCCCAGCCCTCACGTCAACATTTCCCGATATCAAGGGCAAGGGCCTTAAACCAACACGGCTCTATGCTGGTAATTACCTCCACTCCTATCGGCCTTATCTGCCCTTACAACTCGTTGGGTTCCAAACGCCGGTTACCTCCCATTGTACCAGACGGCGACACCTGAGATTTCACTGCAACTTTCCCCCCATATTGACCTGGTCGTTGGGGGTGAATCATGGAACAACGTTCAACTCAGAACTTGATGATTTAGATCTTACGTCGTACATTAACTTAACAATGTCGGATCGGATAATTGAATCGTGTGGAGATAATACAGGTAGAGTGAGATATTTAAATAATGTTATAACGATTTGTTGATAAGAGATACATTTACTTTTTAATTTGAAAGTCTGGTTACGTATACGTGGTGTTAATGTTGTAAATTAAAAGACGAAAGTTGTCATTCTGGTGATGAAATGTGTCATTTTAAATGTGCAATGTGTTACTTTTATATACGGAATTTTTTAACATACAAATCGTAGCTGTACAAATGAAAGTTGTAAAAGTGTAAAGGTATCAAAAGCGGAGGTAAGTTAACATGCTTTAATAAAGACAAATCGATGTCATGAGATCGGTCAGTCAGACATGGTGATGTGGAACAATGACCGTTGGTACTTTGAACATTGTGGTCATGTTACCATAAATGGTATTGAGATTCCCAGTTGTAGCGGTCATCATTATTGTAGGACGTGGATCTACTCACAGTAGCTGAGATATGCAAGGTTCAAGTAGAAACAACTTGGCAGTTTACAGCATGTAAAATAAGGCTTTGGTAAACCGTTTAAAGTTTAAAGTATATACAAAATACACAAATAAATTGTGCGATCAAAACAAAATAATAAAAGCTTTATTAATGGACTAATAAACAAGTAAACATTCCGTCTTATGCCCTCATCAGTACTAATAAATGAACAAGTATTGAAATTAGATGGAATTAAATACCATACCATGGGAAAATAATACTAAAGTAAATCTAAAAAAAAACTTAGAAACGAAAAGAAGAAACATGGGCACAATTACCTAACAAAGGTACAGGATAGAAGAAGAGAAAAGAAGTATCAAAAGTTACAATTAAAATCATAATTGGAGATAAGATTAAACAGTTACATAAAATTTTGAATTTGGTTCAGTCCGTATGGAGCCAACGTTCCAAATCGTTACATTATTGTATTTTCCATGTAGATCCTATCAGAGTTATTTCTCTCAAATAGAATGCCAGTAACTACAATATCTGAAATTCCCCCATTATTAACACCGTTGAAGTGTTTAGAGAAAGGACAAAGGGCATTTTTAATTATAAGGTACAAGTGCTCTCTAAATCGATCTGCCAGAAGACGACCTGTCTCGCCCACGTAGATTTTATAACACCTCTCCCAAAGAACTGCATAAATAACGTTGTGACTTGTGAAAGTAAAACCATCTTTTATTTTAAACTTATCAAGAGGGAAAGAAATGCTGTAAATTTCGATTACATATGGACGACTATTGCAACGTTTACGGTTCTAACATTTTGTTCCAATGTGTGCTTTCATTGTAGGAAGGTGACTTCTTAATAGTACATCTTTAAGACTCCTATCCCTCCGGAAAGCAAAAAGAAGATTTTTGAAAATTATAAATTTTTTTTAAAGACCTTCTAGGTCAGCAATCAGGACTGGTATTTTTTAATTTTTTTTATTTTTAAAAATATTTTTTATTATTTTTAGAATCCCCTGGCTGTCCATAAAGTTATGGGGACGAAAAAATAAATTATATTTAGATTGATCACATGAATCAAGAAAAGCTGATTAAAAAGTGTCCTGTCTGATTATATCCTTTAATTCGATTAATAGTGGCTGTTGAAAATGGTTCAGGAAACAAACCTTCTTCGAAAAAAAAATCCATCTCAACTAATTTCCTCCATAAAATCTGACTCATCTCTACAGTCGTTTAAGCCTCAGTATAGTGAAAATGGGATAGAGTAAAGCTGAAGGCATTAGCCAAAAAGTTTACTTGTGTATTAGTCCCTTATTTGATAAAGCTATAATTTATTGTTTTGATACCACAATTCGTTGTTGTAATTTGTATTTTGAAAGGACATAGACATTGCTGTTGTGGCCGAGATATGCCATGTAAGTTTTAAGTATTGCTGTTGTAGACGAGATATGCCATGTAAGTTTTAAGTATTGCTGTTGTAGACGAGATACGCCATGCAAATTTAAAGTGTTGTTGTAGCCGAGATATGCCATGTAAGTTTTAAGTATTGCTGTTGTAGACGAGACATTCCATGTAGATTTATATTTCCTGAAGTCGTTCAAATAAGTGAAGTTCATTAAAACAGAAACCGGTTCTATTTATAGACTTATTTGCTATGACCAAGAAAGGTCTGGTAAAATATATTGTCTGGTAATACAATAAACTCAGCACGAATTCCAGGCATAACGTGTTTACCTTGGCTAAGTCTATTGTTCTGATATTTTCTTAAACCAACAGTTGAGGGATTGGGGGGGGGGACTCTCCAGATGAAAGGTTTATGGAGTTAATATCATGCACAATAGAGGCTATACACAAGAGTTCCTGGGGGTAAAGGGGGATAATGCTGCCATGTTACTCTCAACAATGAACATGCTGTTTACCTACTGGGTTACTTATTACCGTGACGTCATGCTCGGGTCTGTTTTCACTGACTGCCATCGTCTGCCACTTGTCACGTGGTGTCTGAGTGGTCTCCCCTTACAACAGTCTGGTACCTCTTCTGTCATGGAGATCAATTTAGTATAGTGGTTCTCAAGTTGTTAGCTGAATCTTTCATTGTTCCTATTAGACTTTCACACTGTTCTGATTAGACTGTCACACTGTTCTGATTAGACGGTCACACTGTTCTGATTAGACTGTCACACTCATATGATTAAACCAGGGGCGTCCAAACATTTTGCATAGCAGGCATTAGTAGGCCATATTCCATGAAGTAAAGGTATAGGCGGGCCGGATAAAGAGAATAAACAAAATTTATATACACTAAGACTGAGTACAGGTTTTTAATCGGTTTTTAAAAAAAAACCATTTAATTAGATTTTTTTTAAAATCTTTTTTTTTGTTTTTTTGTTGTTGTTGTAATTAGTAAGAGTTGTAATTTTGGGGAGGAAAATGGGACAATACAGTCTTGTTTTTTTTTGTTGAAAAATATAAATGTCTTATTCAATCATTCGAAATTATACAAATTGGATAAATAATTCCAAGTTATGGAATAAAAATTTGTATTTTATACTATTTACTACTTACATTAAATAAATTTTAATATTATGCCTTGAAATTTAACTAGTGCAAAAAATGTGATGAAAAAAATCTTGTAAAGTATTATGTACACAACCCCACATTCATTTCCTTTTCAGAGTTAGCAAAAGTAAACAATATTGTGAAATTGTTTTCTCTCCATCGAACGTCATCGAATTTCGTACTCCCAACGTCACGTAACAGCATCGGCTTTTTGTAATGAATATTCACCTGTGGTAAACAACAAAACAACATACATTTATCCATCGTTTTGATATCATAGACTTTGTACTCAAAACATTTATTATGTTGGCTTTCCTGATAAATATGTTGTCGTCGTTACAGTAAGCATCCAAGAGTAAGTTAATTATTTAAGATGAGGCCGGGCCTGTTAAAATTTAAGCGTTGGTCGACCCGCGGACCGGATTTTGGACGCCCCTGGATTGAACTGTCTTACAGTTTTGATTAGATTTTCACACTTTTCTGATTAGACTGTCACGTTGTTCTATGTTTACAATTTATTTTTAACCTAGTTTACCCAGTGAACAAACCCCGTAAAAATGAAGAGATTTAATAAATTGGCCCCGCCATCCCCAATGTTGTTTAGAATGTCTCACAGTTCAGGAGTCAGTAGTCGCACAGACCATCGGAGAAGTCATCTTCAAGTTTAAGTCTTCACCTGACTTGTTTAACTCCCATAAGACTGATTTAATAGAGTGAGTTCTTGCTCTGATTGTCATCAGTGTAGTGAAGTAATACAAAAAAAAACTGTTAGTTGAGCTTTGAACAAAACACTAATTCTATTCAGAAAAAAAACAACATTTCTGTAATCCACCGGGAAGCCAGTTCTTCATTAAATTTCAATAGTTTGAGCTTGCCCGGCAACGTCAAGTGTTGTGCTAGTTCTCAGTATACAGGAATCAAGATTTATGGTCTATCTGGCTTACACTGCCTCAAGTGGTTTAGGTCTACGGTCTGCAAGTCACTATGGAATGGTTGAGTTCCCTCCCCTGTATTAGGAAGGATTTATTTGATAGAAACTGCCGGTTGTCCTTAAATTTGAGCGTGACGTCCAAAATGTCAGGACTGCGGTAAAATTAGACTACACTCTATGCTGCAACACTAGGAATGGTTTGATTAAGGGTTCGCACATGTAGGACTTTTAACAATCGTGTATGTTGTTGTCGAGTTACATGTACAGCTTTGTAACTAATGGTTTATGACTGTTAATTTTTTTAAAATATTCTTTTATTGATTTCGAACAATATTTACTGTCAAAAAAAGATTATATCACTTTACTGGCTATGCTTCTGAAAGACCTCTTGGTATTTGCTTGAGGATCGCTGCATTGGGACCAGTCACGTGGTATATGACGTGAAATATTTTCATTACAACAATACTATATCATGTATTGGTCACTCTCGGGGAAAGCGTAGGTGGTCAAATCAGTGGACATTCTAGAGAGTTACACAAGCCCCGAGTTCCATCCACAACTTTGATATGACATGGGCGGAATGAAGGAGTGGTCAGTCGTCAAGGGTGGCACAGTTTTTCTTAAAGTTGAGGTACGGCATCCAAGTCCAAGTTTCGTGAGAGGAGGCGGTAATATCTAACAACGTCATTTTTTTTCCAATGGAAAAACAATCACCGAAAATCAATCCATGTAAAATATTTTACAACAAATGTAATACCTTTCCCCGTCAGTTCATTGCTCTTGCCAACAACATTCATTCTGGCTCTTCAATTGAGCGCTTGCTTTTCAATTAAAAACAAAACAATTTTAAGTCAAACACCATTACAATAACATCTTACGTAATCGGCTATTGAACGAGCTATTTTTAGACACCCTGCATCTCAATCTCAATTTAATTAACTGACTTCCATTCTCTGCTCTGTCTTCCTTGCTTGATACTGACCCACGCCACAAACTGGATCGAAAAGGCAAATTCCAATAACCTTTCATTAGCCGGCTAAATTAACCATTTTTTATATCAATTTGATACGTGAGAGAGCGAGATTTCTGTCCCGGTTATTACACTATGTGATGGATGGCCAAGTAGTTCTCAAATTATTTATTTTTTTACTTATTAATGAAAACATAGTACCTAATGGCCGAAAATGCCGATTCTGTAAATAAAGATTTTTTTATTTTTTTTGGTTTAACCACATCCCCCACCCACCCTAATCTGACCATTCGGATACTGTTATTTTGAGTTTATTTCAATTTTAGACCATTGTAAATATACTGTTACTATGGGTTGTAGGGCGCCTACGGCGCCCACTCTTTTTTGTCAAAAGCCTAAATAACTTATCCTTGTTTGATAAATACTAAATATTAAACTTCCTGAAATGTACACAAAGTATTTTATAAGTATAAATCCTCAAATCGTATTTTTACATCGTTCCCTTTTCCAAAATTAAAATATAAGCTAAAACAATGACGTCATATAATATTTTTTTACGGTGAGTGTTAACTTTATAATTATTTTGCACACCTCTTGATGCACACCATGTATTAAAATGTAAAGCTTTAAAAATGCCGACATAGCTTTTAGGATACAATGATCCATCCAGTGAACCAGTGACTTGGGCTATTATATTACTAGGTTGTGCTGCGGCGCCGTGGCGCCTGCCGCGCCCACTTTTTTTAGGGGACCTACGGCACCCACCTTTTTCAAAAGCCCAACTAACTTGTCCTTGTTTGATAAATACGAAATATTAAACTTTCTGAAATGTACACAAAGTATTTTATATTAATGGTTGTAGGGCGCCTACGGCGTCCACTTGGTTTTTTGTCAAAAGCCCAAGTAACTTATCCTTGTTGGATAAATACGAAATATTAAACTTCCTGGAATGTACAAAAAGTATTTTATAATTAACCATCATCAAATCCTCTTTTTAAATCCTTTATATTAACTCGTGGTGTCTGAGCCCTTCCTTGCTTGATTGTTTGTTTGCATGTCAAAAAACTTTGGATCGATTTTTAACCCACTTCCTCGTAAGCTAGCGAGCTGAAATTTTTCAGGCAGTTTTGTACCGATGATAAAAACGACGCATCAACATTTCAGATCGATTGCATGTACTGTAATTAAATTATTGAATTTTTAGATTGTTTTATTTATCTCTATGTATCATGTTAAATTTCTTTGCTATAGTGTCGCGGTGCGTATTATATTGAACAACCTTTCCTGTCGCGCAATAAGGTGCGTATTTTATTGACAATACTTTTTATAGACATATTACTGATCGGTGCGCATTATATTAAACATTTTTTACGACACATAACTACAATTTTGTATTTTTGGTTTGTCTTGCGCTGCGTATTATGATGAACATTCTTTTACTTATTTCTGTACATAAAGGGTTTATAGTCAAAAACTTGTTTTTTTTTACGGTTTTTAAAATATTAAATCCTTTGTATTAACTCGTGATGTCTGTTTGATTGCTTCCTTGTTTGTCGAAAAAACTGTGGATGGATTTTTAACCCACTTCCTCGTAAGCTAGCGGGCTGAAATTTTGCAGGCAGTTTTGGGCCGATGATACAAACGATGTATCAAAATTTCAAATCGATCGCATGTACTGTAATTAAATTATTGAATTTTTAGATTATTTTATTTATCTCTATGCATCATGTTATTTTTTGAGATAGAGAGTTGCGGTTCGAATTATATTGAACGACCTTTATTATACTATCCCGTTGCGCAATTCAGTGCTTATTATATGGACGATAATTTTTAAAAATATATTCCCGATCTGTGCGCATTATATTGAACATGTTTTAAGAGACATAACTAAAAATTATGATTTTGGATTGTCGTGCGCTGCGTATTATAATGAACATTCTTTTATTAATGTCTCCTATATAAAGGATTTATAGTCAAAAACTTGTTTTTTTAAAAATCCTTTATGTTAACTCGTGGTGTCTGGTTGAACCCTTGATTGCTTGTCGGTCGCCAAAACTTTGGATCGATTTTCAACCCACTTCCTCGTAAGCTAGCGAGCTGAAATTTAGCAGGCAGTTTCGTGGCGATGATAAAAAACTATGTATCAAAATTTTCAGATCGATCGCATGTACTGTAATTAACTTATTGAATTTTTAGATTATTTTATTTATTCCAATGTAATATGTTATTTTTTAGATAGAGTGTCGCGGTGCGTATTATATTGAACAACCTTTCTGTCGCGCAATAAGGTGCGTATTTTATTGACAACACTTTTTATAAACATATTCCTGATCTGTGCGCATTATGTTAAACATGTTTTACGACACAACTGCAATTTTGTATTTTTGGATGGTCTTGCGCTGCGTATTATAATGAACATTCTTTTAGTTACGTCTCGTACATAAAGGATTTATAGTGAAAAACTTGTTTTTTTACGGGGTTTTTTTATTACGTTTTTTTTATTACAGTGTTCCCTTTTCAAAATTAAAATATGAGCTAAACAATGACGTCATAAAATATTTTTTTACAGCGCATCTTTAATTTATAATCATTTTGCGCACCAAAGCACACCTTGTATTTTTAAATATACGATCAAACAATGACGTCATATAATTTTTTTTTACAGTGCTAATCACCACACGATTTTTTAAACTGCTATAGAATGTTGTACATCGTTGCTCAGCGTTCCACATCCAATGACTTGGGCTATTATATTATAGATAGGGAGTTATTTCAATTTTAAACCATTGTAAATTACTATTATTTTAGTTTATTTCAATTTTAGACCATTATAAATTACTGTTATTTGAGGTTATTTCAATTTTAGAACATTGTAAATAAAATGATATTTGGTTTTATTTCAATTTTATACCATGGTAAATAAATTGTTATTGGTGGTTATTTCAATTTTAGACCACTTTAACTATAGTGGAATTCATTTCAATTTCAATATTAGACCGTTGAATTAGATTTAATCAGCTATCCTCCCTAATCCCAACTTATTTTTTTTCCCTATTTTTTAAAAGAAACAGCAGATTTTTTTAAAATTCACTCGTTTTAATTCTGTTTTTTTTTCTTCTTTTTTGCTTCCCTCTCATTCACAGCATATCTGTTCAGATTTACTTGAGCCATCACCATGACGACAACAAGTCACGCCCCTTCCTATGCCCCCAGGAATGACCGAGTGTTCGCACCCCTGCGCCTCGGGCCAGTTACCAAAGCCAGGATCATCGACGACAGTCTGGCCCCTCCCCCACAGTACCTTCCCGCCATTCACACGGCCATCCCGCCCCCCACAGCCGCAGACGTCAAGTACCCCAGGATCATAGTCCGAGACTCACTGGGCAGGACTCTGGACACCTTCACTGCGCTACAGGAGGCCATTTACCGGGCCAGTTGGATGAGGAAAAAATGGGGAGGTTGGTAGTTCCTACCTGAGGCTGTATTAACTGACAGTTGTCTTACCTGACAGTTGTCTTAACTGACATTTGTCTTAACTGACAGTTGTCTAACTGACAGTTATCTTAAATGACAGTTGTCTTAACTGAGAGTTGTCTTAACTGAGAGTTGTCTTAAAAATAACTGCCTTGATCTCCGATAATAAAATGCCTTGACCGCGTTAGTATTTAGCGCCTTTTAATTGTGTCTACCGCTAAATTTGCTTTTGAACCATCAACCAAATACACACAACTTGGTGTACTGTAAGGAAATGTCTATTCCTGTAATAACGTATATTTCTGTATTTAAGTCTATTTATGTAGGAAAGGCTTTTCTTTGGGGTATTGTCTAGTCATGAGGTAAAGTCTATTCCTGTGGTAGTGCCGAGTCCTATAGTAAAGTCTATTCATATTGTATTTTCTATAAAATTTAGTCATGTAGAAAAGCCTAGTGATGTAGTATTTTTTAATTGATGTAGTAATTTCTAGTAAAGTTCCATTCCCATAGTAAATCTGGCCCTGAAAGAAAGTCTTATCATGCAGTCTCTGATATCATAAGTTAAAAGAAGATCCTAAATTCTTCTGAATCTCAACATTGTGTACTAAGACGGAGTCAGATCCAATTATTATTTTTCTATCCTAAACTCACAGAATGGCCCAAAACGCCCATGGAGTGGCGCCTCCCAAAGGCCCCTACTCCTTCCAAGCCCGACTACTCGAGGGCCGGCCCTGGTGTGATGACGTCATACCAATTTGATGGACAGAGCCAGAGGCGACACTTGGCTACCTACAGGAGCTGTGACGTCGGTTCCAACACGAGACGCATTGACCTTTCTGCAGACATCTTGGTTAACCTCCCAACAGTGGTCAGTTGTCTGTAAATTATGATTTTATTTTCATAATCGTTAGCATCATTATTAAGTTTGTTTATACACACACACACAATTAGGCACCTTGCAGTGTCCGTGTTGGCAGTTTGGTCAGTTGTTTGAGTCTGAGGTTGGCAGTTTGGTCAGTTGTTTGAGTCTGAGGTTGGCAGTTTGGTCAGTTGTTTGAGTCTGAGGTTGGCAGTTTGGTCAGTTGTTTGAGTCTGAGTTTGGCAGTTTGGTCAATTTTTTGTGCCTGAGGTTGGCAGTTTGGTCAGTTGTTTGAGTCTGCGGTTGGTAGTTTGGTCAGTTGTTTGAGTCTGAGGTTGGCAGTTTGGTCAGTTGTTTGAGTCTGAGGTTGGCAGTTTGGTCAGTTGTTTGAGTCTGAGGTTGGCAGTTTGGTCAATTGTTTGTGCCTGAGGTTGGCAGTTTGGTCAGTTGTTTGAGTCTGCGGTTGGTAGTTTGGTCAGTTGTTTGAGTCTGAGGTTGGCAGTTTGGTCAGTTGTTTGAGTCTGAGGTTGGCAGTTTGGTCAGTTGTTTGAGTCTGAGGTTGGCAGTTTGGTCAGTTGTTTGAGTCTGAGGTTGGCAGTTTGGTCAGTTGTTTGAGTCTGAGGTTGGCAGTTTGGTCAGTTGTTTGAGTCTGAGGTTGGCAGTTTGGTCAGTTGTTTGTGCCTGAGGTTGGCAGTTTGGTCAGTTGTTTGAGTCTGCGGTTGGTAGTTTGGTCAGTTGTTTGAGTCTGAGGTTGGCAGTTTGGTCAGTTGTTTGAGTCTGCGGTTGGCAGTTTGGTCAGTGGTTTGCGGAGTAAAGCTTGGCAGAGCGAGAGGAAATCAGAGCAGAGGAGCGAATCCCTGTGTAGCTGATGTGTTCATGTTGGAACTGCTGTACTGCAACTGTGTAAACAATTTCTGTTGAATTGCATATCTAAAGTCCACACCAATTTGTTTTATTTCCCCACTCTTCATCATTTTACACCAGGCTACATACCATCATATAATAAAAAAAATGGCACGATTTTCTCTTTCTATAAAGCTACGAGTTTAAAGATAAGTGCGTAACAGATAATTTAATATTCCTCACGGTTTACAATGGAAAATATACTGATTGACTAAGTATATACTTTGTGGCTTAAACCTTTCTTTTCTGAGTTTAACTCCGACAAGTGCCTCATATAAAGGCGCTTAAATCTGCTGAACTGTCGACGAAATAACCGCAACACCTAGGAATTGAGGTCACCAGCACCTTATGTACCCTCCCCCCTTTATCCCCCCCCCCATACCAGGACCAGGGACATGGTTATATAGCGTTATGATAAATGGAAACAGAAAACTGATCATAAAGGCAAACAAACCAATCGATAAGTATTTGCATTTTTTCTCTCCGATAGCCAAAATCATTCTCAAACTATTTCCAAAAGGGCCCCGTTATCTATTCGCTGAGCCCCTTCTATCATCTTTCATGAAAGGATTTTTTGCTGAATATTAGTAACAGGTAGTGTTCAGTATTATTGTGGTGGACGCCATAGGCAAGTAACAAGATTAGGTTTATATCAAGTGTCTGACAGAATCTGTTCTTAAAACTTGCAAGAAGTTGTCGCATTAGGACTAGGACAATGGGGCTCTAGGACTAGGACAATGGGGCACTAGGACTAGGACAATGGGGCACTAGGACTAGGACAATGGGGCACTTGGACTAGGACAATGGGGCACTTGGACTAGGACAATGGGGCACTTGGACTAGGACAATGGGGCACTAGGACTAGGACAATGGGGCACTTGGACTAGGACAATGGGGCTCTAGGACTAGGACAATGGGGCACTTGGACTAGGACAATGGGGCACTTGGACTAGGACAATGGGGCACTTGGACTAGGACAATGGGGCACTTGGACTAGGACAATGGGGCACTTGGACTAGGACAATGGGGCACTTGGACTAGGACAATGGGGCACTTGGACTAGGACAATGGGGCACTTGGACTAGGACAATGGGGCTCTAGGACTAGGACAATTGGGCGCTTGACATTTGCACCCAGGGGTGAGGAACATTGCCCTCTGATAGCCTGGGTTAAAACGTCTGCAAATTTAAGGACCTCTGTTGAACTAGCCACAACCGGGTGAAACGGTGTGGGCCTGATCTTATTTGCCCCTGGAAGTCACGACAAACTGAAAAACAAAACAAGAATGCGATTATATTCTGGGTGACACTTTACCTCGTCACCGCGTGGTTGAATGCAAGGAGCCGCCCCGTGCTAAGAAAGTGCAGAGGTGCGGTGCCATGCTATTAAATGATACTGGCCGTGAATGGGATCTCG
This sequence comes from Ampullaceana balthica, assembly GCA_944989445.1. Taxonomy (NCBI): domain Eukaryota; kingdom Metazoa; phylum Mollusca; class Gastropoda; family Lymnaeidae; genus Ampullaceana; species Ampullaceana balthica. The sequence continues at coordinate 238,734 of CALYLW010001448.1, forward strand.
CTTTGAACTGCTTATAATGAACACGTGGAACATTAAGTGTCTCTGCTATGGCTTCATAAACATTCTGGTAGGCTTTTCACTGCTCGGAGTTTGGGGGTGGGGTTGGAGTTTCAATAGTTGACATAAGCCCAGAGTTATGGTACTTGTTTCAGGGCTTTGAGATTGTAGGCTAGTCCTGAATCGTGAGAACATAATATGGTCTTGTGTGATGACTAATCAGAAATTGTAAGACTATGGGAATGTTTTATCATAGATCGATACATGCAGAGAACAATTGTTTATTTTCATAAACACGTTTTGATTGCTTTCACTATGACCCATGACCTAGACAAGTGCTTCTCAAAGTGGTGGTCCACGGACCGGTGCCGGTCCGTGGGGCATCCGTTGCCGGTCCGCAGAAGTTACCAAGAAAGGACATTTCGTTACCACGTCAGTACAGGCAAAATAGTTCACCGGTCCCTGGTGCAATGGAAAAATTCCTGCCGGTCCACCATACTAAAAAGTTTGAGAAGCACTGACCTAGACTATGGGGTCACCTAATATTTTATCTACCAGTGTTGTTGTTTTATTTGGTGGTGTTTTTTTTAAAAATGCTAACGTCTATATAATAAGGCGGTGCCCACATAGACCGCCTGTTATTTGTTTGATAGACTCTAGACCAGTGATGGCGAACCTAATGCACGCTGCCACAGTCGGCACGCAGAACCTCATCGACAGGCACGCGACAAAATATTATTTCCTAAATCAAACCAGCCAAACCCCCATTTTAGGGTTTCATGGGAGTGTTGGCACTTTGCTATATATATAAGTGGGTTTTGGTTGAATTTTGGGCACGCGACACCAAAAAGGTTCGCCATCACTGCTCTAGACTCTAGTCCGAGGAACCACAACATCTCGGCTTTCGCCGTACCCGAGAACATAGGCGAGGGTCGTATGGGGGGAGGGGGGAAGAGCCATGCATGTACCCGATATACCGTGAATGAGGTCAATTCACCGGGCACCCTCAGTGGTGAGGACTGTTTCACCTTAATCGCTACCATAAAAAGGCCGCCACTTGTGTGTGGGCTTGAAACAAGAAAGCTATTGTGATATCTGAATTTTAATGAACACCCTCGACCATCAACACTTATTTGAAAATATCAACAGTCAGCAAATGTGGAACGGGTTTTGGAGATTCGGGAATTAATTAAACAGAAACTTTGACAAACAAGTTCACAATTATTTCTATGGCCGATATTTTTATGTTCTGATGAGTGAACAGAACACAATTTGTGAAACGAACATGTTGATAATTCTTGGATGATTTGAGAGCGATTCTTTAATAATTGTTTTATAAAAAAAATAATATTTAAAAATAAAAAAAATTACCACGCGATTTAAAATTGCGATGGTATTTCAGTGGCATCCTAAAATTAAAATAAAATAAAAGAAAGGAACTTCATGTCAACCTGTCTAAGCCTAGGTGTAGATAAAAAAGTGTATGTTGGGGTGTAGATAAAAGGTGTTGTTGTTGAGGTGTAGATAAAAGGTGTTGTTGTTGAGGTGTAGATAGAGTGTGTTGTTGAGTGTAGTGTTGTTGTTGAGGTGTAGATAGAGGTGTTGTTGTTGAGGTGTAGATAAGGTTGTTGTTGAGGTGTAGATAGAGGTGTTGTTGTTGAGGTGTAGATAGAGGTGTTGTTGTTGAGGTGTAGATAGAGGTGTTGTTGAGGTGTTGTTGTTGAGGTGTAGATAGAGTGTTGTTGTTGAGGTGTAGATAGAAGTGTTGTTGTTGAGGTGTAGATAAGAGTGTTGTTGTTGAGGTGTAGATAGAGGTGCTGTTGTTGAGGTGTAGATAGAGGTGTTGTTGTTGAGGTGTAGATAGAGGTGTTGTTGTTGAGGTGTAGATAGAGGTGTTGTTGTTGAGGTGTAGATAGAGGTGTTGTTGTTGAGGTGTAGATAGAGTGTTGTTGTTGAGGTGTAGATAGAGGTGTTGTTGTTGAGGTGTAGATAAAGGTGTTGTTGTTGAGGTGTAGATAGAGGTGTTGTTGTTGAGGTGTAGATAAAGTGTTGTTGTTGAGGTGTAGATAGAGGTGTTGTTGTTGAGGTGTAGATAAGAGTGTTGTTGTTGAGGTGTAGATAGAGGTGTTGTTGTTGAGGTGTAGATAGAGGTGTTGTTGTTGAGGTGTAGATAGAGGTGTTGTTGTTGAGGTGTAGATAGAGGTGTTGTTGTTGAGGTGTAGATAGAGGTGTTGTTGTTGAGGTGTAGATAAAGGTGTTGTTGTTGAGGTGTAGATAGAGGTGTTGTTGTTGAGGTGTAGATAGAGTGTTGTTGTTGAGGTGTAGATAGAGGTGTTGTTGTTGAGGTGTAGATAAGAGTGTTGTTGTTGAGGTGTAGATAGAAGTGTTGTTGTTGAGGTGTAGATAAAGTGTTGTTGTTGAGGTGTAGATAGAGGTGTTGTTGTTGAGGTGTAGATAAGGTTGTTGTTGAGGTGTAGATAGAGTGTTGTTGTTGAGGTGTAGATAGAGGTGTTGTTGTTGAGGTGTAGATAGAGGTGTTGTTGTTGAGGTGTAGATAGAGGTGTTGTTGTTGAGGTGTAGATAGAGGTGTTGTTGTTGAGGTGTAGATAGAGGTGTTGTTGTTGAGGTGTAGATAGAGGTGTTGTTGTTGAGGTGTAGATAGAGGTGTTGTTGTTGAGGTGTAGATAGAGGTGTTGTTGTTGAGGTGTAGATAGAGTGTTGTTGTTGAGGTGTAGATAGAGGTGTTGTTGTTGAGGTGTAGATAGAGTGTTGTTGTTGAGGTGTAGATAGAGGTGTTGTTGTTGAGGTGTAGATAGAGTGTTGTTGTTGAGGTGTAGATAGAGGTGTTGTTGTTGAGGTGTAGATAGATGTGTTGTTGTTGAGGTGTAGATAGAGGTGTTGTTGTTGAGGTGTAGATAGAGGTGTTGTTGTTGAGGTGTAGATAGAGTGTGTTGTTGAGGTGTAGATAGAGGTGTTGTTGTTGAGGTGTAGATAGAGGTGTTGTTGTTGAGGTGTAGATAGAAGTGTTGTTGTTGAGGTGTAGATAGAGGTGTTGTTGTTGAGGTGTAGATAGAGGTGTTGTTGTTGAGGTGTAGATAGAGGTGTTGTTGTTGAGGTGTAGATAGAGGTGTTGTTGTTGAGGTGTTGTTGTTGAGGTGTAGATAGAGGTGTTGTTGTTGAGGTGTAGATAGAGGTGTTGTTGTTGAGGTGTAGATAGAGGTGTTGTTGTTGAGGTGTAGATAGAGGTGTTGTTGTTGAGGTGTAGATAGAGGTGTTGTTGAGGTGTTGTTGTTGAGGTGTAGATAGAGGTGTTGTTGTTGAGGTGTAGATAGAGGTGTTGTTGTTGAGGTGTAGATAGAGGTGTTGTTGTTGAGGTGTAGATAGAGGTGTTGTTGTTGAGGTGTAGATAGAGGTGTTGTTGTTGAGGTGTAGATAGAGGTGTTGTTGTTGAGGTGTAGATAGAGGTGTTGTTGAGGTGTTGTTGTTGAGGTGTAGATAGAGGTGTTGTTGTTGAGGTGTAGATAGAGGTGTTGTTGTTGAGGTGTAGATAGAGGTGTTGTTGTTGAGGTGTAGATAGAGGTGTTGTTGTTGAGGTGTGTAGATAGAGGTGTTGTTGTTGAGGTGTAGATAGAGGTGTTGTTGTTGAGGTGTAGATAGAGGTGTTGTTGTTGAGGTGTAGATAGAGGTGTTGTTGTTGAGGTGTAGATAGAGGTGTTGTTGTTGAGGTGTAGATAGAGGTGTTGTTGTTGAGGTGTAGATAGAGGTGTTGTTGTTGAGGTGTAGATAGAGGTGTTGTTGTTGAGGTGGTGGTGCTGGGGTAGGCGTGTAGAGCTGGTTGTGCCGATACTACAAGATAATACACATGTCTTGTATTGAATGCGATATCGTGACGTCACGACCCCCCCTCAACGCACCCCACCGCCACACCCCACCCCATCCTGTGCCAGTAGACGATAAAGGTCTTTGAATACATTCGTTGTTTTAATTTTGTGTTTATTGTTTTTTGTTTGTTTTGTATCCACTACTTTACGAAAACATAAAATAAACATCGTATCAATTTTTAATTTTTTCAAAGTCCGACCTAAGGTCTATTCTATTCTTGTCTTTTCTATTCATGTCTATTCTATTCATGTCTATTCTATTCATGTCTATTCTATTCATGTCTATTCTATTCATGTCTATTCTATTCATGTCTATTCTATTCATGTCTATTCTATTCATGTCTATTCTATTCATGTCCATTTTTTCACTTGTCGAAATCTCATCATATTCCCTGTCACGTCAAGTCAAGTCTAAATGTATTTTGCACCATTTTTGTCTTCATTACAGTCTAAACACACCCCCAAAAATTATCATTGTATTCAATTATTTTCAGGAAATCCCAGTTGATGACGTAGCGTTTGTAGCTGAGAGGTAAGTCAAATTGAAGTTTGCTGCGACAGCATCAATGGTGGCAAAGTCGCAGAAGTAAAGATCACGTGACAACACGATATAGTACTCTTAATGTTCACTGATTAGATGGGGAAATTTGGTGTAATATTTGCCTCAACACTTGGGATGGGGGGGGGGTTGGCGGCCTTTAACTATTTCCAGACAAGCAGCAATGGGGAAATTATTAAAACAATGTAGGAGAAAACATGCTAAATGAAGCGAGAAACAGCTACCGTGTCGGCGAGAAGTCCTCTTATGCAACTAACAACAGCAAAAAATACAATATAAAAAATGCGCTTCTCTGCAATATGCTATCAGAGAGGACAACTCGGGGGTGTACAAGACCATTGTAGGTAGCTGAGTTAAGGTCAGAAGAGAGGAAACAGAGTGAGCATTGATTGGCGATAGCAACACGTGAGAACGGAGTTAAGATTGAATACATGCAAAAACAACATGACAAATTAACCACAGCTGCTACCAACTCTTCTTTCCATCCTCAGTCTCAACCATCTGCCCAAACCTCCCCTCCTTCTCCTTCCTCCGACACTCAATCCTGGCGGGTGAGGCGACCTATGTCCAGATCGTCGCGTCCATCCTCCTCCATCAGAGACAGCTGAGGGCCAAGGACCAAAGAGAGACTCTGTGGACATTCCCTGGTTTCTGCTCTGGCTGCAGAAGGGCGGGATTCTGTTACGGTTGCAGCAAGAACCAGAAGCCCCAGTAGGTCAAGGTCGTTGTTGTATTATTTTTTTAGCATAAAAAATATGTTTTTATATGTTTAACTTGTTTTATATCAAAGTTGGTAGATTCGGTTTGAGACTCAATTTATGTGAAGTCTTGCCAAAAATAGTTCATTTAAAATAAAAGAAAATTAAGCCCTTATGATATTTAATTTTTAAAAGTTTATTGAATTATGGCGAAAAAGAAAATTGACAATTTCATTTAAATAATATCTATTTCAGGCTCTTAAAACTAAAAAAATGGAATAAAATATTTGAATCATTCTGTCTGTGATATTATATGAAAATGTGTCTCCATCAAAATAAAAGACAAAAAAAATTGACAAGAAAAACATAAGTTTAGTGGGATAAAGTCCTTATCTATCAGACATTATAATTAGGGCTGCGGAAATGAACGATTAATTAATCGATTAATCATTAAAAATTTAATCGATTAAAATTTATTTAGTAGATTAAAATTCGATTAAAATTTAAGAAAATATTTCTAATATTTTTTTCTCCAATTTATTAAAAATTTATATTTTTTGTTTCTTACATACTTTTCCCTCGTATTATTATTATTTATTTAGACGTGCATACGTAAACAAAAAGGTTTTTCTTCCTTATTTCTCGCATAGCAGAACGAATTTGCTGTGTTACGTCACAAAATTTGTGAGCCTTGGAATTACCGCGACTTAACTGATTTCGTGAAATAATGAATCGCGACTTAACGGGATCTACATATGCGTTATAACAATATAATCAATTCAAATTAATCGATTAATTTTTTTCAGATTAATTGAACCTATTTTTTTTACCAGTACCAGCCCTAATTATACAATTTATTGGATCGATCTTTGTCAAACTATTATACTACATCAAACTATTTAGACAACAAAAATTTACTATTATACATAAATCCAGTCTTTCATAAGCAAACCATCGCAGAATTACTTAATTAAGACTTTTGTAAGACATACTTGGACTGTGTTTAAGGGCTAGACTAAGACTGACATGTATTATAGATTGTGTCTGTCGTGTTATAAAAACTGTTTTATTGGATATACTTAAAATGTCTTTTAGGATAGACTTATAATAGACTGCCTTGATAAACTCAGAATGCCACGTAGGATAGACTCAGACTGCCTTGTAGGATAGACTCTGTCTGTCTAGTAGATAAAGCTGTAACTGTCACATTCACTTCCTGTGTCCAGTGTCCACGAAGACATACCGTCCATGACTGGTGGTGGATTTCGTTTCTGGAAACGTGACAGACCACATGATCCACAAAGTTGGAAAAATCCATCCAACTGGAAAATTCCATCCACGGATGAGGAACTGAGGACAATAATAGAGAGTAAGTTTTGTCTTTAGAAGGATTTAACCTACATGTGTTTTTGTGGTGGTCTGTTGAATCTATACGTCTATCTATACGTGTTGAGATGGTGGTCCGTTGGTCGATATAATGTTTATATACACGTGTTGTGCGGGGGTGGTGGTGTGGTCAGTCGTTTCATCTATCTACACGAGGCAAACAATATTGTCTGCATTCAACACTGTTGTATATTGTTATAACGCAATTGCTTTGGTTATTTGTCGTCATCAGAGTATGGCGACCTTTCCGCCTACGAAAGAGCCAGACTTCGAGCAAACCAACGGGCCGATCATGACATCATCCCAGAGGAAACGTCACTCGACCTTGGAGATAGATACCAGAGGTTAAGGAACCTGGGAACATGTGAGTCTGTGGTGTGAAACTTAGTTATAATGGGGGAGGGGGTGCTAGTGTCGTACGTATGTGGAGGCGTTTGTGTCGAAAAATTAAACTAGAGACCAGGCCACATGTAACAACGGCTGTCTCTCTACCAGAAGATGGGCGTGGCAATGTACAAGATAAAACCATAACACAATTGAAGAATTGCTCACTAGTCAAGTTAAGCTGGTGCTGTCTCCAGTGGGGATCAACATTACAAACGTGTACAACTAACAACAGGCAACAAACAACTAACAACAGGCAACAAACAACTAACAACAGGCAACAAACAAATAACAACAGGCAACAAACAACTAAACAACAGGCAATAATTAACAATGTCTGGGGATCGAATTGAGATATTTGTACAACTAACAACCGAATGTTGATGACAAAAAAAATAAAAAATTTCTAAGCACGAAATGAACTTTGTCTTAACTATTAGTCCCTGCAGCGTGGATGAACATTTTGAAATTTATACAAATAGATCCAAAAAAAATATTTGTAACAATAATTATTACATAAACTCACTCATTAGTTCTTCTAAAAGACTTTGACTTCACATAAAAAAAAGAAAAAGACTTGCTTTTTAAAATGCCCTTCATCTCCCCCTCCCCTCCCCTTTTTAAAATGCCCTTCATCTCCCCTCCCCTCCCCTTTTTTAAATGCCCTTCATCTCCCCCTCCCCTCCCACTTAATAAAATTTTTGTTCTTGTAACTTCAGGTAACAAATCGAGATGGAAAAACTCTAAAATTTACAGAAATAGTTTTATTTTTCAATACAATTTATGCATTTTAATTTTAACGTATGACTTTAAGCGACAGCCTTGAGTGGAGTAAACTTGGTTCAAATCTTATCATGACGTCATCTTCAATCTTTTTAACAGATCCACCTTACGTGACCATAGTCAGCACAGATGATTACGTCCAGATGCAGTTAGAAGATGTGGCTGACGCCGGGCTTCAGAGAGAGAAGGAGATGCTGGAGGATGATGAGAGGCAACGAAGGAGGAGGACGAGAGAGGAGATGAGGAGGAAGAGGAAGATGGGATTCGTGAATTATGATGAGGAAGTCACACAAGAGCGAGAAGTTACATTAGCTTCAGGTCAGTGAGTGACAGGTGTTTTTGGTGAGCCTACTGGCAAGATCAATCCATCTTGGTTCACGTGTCGGCAAAGGTCATGTCATCTTGGTGCACGCGTTGGTACAGGTCATTTATTCCCAGTGTTTGGCACTTAGAATATCTTTATACTTGGCACACATTATAGAAAGTCTCTACATAAATTAATACACTCCCTATAGTTAAGCATTAACAAGCAACGTTCGCCACTATGTAACAATCAAATACATCTATAATTAAACAGTTAACTTAACTGTATTAAAGGTTGACTAGTGACAGCTTTAAAAGTTGACAACACGACAAAAATTAAAAGTTAACATTGACAATGTTAAAGTTTATAGTGACAACAATTAAAAGGCAACTGAAACAATATAAGAAGATTGTAATTACTTCTAAAGTTAACAAAACACCATTAATAATTATTGTTGACAACGTTAAAATGTTACTGTGACAACTTTAAAAGGTAGAATTGACAACGTGTAAAATAACAAAGAGACATACACATCCGGACATCTCTACAACAACATCCTAGAATAGACTAGAGTATGAATCTTCTGTATGGGAGTAAATTCAGTAAAGGGATCCATCCACAAAAGAAAACGTTGATAAACTAGAAGAAAATAAAACAAGAGCTGCCAGATTCATTACTGGAAAATATTCAAAACTGACAAGAGTAACACCATTTGTTAAATCATTAAACCTAGAAAAATAAGAGGATAGATGAACAAAGATCAAGGTAGTAATAATACTTAAGGCATTTAATTCTTACTTAGAAATACAGCACAAAGATAATATAATACAGCCCTCAGATGGACATAGGGATAAAAACACTTTTCTTATTCCATTTGCAAGAACAAACACATACAAATTCTCTTTCTTCCTGACTGGAATTTTGGCGTGGATTGGGTTGCCTGAAGGAACCAGGAAAGCCACACTATCATCATGTAAAACTTTAATTAATGTGCAGGTCTAAAAAATAACCATTGATAAGAGTATGAGCATGAGACACTCATTTTCTGTATAGAAGGACTGTCTGTCACAGACACGATACTATAAGATAAGATTAGACAACATCCAAGCTGCTCCATATTTTCTGTATAGAAGGACTGTCTGTCACAGACACGATACTATAAGATAAGATTAGACAACATCCAAGCTGCTCCATATTTTCTGTATAGAAGGACTGTCTGTCACAGACACGATACTATAAGATAAGATTAGACAACATCCAAGCTGCTCCATATTTTCTGTATAGAAGGACTGTCTGTCACAGACACGATACTATAAGATAAGATTAGACAACATCCAAGCTGCTCCATATTTTCTGTATAGAAGGACTGTCTGTCACAGACAAGATACTATAAGATAAGATTAGACAACATCCAAGCTGCTCCATATTTTCTGTATAGAAGGACTGTCTGTCACAGACACGATACTATAAGATAAGATTAGACAACATCCAAGCTGCTCCATATTTTCTGTATAGAAGGACTGTCTGTCACAGACACGATACTATAAGATAAGATTAGACAACATCCAAGCTGTTCCATATTTTGATGTAATGCTCCACCATGTTTTGACAGAAGCCTCGTCAGACCGCATGCTCGTGAGATTTGAGACGAGATACGACGATGCACTTACCGACGGTAGGACACGAAAAGGACGAGGAACGGATGAGGAGGAGGAGGACGAGGGCATAGTCACGGGTGAGTGGAAGAGAACTGTTGAGTCTCCGCTTACTTTTTCTTTACCACCGTCTCTGTCATTTGCTTTCTCTCTCTCTCTCTCTCTCTCTCTCTCTCTCTCTCTCTCTCTCTCTCTCTCTCTCTCTCTCTCTCTCTCTCTCTCTCTCTCTCTCTCTTCCTAGTTTCTCGCTTTTTGCCCCTTTCCCCCTCTATATATGTCTGTATCAATATCGATTTCTCTGATAACACCGTTTGGGATCGTATCAACATATTTAGAGTTTGTTTATCGCTGGGGAACAAGAACAACTTTAAATCCAGTTCTTAAATTTATCAGCTGCATATAAAACAAAACACGTGTTTCTCTTGTCAGAACGGAGTCGTAGCCGGCATAAGTCACGTGTGGCTATAATTAAGTCGTCACGTGATCGCAGTGAGAGCAGCCACAGTCAAGGCCAAAGGTAATGCGATACTTTTACTTTTAGAATCCTTTACTGTACTCTCCCCCTTTCTCTCTTTCACCCGCTCGCACTCCTCTCTCGTGCTTTTCTCCCTCTTTCTCTCTAACTATTCATCTATCAAATTTTTATCTTACATAATTTAAAATTGCTCTCACTTTGGTGATTACCTTTGTCTCCCCTCTCTCCTCTATTTTATGTTTTCATGTATCCACAATTTTCAATTTAAATCTACAATATCTGAAGACTTAAACACATAACTGAACAAGATCCCCGGTGCTCCCTGTAACACACCAGATGCCAGTGGCATAACTCGTGGTTTTATGTACACACCAGACGTCAGTGACGTAACTCATGGTTTTATGACATACAACAGACGTCAGTGACGTAACACGTTTTATGTGCACACACCAGACGTCAGTGACGTAACTCATGGTTTTATGTACTCACACCAGACGTCAGTGATGTAACTCATGGTTTACCCCACAGGTCACCGATCAGAACCCAGAAGACGAGCAGGCTTGGATTTGTTGACAAATTGAAAGAGGAAGAGGCCGAGGAGGTGGCGAGGATATTAAGAGGGCGTGAGTTTGATCACCACGTGATCTTCTTTTTTCTTTTTAACACTTGACCGTGCCAATAGCTGATGGGGGACTCAGTGCCATACTTCATTTTAACTGCATCTATCTTACAACAAGAATGAAGTAAACTCTAGGAATAATTGCAAGAGTTATAGCTCATTGTTATTTAATGAAAGAGTTATCTTGTGTATTACAGATTCTCCATCTGTACAGAAGATCATTACTAACCATGTCAATTGACTGTGATTTTCCGCTTATGCTGAATAAGTACATATGCCATAACATTAAGAAACCAAGTTTAATTCCAGTCAGCATTAAACTAACAACTAGACATTGTTGCGATAAAATTGTTTGAAAAGCCCAACTTGTTCCAGGTGCTAAAGAAAATGTCCCATTCGGTAAAAAACGAAGAGATGTGAGCTACACAGGTAACTTTTCAGTCCAACTTGGATTTCAATTTCAATGTTCATAATTGTTTTTATTTTTACACTTTATCTTAAGTTTGCTTTCATTCTTCACTAAGTCACCATGGCAACAAATTTTGTTTTCAATCTAGCTTGCTTTCTCATATGTTCATTTGCTTTATATGAATGTTTACTTTCTTTCATATGAAAGTTTACCCCTCTCATACGCAGACCTAGTTTTCTTTCATGAAAAACGTTTGCGTTATGGGAGTTTTTAAATCCTTTATATTAACTCGTGGTGTCTGCGGCGGACCTTGCTTGCTTGCTTGTCGCCAAAACTTTTGATCGATTTTTAACCCACTTGCTCGCAAGATAGCGAGCTGAAATTTTGCAGGCAGTTTCGTACCGATGATAAAAACACTGTATCAAAATTTCAGATCGATCGCATGTACCGTAATTAAATTATTGATTTTTTAGATTATTTTTTTTATTCCTATGTATCATGCTATTTTTTGAGATAGAGCGTCGCGGTGCGTATTATATTGAACAACCTTTCTGTCGCGCAATAAGGTGCGTATTTTATTGACAGCTCTTTTTATAAACATATTCCTGATCGGTGCGTATTATATTAAACATGTTTTACGACACAACTTCAATTTTGTATTTCTGGATGGTCTGGCGCTGCGTATTATAATGAACATTCTTTTAGTTACTTCTCGTACATAAAGGATTTATAGTCAAAAACTTGGTTTTTTACGGGTTTTTCTTATTAATTCTCCTGCTCTTTATCCCTTTCCTGCTCAATTTCTTCAGGCATTTTTTTTTATCATTTAGTTTTTTTTCGATTTTTTAAATATAAAAAATAATAATAATTAATTTTTCCTTGCTTTTCTTTGTTCATGATATTCCATTTTAACATTTTAAAAAAAATTATATTTGCTTGTTGAATTGTAAACATTGTCACGTGCATATTTAACACTTTTATTTTGACCCCCATAGTTGCCAGATTTGTTTTGTTTTTTATTTTATTTTTAATTTGTGTGTTATAATGATCCTACAGACTTTGCATACATTTTTGCACCCTTTTCCCCCAAATATTTTAATAACTTTTTAATGTTTATTTTATAACGCATATTATCAAAAAAATTTAAACGATACACAATTAGAATTTTCGTTTCTGTACGTTGGGCCGGCCTCAGAGAAAACATAAATTGATATAATATACTATACATCGCCACGTTGTTTCTTCAGAGTATCTGTATTTATGTCTGTTTTTGTGTGTTTGCTCATGAGTTTGTGGATGGCATTCACCGCTACTCTTCATACATGTAAATTGTAATGTACGTCTTGTGTGTGCGGGGTAAAGGCAGTGTGTGTGTGTCTGTGGGAGGGGGGGTCCGGGTGTTATAATTAGCGACCAGGTGAAGCCCTTGTGATAATTTTAAAATTTACACATTGTTATTTTAAGTAAAATAAATTAAACACAATGTACACAAATACCCACTATTTAACAAAGTGTTTAGACAACTGTTAAATTTGTCAGAGAGTTCAGGGTCTCACACACATGCAGGCAGTACACGTTTGTTTAGTTATGTCTTATAATTTATTTGATACTCCGGTCAATATTTCATGTGTACCTGTACACTCGGGTCTAGTGTCCAGAGGGTTTAAATTGAAGGTAGGCCACTCCAGCAATAACACAAGCAATATTGACATAAAACACTCAACTGTGTCACACAAACGCACAAACATAAAATCTCACAAACATACAGGCATACAACCTCACAAAATACAAACGCCAAACATACAAACTCACAGGCATACAAATTCACAAACACACAAAACCAGAAATGACAAACTTATAAACACACAAACATACACACTCACAAACTGGTATCTCACTCGCAGCCCCCAAGTTCTTCACCGTCCAGAAAAACTCCAAGAAAATCACCGTAGCCAAAGATCCGTTTAGTTCAGACAGAGACCTTGACCTTCCTAAAGGTCCGACCTTTCAACTGAAGAAATCAGAGAAGAAGACGACTAAGTTCATAGAGTTCAAGAAAAGTAATCATGGATGGAAGGTTCGTATTGGTCACGTGCTCTAGTCAGAATTGGGTTTTCGTTCAAATAATGCTTTTACGAGCAATTAAAAGAAAATATAAAAATGGTTTTTTCTTTTCTTTTTTTAAAACAGCTTTATATGCCGTGTGCAGTGACTATAATAACAGTGAAATATACATATCATGTTAATATAATTGTTTTGAAAAGAGAACGTTTCCATTGATGATTTCAGGCACCTAAAATGTTTGAAGTCAAACACGAGCAGAAGTCAACAAAGTTCAAGACAATATCTACTTCCAGGAGTGACTCCCATGGGAGGAGGGGACGACCAGTAGAAGATGTAGGTCACATAATGTTGTTGTAATTCAATAACAATTGAAGTATGTTAGTAAGAAGTAAAGACAGTCAGAGAGAGAGAAAAGAAAAATATTTTTAAAAAATAATTTTCATGGCAAAAAATAAATCGTAACAACAACATTATAGTAGTGCATTAAACACATATTCTTTTACAATTAATAAAAATATTTCCTTTAATGGAAATAAACAGAGGTCTTTGTTTATTTAAATAGAGTTGTTTTTTTTTCAATAAAAAAAATAAATGCTGGATTTGTCCACTCTAACCCCACACTATTTTAATTTTGTTTTGTTATTGTTCATAGTTCAATTACATCCGATTTGTAATATGGTTATTTATTTATTCATTAATTTTTTACTTTAAAATGTTTTGATTATGATTTTCCCCCCTCTAATAACTTATGATATTACGGGCCTTTGAATAATGGAACTTTGCACTGATACACAGATCATATTTCAAGGGAGAGTACAGCAAGAATTTCTTTGACATTTATCTAATATTAATTTATATTATTTCTTTTAAATAATTATTTGAGAATATATTTGCTCTGTCGCACGAAAACATGAGAAACAAAATGTGTAGGTTTATTAGTATTAATGAGAGACTGCGCAAGTTAATCTCATTTAACTGAGACATTAGCTTGGGTAACGCTTCAAATATATTATTAGTAAATGTTGTTGAGGGTTACTGATACTGATAATACAGATTATCTTTAATTGTACGAAAGCACACAAGAGAGTCCTATTGAGATGTATGTTTTGAATGGTAACCAGACATATACGACAAGTGACAAAACGACAAGTGACAAAACAACAAGTGAAAAAACGACAAGTGACAAAACGACAAGTGACAAAACGACAAGGTGACAAAACGACAAGGTTTTGTCACCTTGTCGTTTTGTCTCCTTGTCGTTTTGTCATGGAACCATTTTGAATTGTACATAACTATGACTTTTACTTTTATTCAAGGGAAGTCAAAGTAAATATTTATTAAAATTTTAAATTTTCCTAGTAGCTTCCCTTCAAAGAAAGAAAAAATGGTCTTCATTTTTTTAAAAATTACTAAACAAATTTGTTCAGTTTCTCTTTTTCTGACTCGACTTTTTACTTTCAGATTGACATTGATGATCTCAGAAGGTGAGTCTTGATTTAATATTTTAAGTCTAAAATATGTTGTTGTTTTTTTTAATTGCTTAAACATTTTATTTTAAATTCCCAGATAAAAAATAACATTATTTCATTTATTATCCATTAGAGCAGGCTTTATTTCTAAAATTTCTATAAAATGAAAAAACGTCATTAAAAATTATTTTATACATTTATACTATTTTTTATTTTTCGACTATTTAAAAAAATACATAGAATTGGTCATGTTTTTCTGCTCATGTATGTCCTGTTTTTCTCCTCATGTATGTCCTGTTTTCTCCTCATGTATGTCCTGTTTTTCTCCTCATGTATGTCCTGTTTTTCTCCTCATGTATGTCCTGTTTTTCCTCCTCATGTATGTCCTGTTTTTCCTCCTCATGTATGTCCTGTTTTTCCTCCTCATGTATGTCCTGTTTTTCCTCCTCATGTATGTCCTGTTTTTCCTCCTCATGTATGTCCTGTTTTTCCTCCTCATGTATGTCCTGTTTTTCCTCCTCATGTATGTCCTGTTTTTCCTCCTCATGTATGTCCTGTTTTTCCTCCTCATGTATGTCCTGTTTTTCCTCCTCATGTATGTCCTGTTTTTCCTCCTCATGTATGTCCTGTTTTTCTCCTCATGTATGTCCTGTTTTTCTCCTCATGTATGTCATGTTTTTCTGCTCATGTATGTCATGTCTATTTCAAGGGGTCGGAGAAAGGACGTGTCGTCTGACTCTGGTATTGGCAGCGGCACTACAGGTAGGCTTGATGACGTCATTTGTCGTTGGTATTGGGCAAATCAAATTAATCCAAAGAATGGAATTTATTTAATAAAAACTCCAAGTGTCATTTCACTTCCGATCTTTGCATCTTTTTAGGGGCCGTCCATAAAGTACGTCACGCTCCAGAGGGGGGAGGGGTGTAAGAAAGTATGACAGTTTGTGACAGGAGGGAGGGGGGTCCGGCCTTGTGTGACGTCACGGTGTTTAATATTAATATTTTTGTTAATAAAAGACAACATTTTTGTTCGAAAGTGTGACATACTTTAGGGGGAGGGGGTCCGAGATTTGTGACAGTTTGTGACAAGGGGGAAAGGGGGGGGGGTAAATGGTCAAAAATAGCGTGACGTACTTTATGGACTGCCCCTTATTGGCTTCACCCAACACTTGCTAGTAAATTTGTCTCGTTATCCGCTCCCCACATCCACCCCTTGATAGTGTGTCACGTGATCCTACTCCCACCTCCTCAACCTTCAAGTAACACAAAATAGATCGTTTCTCTCAGAGAGAGGGGAAGTGGTGGGATTATGTACAGCAGTGCTTCTCAAAGTGGTGTTCCGCGGGCCTGTGCCAGTCCATGGGCCATCCGCCGCCCGGTCCGCAGAAGCAATCAAGAAAGGATCGAAAAATCTAATTATAATCCTCAATTTTCATCCATTAATGCTAACCATGTAGAATATGTCAATTTTTCAGCAAAAAGCACATAAAATGAAACACATAAAATAAAATAAATAAAATTTTGCTACCACGTCAGTACAGGGAAAATAGTTCACCGGTCCCTGGTGCAATTTAAAAAAATTCCTGCCGATCCGCCATACTAAAAATTTTGAGAAGCACTGATGTACAGTACACCCCTAACCATTGGTCCCAACAATTTTATTTACACGGAAACAAAATCTTCATGGTAACTTTAAAAAAAAACTGCAACGAATCTCTACCCATATAAATAGTCTTAAAGTAGACAGACGTATGTAACTAGTATTTGTAGGAGTATACATATAGAGTATAGCTTTTACTCAGGCCCATACATACAGAGTATAGTTTTTACTGAGGCCCATACATAAGGAGTATAGTTTTTACTCAGGCCTATACATAATATAGATTAGGCTTATATAAATAGACGTAGTTTACTCAATAACCGCATGCTGTGAAACTGCTTGAAAAACGGATTTCTCTAAAGAATTTAAATGATATATTATGTAACAAAAATCACCACAGCTAAATTAAAACTATTATCAAATAATTTCAGAGTCGTGTAAATCTGAATGTCTCATAACATGAGTAAAACATGAGTAAAACATGACTAAAACATGAGTAAAACATGACTAAAACATGACTAAAACATGACTAAAACATGACTAAAACATGACTAAAACATGACTAAAACATGACTAAAACATGAGTAAAACATGACTAAAACATGAGTAAAACATGACTAAAACATGAGTAAAACATGACTAAAACATGACTAAAACATGAGTAAAACATGACTAAAACATGAGTAAAACATGAGTAAAACATGAGTAAAACATCCATTAACTTCATTATTTTCATTCATTATTGCACAGGGGACAAAGACATTGTTGATGACATTGGCAGCGAGCAGGCAGGAGATGGTAGGTACAGCTGTTCTAAACTGTCGTGTTGATATGGCATCATATTACCTGCCTTTATATATCATCATACTACCTGCCTTTATATATCGTCATATTACCTGCCTTTATATATCATATTACCTGCCTTTATATATCATATTACCTGTCTTTATATGTATTTTATATATCATCATATTACCTGTGTTTATATATTATCATATTCCGTCTTTATATATCATCATATTACCTGTCTTTATATATCATGATATTATCTGTCTTTATCATATTACCTGTCTTTATGTATAATCATATTAACTGCCCTTATATATCATATTACCTGCCTTTATATATCATATTACCTGTCTTAGTATATTATCATATTCTCACTCTTTATATATCATCATATTACCTGTCTTTAAATATCATCATATTATCTGTCTTTATCATATTACCAGTCTTTATATATCATCATATTACCTGCCTTTATATTTTATATATATCATATTATACGTCTTTATTAAATCCTTTATATTAACTCGTGGTGTCTGTTTGTTTGCTTGCTTGTTTGTCGAAAAAACTTTGGATCGACTTTTAACCCCCTTCCTCGTAAGCAAGCAAGCTGAAATTTTGCAGGCAGTTTCGTGCCAATGATAAAAACGATGTATCAAAATTTCAGATCGATCGCATGTACTGTCATTAAATTATTGAATTTTTATATTATTTTATTTATCTCTATGCCTCATGTTATATTTTGAGATTGAGTGTCGCGGTGCGTATTATATTGAACGACCTTTTTAATACTTTCTTGTTGCGCGATTCGGTGCGTATTATATGGACGATAATTTTTAAAAATATATTCCCGATCGGTGCGCATTATATTAAACATGTTTTACGAGACATAACTAAAATTTTGGATTTTTAGATTGTCGTGCGCTGCGTATTACAATGAACATTCTTTTATTTATGTCTCGTATATAAAGGATTTATAGTCAAAAACGTGTATTTTACGGCTTTTTTAATATATCATCATATTACACAGTACACAGCCCACTCCACACACACACACACAGCACACTCCACACACATAGCACACTGCACACACATAACACACTCCACACACAGACACACACACACAGCACACTCCACACACACTGCACACTCCACACACATAGCACACTGCACACACATAACACACTCCACACACACACACACAGCACACTCCACACACACACACAGCACACTGCACACACACACACACACACACAGCACACTCCACACACACACAACCTCACACCATCGCCAGCCTTCAAACACTCATACTGCCTTCAGACTATGTTCCACCCAACCACAGTTGATTGGCGTTTTTATAAATTGGAAGTTGATTGAACGATCTCATCGATTTTAATCCCAGAAGTCGAATACATCATCATCTCATTACATTGCACGTGATATCCGATTACACGTTTCGGCGATTTTTATACGTATGGTAAAGAACGAAATGAAATCTACATTAACCAGGGACGGATATATTGATATCATACTATTCAGGGGAGTCCCAACGCGTGACAATTTTTTCATTCAACCTAATTAGCAAAGTACTGCGTGCAGCTTTCTATCAATGTACAAGATCAGGGGAAGTTTTAGGCCATTGCAACCTATGCGGCTTCAGTGGGCCCCGCATTTTCATAGGCCCCGCCTATCTTAATTTTCTCTTATTATCCTTATTAATTCCTTATCCCTAACCAGACTGGGCCCCGCGCAATCTGTTTCGCATACTAAGCGCATAGGGCCCCTCAAGACCGGCCCTGCACAAGATCATTTCACAATTGTTGTGTCTTCATTGGTGTAATACTCTCTTACAGACTTTGATAAATAGTTATCACAGACTTGAGAACTCATTGGTAAATTGAAAAGGGGGGAGGGGGTGAGGGATCAGTTTCAGTTCCAGAATACTACCTGGGCCCCTTTCAATTATTCGCATTACAATACTTTACTGGTATACTCCTGTCGGCACTCCCCTCAGCTCTCCTCCCAGAACTATTCCCAACACTCCTCTCAGCTCTCCTCCCAGAACTATTCCCAACACTCCCCTCAGCTCTCCTCTCAGAACTATTCCCAACACTCCTCTCAGCTCTATTCCCAACACTCCCCTCAGCTCTCCTCCCAGAACTATTCCCAACACTCCTCTCAGCTCTCCTCCCAGAACTATTCCCAACACTCCTCTCAGCTCTGCTCCCAGAACTATTCCCAACACTCCTCTCAGCTCTCCTCCCAGAACTATTCCCAACACTCCTCTCAGCTCTCCTCCCAGAACTATTCCCAACACTCCTCTCAGCTCTCCTCCCAGAACTATTCCCAACACTCCTCTCAGCTCTCCTCACAAAAGTTGTGCTAATACTTTGTTTATAACTTCCTAATAATAAAATGAATAATTTGATTGCACACAAATCTTTATAAATCTAGTGATCAATGTTTTTATTACCAAGGGTTCTCATTCAATGGTTTTCATACAAGAGTTCTGATACAAGGGTTCTCACTTCTTTCTTGAAACGTTTAGTTCATAAGAAAAGATTTCTGACTCGTTCCACGTTTAGACAGTGTTACCATATTTAGCAAATCAAAATGATGGCCATGAAATCCTATTCACTCAGACCGTGCAGAAGTTACAAATGGTGTCACCACTTCCGGTACAAGGACTTCGACATTATTGGGCGACCCGGTCTATTTATAGCTTTCAATACTTTAATGAGACTCTAAACTACGGGAAAGAAATTCTTCTCTCCTGGATCCCATTCCTTGTCTGAAGCCGACCAAGCAACACGGTAACGCGTTGTTCAGCATTATGAAAGCCCTTTATTCAATTCTTAACTTAATGGCTTGCTAGCAGCGGTCCGCGGATTGCCGCACTGCTGTTGTTGTGTTTAAATGTCCCACCTTGTCTTAGAAGTCGATCAAAGGACCCAAATGTTTGGGTGGATTCAGTCACGGTCGAAGGGGTCAGAGTTGTGAATCAATAACAAACATAATCAATGAATTCATGGAGGGATTCTTGGATTGATAACGTAAACACAAGGCAAGTTTACGGCTGACCTTAGCATTTGAAGACCAAAGATATTGTCAGACCAAAACAGGGGCGTTACGGGTTTAAAGCAGAGACTAAATGACTTTGTCGATGTGCTACATTCAAGACTTTTTAAACCCTCTGAAATTTGCGCATTAGAGCCCTTTACATGCACACCACACATGGTGCACTACGCTTGACCCTTTACTAAACTTTCTATAAACAAATTTACATATGTTTGAGCCGGAAAATTCAAATGTGGCGTGGTATCAATCAGTGGCGCCACTTAGCGGAAAGTTTTGGAACCATTACGGCCGTCTACGCCCATGGAGTGTACAGTGATTGAAAAAATAAAATAACATCGTGGGTAGGGGAAGTAGTAGGCCTACCTGGTGGCCAAACAATTCAATAATTATTATAAGTCTGATTGTTGGACGGCAGCCAATCTGTAATTAGCCGTGGAAGAAGTTACGCGTGACTTGAAATGGCTTTACAGTAGCGTTCCGTTGTTAGGCCCTCGCCCTGCTAGTGCCTCTATACGGTCACGTGATTATTGTACTCTCTAACTCTCTTGTAACGGATTTGGAGTTACTTGCCGTGTCTGTGTGAGAGTCTCATGGAGTGAAACTTCTTGTGAACTTATGTGCGATCTGTCTGGGAAGGATTCTTTCAGTTGTCTTCGGTTCATTAGAGAGAGATGTGATTTGAGGAGTTCTTTGAATTATCTGATAGGTGACAACCACGGGTAGAGATAGGTGTCAACCATGGACATATATGAGATCATGGGACTAAGACAGCTGACATCCATCTACACAGATAGCTGACATGCTGCCATACAAAGGTGTCAATTGTTACAATGTTAACTGCGCGTTTCATGTGGCCATCAAGTAAACATGCCAGTAACAATGTGAAAAACTCGTAACACGATTTACAACTCCTGTGTTATCAAAGCTATCGTTGAATTGTCTCCCCTGATTGCTGAGTAGCAGGATTAGGGTTTAACTTCGCATCCAAAGATGGCCTTGCGCATGAGCAACTTTGGGACTATAGACGAGGCGAGGGTGAGAGCTATGAAGATAAAAAGCTTGTCCCCCGAGGGTAGCAAACATAGTTTGTATGGTAAATAAAAGTGTACTTCTTAATGGACATGTTAACTTTAAATACTGGTTGAGTAAAAAATGTTTAGGAACTTTGATTTTATCAATATTCTAATACTGTATATATATATATATATTAGGGCTGCGGAAATTAACGATTAATTTCTCAATTAATGGTTAAAAAACTGTAACGATTAAATTATTTTTAACGATTAATCGACCCGTCACTTACAAATTTTTGGAAGTCAAGAAGTAACCAAAAAAAAATTGCGGCCGATAAATAATAAATTTCGTGACGATTACATGAACATTTTGGTTTTAAACTATTGACTGACGGGAATGTTCAAAATGTTGATAAAGTTTGCCTATCTTGTTTCTAACACTAAATTATCAAACCAAATGAAAAGCGTATTAAGCTAATGGCAGTAATGGAGTCTACTCAGAGACAGAAAATGACGACAGATCTTCTGATGAATTACTGCGTTACGAAATGGAGATGAAAGTTCCTGAATCCATTAGCCCTCTACAAAGGTGGAAACTTAATGAACGCCGATATCCGATATGGTCATTCCTTGCCCAGAACGCTTTGTGCATACCAGTTACCTCAGTTCCATGTGAATGATTGTTCAGCTGGCTGGTTATATTGTCAATTAGACCCGCTTATCGCTTAAACCAAATAATGTCAACACACTTGTCTTTTTGGGTAGTTGGTTAAAAGATGACATATAAAGGAGACACTCCAGTGTTATTTAGATTTTCAACAAGAACGTTTAATAAGTGTTACTTATGACGTCATAAATCTTAAATTTTGGCTTTAATCGAAATTAACGATTAATTAATCGTTAATTTTTCAAAAGTTAACGATTAAATTTAAATTTATCGTTAACAGCCCTAATATATATATAGGAGCACAGAGAAGTATTTATTATATTGATTTTCATACACTAATTAAACCATGTCTGTTTTCATGTTGCCTGCCAAGATGTGACTTTAAATGCAGATGACAAACTCAGTGGCGAGAAAGATGAAGGTCGGCAGTCAGCAGCTGGTCAGGACGGTGTGGACACTAGTGGGGCAGCAGTAGAGGAGGTCCAAGCCAAACCCAAACGACGAGAAGTGATGAAGAAGTCAAGGGTTGAAAGGTCACTTATCATCACACCTCCTCAGGTGGGTTTGGAATCATTGAGCTGAACAGCAATGAAACCCCATTGAACATTTTTGTGAGAGCACCTCATTGAATATTGCTGTGAGATCCCCTCATTGAATATTGGTATGAGATCCCCTCATTGAACATTGGTGTGAGATCCCCACATTGAGTATTGGTGTGAGATCCCCTTATTTAACATTGGCGTGAGATCCCTTCATTTAACAATGGTGTGAGATCCCCTCATTTAACATTGGTGTGAGATCCCCTTATATAACAATGGTGTGAGATCCCATCATTTAACATTGGTGTGAGATCCCATCATTTAACATTGGTGTTAGATGCCCTCATTTAACATTGGTGTGAGAGCCCCTTATTTAACACTGGTGTGAGATCCCCTTATATAACAATGGTGTGAGATCCCCTCATTTAACATTGGTGTGAGATCCCCTCATTTAACAATGGTGTGAGATCCCCTCGCTTAACATTGGTGTGAGATCCTCATTTAACATTTGTGTGAGATCCCCTCATTTACCAATAGTGTAAGATTCCCGTTATTTAACATTGGTTTGAGAACTCAAAGAAAAAGGATATTCCGTGTCGTTTTGACTTAAAATATCTACACATAATCCTATTCAGATCCTTTTTAGACCCTTGTCATGCTTGTAAAACTCACAAGTAGCATTTTTTTTTGGGGGGGGGGTGGGGCTAACCACCCTCCGACGAATCTCCGAGTCATGTGATCAGGACCTAGAGCCTGGGGGTTGGGGGGGGGGTAACGCACACATAAACTTGTATATTTTGGGGTAACAGGCAAAAAAGTTCGCTGACTCCTGCTGTGAGAGAACCAAATGGAGCTTCGATGTAACATCACAAATGCTCTGATGTCAACATCAAACGACGCAGGTTAACAATTTCATACGTTATCTTGTGGGTTCTCAAACTTAAGGAATATAATTAGATTTAATTTTCGTGTCTTGATAGCTTACGCCAACCAGCGTCTGATGGCCTACCGACCGGCACATTGAGAAGCACTGATTAAAGAAAAAAATAATTAAAACAAAAAATAAATTTAAAAAGTCATCAAATAAATTGTAAGCGACCAAATATTTCAGTGGAAGTTTTATTTAAAGTTACCCTTTTGATGTGACGTCACATTTCTTCAACACCCCTCCCTCCCCCTCGTCACGCATCGTCACAAAAGTGTGACCCCCTCCCCCCCCTAGGTGCGTGACTTCATTTATGGACGGCCCCCCAAGCCAGTTTGAATGTTTTGTACTGGTCTGCGATTTTAGAAGCGATTTCGATAGTTCTGAGAATACATAAAACAGTCGTATCGATTCATGCTAGCTCCCTTTCAATCAATTCTGTCTCGGTGATATTGGTTGCACGCACTAATCAGAACACATACTTATACACTAATCAATGAGATTGTCAGTGTTATTACTTGTACACACTATTCAGACAATGCGTACACTATTCAGACAATACGTACACTATTCAGACAATGTGTACACTATTCAGACAATGCGTACACTATTCAGACAATGGTACACTATTCAGACAATGCGTACACTATTCAGACAATCGTACACTATTCAGACAATGCGTACACTAATCAGACAATGGTACACTATTCAGACAATGGTACACTAATCAGACAATGCGTACACTATTCAGACAATGCGTACACTATTCAGACAATGCGTACACTAATCAATCAATATTCGAAAGGTGTGAAGAGTTTAAGGGTATATCAAATCCACTTTGAATTAGTCCATAGACCAAACTCACAACACTTTGAATTAGTCCATAGACCAAACTCACAGCACTTTGAATTAGCCCATAGACCAAACTCACAGCACTTTGAATTAGTCCATAGACAAAACTCACAGCACTTTTAGTCCATAGACAAAACTCACAGCACTTTGAGTTAGTCCATAGACAAAACTCACAGCACTTTGAGTTAGTCCATAGACCAAACTCACAGCACTTTGAATTAGCCCATAGACCAAACTCACAGCACTTTGAATTAGTCCATAGACCAAACTCACAGCACTTTGAATTAGTCCATAGACAAAACTCACAGCACTTTGAATTAGTCCATAGACAAAACTCACAGCACTTTGAGTTAGTCCATAGACAAAACTCACAGCACTTTGAGTTATCTTATCTTCTCTTATCTTATCTATACAGACGCTCCTTCTATGCAGAAGATAGTTGCGTCCACAGACCATGACAGATGATCTGTTGGCAAGTGATGCAGCATTCACAGGCCACGGCTTTGTGGGTTCCACGCATTACCCAGCCGCCTAACTACATGTAGTGTTAGGTACCCATTCGGAGCGGGGTGACTCAGGGACGCCCTAGGCCCCGGGAACAAACCCTTGCCTTCACACGGATTCGAACCCGTGACCATCGGTACGACAGTCCAGTGCGCTGCCACTCGACCACCGCGTCCCATAGACAAAACTCACAGCACTTTGAATTAGCCCATAGACAAAATGCACTGCACTTTAAATAATAAATACTTATCCACATTTAACGCAGAAACGGCTTTGACAATTATTACGACGCTTGTGGTGTTAATTTTTATTTTAATTTGTGGTCAGTTTTTAGTCAAATTTGTCAATTTGTATGTAAGTTTCTCGTGTAATTTTTTTTCTTCAGAGTCCACCCCGTCTCCCGTCCCCTCCACCATATAAGAGACGCTCTCCAACTCCCCCATCTCCCCCTCCTCCACAAGGCCCTGCCCCTGAAATTGAGGAGCCTCCCTTGCCAGAGATCGAAATCCCTGAAGTGCCTGACCTGCCTGAGATTACAGAGAAAGTGGTTTGTATACCTGTCTTTGTTGTTTCTGATTCTGCCTTCTTAAAGAAATGTGCTGATATCTTCAGTTCTTGTGTGATGTGTTTTGTGCGGTGTGTGACCGCAGATGGAGCACGTTGCCCAGGTGATAGCCAAGGTTTTAAGAGAGTAATCTCAGGCCCATAGAAAATGTGTGTAATAAGATGCCATTACGACCCCCGACCCCCGGGTTGATACTAACCTTCCATTGCTGCATTAATGTGAGAGTGCTTTTTCTTCTTTTTTTCCGAAGTCCTAAAAAAATGCATACCCGTAAAATGGGGTGGATAAGTCTGGCCTTTGTAAAACAATCGTATGTTGATTTTCTCCCCTTGACACGTAACGTTAACTTCTCTCACATTAGCCTGTTACATTGACATCTTTCCTCTTAACCGTTTACACTGACTTCTCTGCCCTTAGCCTGTTATATTAACTTATCTTCCTTTAACCTTAACATTGGCTTCTCTCCCCTTAGCCTGTTGAGAGAAAGAAACAAAAACTGAAGTTTGTTGTGGAACCACCACCCCAAGCCCAGGTTAAGGAAACACCAAAAAGGAGGAAAACTGCCCCAAAAATCAGGCTGGTGTAAGTACTGTGAGATACAATAAAACTGTGGGACAAGTTCAATTGGCTGCCAATCCTTTGTGTAAGGTAGTAACTACTTAAAGACATCAACAAATCTTTACATGGTCAAACCTGGGATGGATTAAATAGGTCTTGTACCGTCGTCGGTACACCTGCATATATGATAAATTGAACAGTTCATAATTTACGGGGGCACCCAGGTTAAGATATTTAAAAACCATTTAATGTTAAGATTACATTTACTTTAATATAATCTAAGAAAAGTAAATTATATACATCGATAACAGCTAGTAATGATTAAAATAATACTGGCTTGCATTGAGTAGTTGCTGTATATTACAACAGCCCAGTTTTCAAAACTGAAATTGTGTTAAATACGAGTAATTTTATTTACAGCCCCAGGAATTTGTCGAGACCCAGGAAGTCAAGACCAGCAGAAGCTCCAATAACAGCTGAAGACCTTAATGACATCCAGGACCCGCTGGACTTCCTGGCCAAGTACTGCATCATTAAGTGAGTACTTTAATGCCAAGGACTGCATCATTAAGTGAGTACTTTAATGCCAAGGGCTGCATCATTAAGTGAGTACTTTAATGACAAGTACTGCATCATTTAGTGAGTGCTTAAAGGCTTAGTATAAAAAAAACAAGCCATTAAATTTTAAGTGATATTTAATTTAACCGTATCTTATTCTTCCCATTTGAAAATTTTTTCTGCTAATTATTTTAACTGAAGTTCTCAATAACAAATCTTTTAATATTTCAGTCCTGATCGCCTACCATTTTATGAAGTTGTGTTTGAGGCTACAATAATGGAGCAGGTTCCTCGTTACACCAAGCCTGCCCCTTGGGTGCAAGCAGAAAAAGCTCAGCCTGCTGAAAGTG
The DNA here is from genome assembly GCA_944989445.1 of Ampullaceana balthica. Taxonomy (NCBI): domain Eukaryota; kingdom Metazoa; phylum Mollusca; class Gastropoda; family Lymnaeidae; genus Ampullaceana; species Ampullaceana balthica. The sequence goes on from CALYLW010001448.1 coordinate 265,412, forward strand.
AGGCTATGGGGGAAGAAGTAGAGGAGAAAAAACCTGTGGATGAGAAAGTTGAGACAAAGAAAAAAGGTGAAAGCTAATGTTTAGCTTGACAATTCTGTGGTTGGTTTTATTATCACTTGTTTTATCACCTGTGACTTTTTTTATCATACAATTTTTTTTTAATGTGAAGTGCTGGGACCCAGCTGCTTGTTAAAGTACTGTGCTATATGAATGATCTAATTATTATTTGTATTATTATTATTATTATGATTATCACTTGTAATTGGTTTTATTTTCACTGTGATTGGTTTGTTTAGCAATCTAATTATTCCTTATAACTGTCTCACATTTAGTTTTGAACATTTTGAAATGTAAGTTTGTTTTGTTTTCACAATAAATGTAAAAATGTATTTCAGGCAAATCTAAGAAGACTAAATCAGAAGCAGTGAAGAAAGACGCTCCAGTATTAAACCATTCTCTACTGCCAACAGAACATGGGATGAACCTGCAGAAAGTTGTAAGTCAAAACAATCTGAACATCCTTTCTCTTTGATTTTTGAGCAATTTTGTGTCATAAGTTGACACTAATAAAGCATATGGGAAAAGTTACGGCTTTTGAGTTTACTTTGTTGTCCTGTTGAAATATTTTGTCCACCAGATTTTAGTTGTGCTACTATTGTTTTCATTGTCCAACAGGCCATGACTCTAGAAGAACAACACCTTGAGAAGCTCATCTACACATTAGACATGTTGCAGGACAAGATGACCATTCTTGGTGGTCAGATGGAGCAACTTGAAGGTAGAACTCTGCGCTATTCAAAATAAAAAATGATGGCATATTACAGAAATAATTGTAAACATTTTTTAAAAGAAAAAGATATCTATATTTATAAACTATGAAAAAAAGCTATGAACTAATGATACATGTAGTAAAGGGTTTCAATTATAAGAAATGCGAAGAATTATACAAACAAAGTACTAATAAGCATTGTTCAATTTTTTCTTTTAATAGTAATATTTTATTATATTTATTTTTAAAGGAAATTTATTTTGAGCTTATAGTAAATTGTTTACAGATTTCATAATTAGAAAAATACTTAAATGTTTTTTTAACTCTTATTCAGCACAAATTTCCTTCAGGTTTTTAAATTTTATTTTATTTTCATTGGCTGTCACGGTTTAAGAATATTCTTTTTGGAGTTGTATTTATCACTATTTTTTTTTATAGCCAAGAGAACAGAACTTATAGCTCAAAAGGCAAGGCAGAGATTTCCTGAAATAACGTCCCCCAATTACTTACCCAAAAAGAAAAAAAAAGGAAAGAAAGGAAATAAGGTAAACATTATTCATTATTAATACCACATAAACTCTTACACAGTGGAACATAATGATACAATTTTAATAAAGATTCTTAGAATTTTTTTTAGAGTTCCTCATTTATTCAGGATTGATTTTGTTCAAGTTCACACAAGTCTTTATGACTAATATATAAACATTTATTACATGTATTTATAAAGCCTTGGGGACTAAGAAGACTTTTTCTATAATTTCCTGTTTTTCATTTAATTTGCTTTTGAAGAATTGCTCTATCTTTTCTTGTTAAATCTAAATGTCGTGTTCCACTATTTTCTTTGATTAATTGTAAGATAACTTGAGTTACTTTTGTTTATTAAATTAATCTCACGTGGACATTAACTTTACAACTTGAAAATTATGTCTCCAGAAAAACAAAAATGTATCAGAAGAAACTCCTCGCAAATTTCATTCTGAAGAAATCACTGACGACATAGTTGTGTCTAGGCTAGAGGACAAAGTGCTAAATGAGGTTAGGCTTATAATTTGAAAAATTAATTCAGAAAAATTGCCTATTTGTAAATGTTTATATACTAGATGTGAAAGTCTACAAAAGTAGCTGTAAATCCCACTGTACCTAAATAAAAGTACAACAGTCCTTTGCTGGCTTTTTTAAAATAAAGAAATAACATAACTATATTTTTAGCAAAACTAAAATTCATCTCAATATCTTGCATGATGAAATTGCGCAACTGAGTTGTTATAAAGAGATAAGTTTTCCTGATTAAAAAAGTGGTTATAGAAAAAATTAAATAAAAAAAGAGATGTTTCTCAAATTTTCCGGAAACCTCAGTTTCTTTTCTAAATTATGTCTTTATTAATGATTTACATAATTAATTATGCCTAAAATTTTCATTATTAAGATATTTGTAATAAGTTGTAAATGAGATTGACAATTTTGTTTTTAAAACTTTATATATTACCTGCTATTCAGAATTGTACAAAAGCTACTTTTCAAAGCCCATCATTTATTTATTTTTAAAAAAATCTCTTTACCCTCTGAACACAGATATGTCGAGAACCAGATTTGAAAATGCTAGAATCAGAGATTGAAATTATAAAGTTGAAGGCCAGGGACATACAGAACAGAGTGGAGCAAATTGCAAGTGAGCAAAACCTATTTTCACATCTAAAAAATAATTAATATTTAAATTTCTGATAATTTACAATAAAGTGCAGTATGAAATTTGCATATTTTTTTATTAATGAAATTAAATAGGAATAAAAGGAATATTTTTAGATTATTTCATTTTTAAAAATATTGTTGCAAGTAAACAGCTTAAGTAAAACTTAACACATTTTAAATCAGGAAAAATGGTAACAACTTTGCCAAACAGGCAAGAATCAAAGTTAACACTCTAGTATCAACTTATTTGAGTGTATATTTTTAGAGGATGTAACTATTTATAAGTAAGATAAGAACAATTTAGCCCTTTTCATTTTGATACATACAAAAAAGGATTTTATTTGACCATTTGGATTTCCACAGGTGAAAAACTTTTAGCTGATGCATTTTGTATGAACCACTATTTCCTGCGCCAAGGTGCCAGGAATAACTTGCCTGAACATTTCAGAAGACAACAGAGTGAGCTCTACAACAGATTACGACCAAACCCAGTAAGCCTAAGAAGAAGATCAGAAAATTTTTAGATAAAAAATACCTTTTTGTGTCCTTAATATATCTCGCATCACTATTTTACAAAAGTTTGTAATATGTCATGTAATGGCATGTGATCTATTAAAAAATAACTATTGTTATTATAGCAAAGGCCATTTAAGAGAACATAAAAAAATTTTGCTGGTATCATTTTCTAATTATGATGTGAATCTTTAAGATAACATTAATATTCGGGTCTGTGTCAAATTAAATATATATCTTTTATTTAGGACTTTGAGATGAACCTGGAGGAAGTTGAGGAAGCCCTGCAGCAGATAAACAATCATCTACTAACTGATAAGGAGTTTTATTTTCTGTACAATGTAATTAGATAATTACTGTTACTTAAAATTTTTAATGTAACAGCTGCTTAGAGATGCAAATGTTTTAGTTACTATGATATTGTATTTGGCAAACTTAAATCATTTTATGTCCTGCTATAAATCTAAAAGAAAAAATGTCTGTGTGCAGTTTAATGAGGCTTTAATTTTAATAATTTTTTAAACTTCAATGCCTAAATTATTTAAAAATTGTATTTACTTTATTTTGATAATATTTTGTTGTGAACTTTTTTTTTCCAGGTATTAAATCTCCCAGGAAGGGAGAAAATTAACTTCAGATTATTTACAATCATAGCAGCTCTATCAGAGAAGGTCACACAGCTAGAGTAAGTTTAATCTATAATTTGTGTGTGTGTGTGTGTGATTGTTTTTTGCTATATATTAAATTTTAAATTTGTTTGAAAATTAAATAATTGCGTGTATTAAATGTTTGTAAGTTTTTACGAGACATTTCACACAAATGGTAAATATATGTTTATCTTGCATCATTCATCTTTTTTTAAATTGTATGTAAATAGCATTATATAATATATGTTTTGTATGTAAACTTTTGGCTACCACACATTCTGTTGTTTTTTATTTTTTTATAAGTATACTTTATTTTTCTTAGTTAAGACTTGGTACAGTTTAACATGTGATAAAAATCAATATAAATATTTAATACCAATTTTAAAAATCTAATTGTAATTTCAGCCCTGTAATAAGAAAACTCATTAACAACTTTAATTACAATGCACTTGATATTAAAATGGAAAAGTGCAAGGTTTGTTTCTCTTCATATATAATTACCTGGATTTAATTTATTCTTTAGTCATAATATTTTTGGAATCTTAATTTTATTTCTTATTTTTAAAAATCACAGATGCCTTGCTGCATTTATTATTTTCAATGGCTACTTTTTTAAATCTGAAAACCTGTAATTTGATTTTAACACTTTTTAATGAAGTCTCTTAATTTTTTTTTATTTTCTAAACCTACTTTTTAATATATAGTGGAATGTAATTATTTGTATACCCCTCTAATAGATATTTTGTTACCATCCTTGTGCATAATGTAGATTTTATGGCATAATAAATATTTTAAAAGCCTGATTGCTCACAGGAACTCTTTGAACTTCTGGAATCTGAGCACATGCCTAAAGGAGCAGCCCAAGCAGCCAGTTTAGCTGTTGAGTTGACAGCTGGTGGCCTAAGGCCAGAACACACCAGATATGTAAGCTGTTTTTGTTTCTTTTTGTTGCTAGTTCTTTTATAAAAATTACCTTTTTAAACAAAATCTTGTCCCATTCTGTAGCACTTTTAATAAAACGATATATTTTAACCTTTGAATAGATTTTTGTTTTTTTAAAAATTGAAAGATATGTACTTTTATCTAACTTTCTAAAGACACCAATATGTATAATAGTCAAATATTTATATAAGTTTGAGTAAAGAAATTAAGGACATAAGAAATTTTGAAAAGTATAAATCACATAAAACTTGTAGAGTAGATAATTTACAATATATGATAAATGTAATATATATATATATATATATATATATATATATATATACACATATATATATGTTTTATTAATTCTGTGTATTTTCAGGTGTTAAATAAATTTAACAGAGACAGTAAAGGAATAATAGACTTTTTGGATTTTGTGACTTATGTTCCATTGTTTGTAGAGATTCATAAACGTATAATCAACAATCCACTAAGTGAAAAGTTTGATCTGTGAATTTGTTGCACTCCTTAATGTTTTTTTTTGTATTCAGAATAAAAATTATTTTGAAATCATAGTGTGTGCATAACTTTAAAATTTTGTACACAGTTATCTTCCTTCCTTTACCAAACACTCTGGTCAATTTAAAATGTTCTTACAGTAATACAAGACTTTACTTGCATATTAAAAAAATTAATTCTGTGATATTAGAAAAATTTAAGTCAAATTCTGTTTGAAAATTATATATTTATTTTATTGTCATATAATATTGTTTAATGTTGACATGAATATTTGCCTTTATTCCTGTACATTAATTAATTAATTTTTTTATTAAAACACCCTGTGTGATTAAACAATGGTATAAAACTACTGTGATAAAATATTTTCTTTTCATCTGCAATATTTATGATCTTGTAATGTAAAGTATCTTTTGTTACTCTTCTTTTTTTTTAAACCATTAAGTGCATTTCTTTGTCTATACTCAGGACTAAAACCTGATATGAAATGTCTTCAACAAAAATAAACTCATTTCTAGAATTGGATAAATGTACACATATTGTTTTTAATTACAATTACCTTAAGAATAGGGAGTGAGTACAAAAAAATTATATAACTATATGTTATGCATATATGTATAACTGAAAATAACCTTATGTACAATGACATTCCCATAATATTGTTTTGAGAGGGGGCACGGTGGTCCAGCAGTTGCGCGCTGGTCTGTCGTACTGAGACTGAAAAGAGTCACGGGTTCAAGCCTCAGTGCTAGCAAGGTCCCCAAGTTCACCCAGCTTCCAATGGGTAACTGACATCGGTCGGGGAAAGTAAAGGTGGCTGGGCATTGTGCTAGCCACACAAAAACCTCGCTCGTGGCCGTGGCTAACTACTTCACTTGCCCCCATAGGCCATTATGGTCTGAAACGGTGTCTTTACTTTACTTTTACTGCCATAGGATTATCACTTTGATAGAAACGCAGTTTCAAACTATCTCTAAGATCCATGTTGGGAGACTTATTATTTGAATTTTTACATTTGAAATTAATTGTTAACAATTACCAAAAAGTGTATTTATTACCCTCTACACAGATACAACCAAGGCATAAAATTCATAAAATTCAGCACAATTTCCTTTATACAGCTCAGCTTTTGAATACATGTATTTGTATTCTACCAATTTTTTTTTACTTCCATTTTTATCAGAATAACTTCCAGAACCTTAATTTATTTGTCCTTTAAGTCTGTCTGCAATTTCATGTTCAATAGACATGAAATTGAGAAAACATTTTACAAATATGTCAATGTTAATTTATTCAAGTAATTAGAAAATATTTGTAAAAATCAACACTTAAAATGTATATTTTAATTTAAGAAACAGAGCATATAATTATTTCTATTAGAATCAGTAAGGATATTTTATTGAATGCTCATTGAAGTTTGAAAGATTTATTTTCACCTGCCCCGTTTTTTAAATTCGATAGAATATTAATTTGAGATGCTTAAGAAAATCTTTTATTTACTGGACTGAAAAAAGATTAACTCTAAATATTCAATATAATTTAATTTGGAAACTGTACATTTTTTTACGTTAATTAAAGTATTAGAGTTTAAATACACCTAAAGCATTATCTTTTTTCTAACTCTTTAAAAAATTTGGATTGTTTTTTTTTAAATTGATTTTTTAAAAATAATTATTTTTTATTTGGCTATTATAATCTTAAATTTATTATATAAACACTAACCAATACTAAAATGACCCTGAGGCTGTATTTCACACAAATATGTTAACATATAATTATAGTTTTTATTAATCTGCTAACTCTTCAATATGCAATGACAAAAACATTTTAAACTTTATAAATTACTAGTAAAGTGACATGGAGAAATTAAAAATGTCTGTAAAATTTCTGAAAGCAATGAGAATCAAATTTAAGTGCATGACAATAAAGGGAATACTTAAAGGAATTTTTCAAATTTCATTTTTTAATTTACTGCCTATGAAAAATATATGTATTATTGTATGTGCATGAGTGATGGGAGCAAATAACTGTTTAAATTGAAACTTTATAATATTTGGAAAAGAAAATGACTAGTGTAAATATATGAATTTATGTAAACAAAAACAAAGACCATTAAAACAAATGACATGATTTAAAAGACTATTATTTCCATAAATCTGCATATCACAGACATATTTTTAATGATATAAATCTTAATTTACATTCAAAAACAATTTTTCTTGACAAAACAAAAAGATAGTGACTAGTTTATAAAAAAACACCTAACATAATACATTGTATTGTGTATGTTCAGGTGTAAGGCAAGAGGTGGAGAATAATTTCTTAGTTAAAAAAACTATGGGAATGAGACAAAGATGTAAGTAAACAGTATTGTCAAAACCAATTATTAGGTCTTGTCATTTATAGGTCATGAATATGCAGATGGTTGCATGTTGTACACAAATCATTGCAATACACACAAACACATGGTGTAAAAAGGATTCTGTTTTTCCTTAACACTTTAAAACTTTAAATGAAAGGCAAAAATACGACTTACTTACTTCTATATATTTAACTATGAACAGTTTTAATATGATATATCAGAAAACAAAATTTACATGTTAAAAATGCAAATGAATACACCTCAGACTTTTACTGCCAATAAACTGGTTTACATGGAGAAAGAAGTTTGAAACTGGATTCTTTCCCCAGAAGCTTGTTGGTTTGAGAAAAGTTGTCATGTGGTTATAAGTGTATTGATGAGTTAAATTTGGTTTTGTAATGCTCACTTGAGAAGGAAAAAAACACTCTAATATATTTCTGTTTAAGAAGCTCTAAATGTCAGGATAAATTATAAAAGACATTAAAATATATACATGAACTTTACAAGGTTAAGTTATTGCTTAAATCATTTACTACATTGTAGAGTTTTTTCTGAACCTCACACATAACAAACGTTTATTAAAAATGGTTTTGAGGAATATATGTGCAGATCTTTGAACAATTCCAGAAATTAAGTACATTAAAAAAAATTGTGAATGCTATTTACACACAGTGCATTACAAAAAGCATTTCAAAACTAACAAGCTGGGAATGTTAATGTTAGGTTTGAAACAAGATTCTCAAAATGAAGGCAACATGAAATATCAAATGTTTGGTTGATTTGCTTTAAAAATATATTAAAAATTTGGTACAAAAACAGTGGAAACAATGTCTAAATACATGTAATTGCATTAATTTAGTTTGGGAAAAAGTGGACTACAATTAAATAAAGACACTTAACAATAAATAGAATTTATGACATGGACACATGCACTCTGAATAGAGGACTAAGAATGATCAACTGAATTTCAAATTACCTTCAACTGACAGACAGATCCATAAATTTAATAAAGAGTAAATGTAGAATTTATAGAAAATACATGTTACCATTGTCATTAAAAAGCTTTAAAAACTTATAGATAATAAGATTATTTTTTTAAAGTCCCAAATCAAGTAGTACATCCTTTGACTTAATGAAGACACAGATATTTAATAACCTTGGGAGAAAAAATATATATATAAATGAAACAAAGAATCCATGACAGATTTGTTACTATTAGTTGAGAGTGAATACAGAAATAAATAATCTGTAAACAATGTGGTAACTAATATTAATATACTAATAAACTATTTTACAGCTGATAACTAAATTAAATATGTCAATAACTGCCATAACTAAAAAATACAACACCTATAGTCAGGAAAACTTTGGTCTGAATAAAATAATCAAACAGTGTAAATGAATATGAAAATAAAACCAATATAAAAATTAATATCTTCATTATACATTTTAATTCCACTAAAGAGAACATGGCTGCTATCATAACACACAAACCTATTACCTTTGTAATCCATTTTTGTTCCAAATACAAAAAAGCTTTAAAGAATGTATAAATACACGGGTGATGTAATATGTAGAAATTATAATTTGTAAAAGACTTAAATTTCTATGCATTAAGAAAAAGAAAATTTTATCTCATGTATAGAAGCAATTAATTTGTGACCCTTTCAATATAGACTAAAGTGTATAGTAAGAACCTAGGTTTTTATTAAATCCAGTCTTCAATGTAAAACACACCAACCAACAATAAGGCACCTCATACATAAAATATTTTTAATTAAAAGTGGAAAAAGGAATTAAAATTTTACTATCAGTTTTATGAAATATCAAATTTGCAGTAAATAATTTTTTACTGGCACGGAATGACTTAGGTTAAAATGCAAAAAATTATAGAGACATTTTAAAAACTTATTTGAGGGTTTCCCCATGAAAAGAATAAAAGTCTGACCTCATGGGAATCCTTAAGGAATTGACAAGATAAAATACTTTGTGAACATTCTGGAAGTTTCACATAATTGACAGCCGCTAATTACTTGTAAAAATCTTAGTGTTTTAGGACCTTAAATACGATGTTCTATAATATTTACCAGTTAGTAACAGAGGAATACAATCTTCTCCTTCTTTGCAACATCAGCTTAATAGACTCTGTTTGAATGCTTGTGAAAAATATTTAATTTGCTTTTAAAATTTGACATTGGACTCACCATAATAGAGTTCAGTTCCACTATAAATTATGTTAAGCAAAATATTTTGTGAGATTTACTTTTCTTTTCAGCACACAGGAAAATGGAGACCTTGCTGTTGAACATTCAGCTGAATTACACACTCTTGCTTTGGACTTAAATATGACTTAATTGTGTTGCCGTTTCATTTCCAATAATTGTCATGCTCCTAGGCCGTAGCTGCTTTTCTGAGAGATTCCGATTTAACCTAAAGCGACCAACTTTTTCTTCTTTTGTAAACATTCCATTAGTCTGAGGTGGTGGTGCCAGGCTGTTGGCACTGTTTGTTCCACTAAAACTGTGAGAACGGTGCATGTAAAACTTCTGTTTAGATGGCTTTGCATACATAGATGAAGGCTGGATCACGTAACTGTAGTGAACAAAAATTACAAAATACACAAAAGAATGGTGTGATCAAAACAATAAATCAAGGCATTATTAATGGAGTAATACACAAGAAAACATTTTGGCTAATGCATTCATCATTACGAATAAATTAACACAAGTATTTAAATTAAATTTATAAATTTAACTATAACTTGGAAGAAAAAAAAATAAAGATTAAAAAACACAGAAATGAAAAGAAGATAGATAGGTACAATTACTAAGCAAAAAAAAGCAGGATATTTCACATAGCTTTGCATTTCATAAATAATTTATTTCTTGCCATCCGCATGTCAAATTTCAATGAGAGGTCAATTATTGCCGTAAAATTGATAAAAAGCTTCTTAGTTTTAGCTGATGTTAGAGAAAAATTTCCAAAAATAAAATTTATGTTATTAGACTTACATTATATCCCCTATCCTTAGTCTACGTTTGGGAGACGGGTTTGTGATAACATAAGATAAGGTGTCGGGGCGTCTTTTGATGTCACCTGAAATAGATGAAATGATGATTTTTAAAAAAATTAAAGAAATTTTTTAAAATTCTATTTTTAAGTGACAACTCATTATTGACAAGTTTCAATTAGTGAACTTACTATAATCACTGGCTGAGATATCCAATGACTTAAGTCTGTTACGAATAAGATCACCCAGGTCCCCCTGATCAGGTTTACAAATCATAGAGAACCGATGTCGGCTGATTGTTGACTGTGACTGTTTCAAACCATCTGGATTGTGTTTGAACTTTTTGGCCTTGTGCTGAATGATGGGAAATAAAATATTTACATTTAATTTAAAATCTTCATTCACCTGTGATGGATACAATGTTAAAATGGAAGACCAGCTGCTAAGGTGAAAATGTATTTAGTGGAAACTTCATACAGAATTTTTTGCAAAGATGTTTGCTACATGTCATCAAGCTTTTATTGCCTTTACATTTTGCTTGTACAATGTGATAAAAATTGAAATTTGTATCTATTTTTTTTTAATTAAAAAAATTTGATGTGACAAACTTTTGGTTGCCGATGATGAATGTGAGGAAACTCAGAAATTCTCTCTCCAAAAAATGTCTGATGCCTGTCCTCTCCCTCACTGTATGCAATCTTCTCAGTTCTATAAATAGCAAATGGAATTTCTCCAGTGGCGGAGCATAAGCCATCATATAGGTCACCATACTCTGGGAATTTTTGAATGGTGGCTCTTTTCACTCGAATCTGAAAAATAGGATTGTGAAATATAGGATTGTAAAATATAGGATTGTAAAATATAGGATCGTAAAATATAGAATTGTAAAATATAGGATTGTAAAATATAGGATTGTAAAATTTAAAATTTGCCTGGCCGGGGGCATACATTATAATAAGTAAACATAAGTTTGATGACAAATTACAAAGAAATAATGATAAGTCTTTATCCCCAGTTTTATTTCAAGACAAGCATGACAAAAATGAACTTGTAGCCAATAGTAATTCAGTGTGCAGCCAATGTAATATCTTCTCATGTTGACATGGCTGGCAATATTTGTTTACAGTTTGTTTCATTTTAATGAAGAGTTTACACAGAGGACAAGACACAAAGGAACCCATAAAATAGAATACTCACTGATCAGGGCCGTGATTGTGTTTGTACCCGTAAAAGTAATGTTAAAACTAATGTCAGTGCTTGAGTAGTGTGAGGAGGGCATCATAAATATAATTTCACAGACATACTTACACTAGACAAATGTCCAGAGCCCTCTTCAGCATCAATGCCCAGCAATAACCTCACAAAACTAATGAGGTAACCTTTGACAAAAGTCTTCAAAAAGAAGGGGAAAAAAAGTTTTTTAAAAATAATAAACATCTAATCCTCAAATTTTCTTTTAACTTCTTTGTTTATCTGTCAAAAGTAAAACATTGCTATCAATAAAATTTCAGAAATCCTGTTTAGATTCATCAAATAGTTAATCATAAATTTTCAAATACTTTAATCATGAAGAATTCTAATATCCCTTCATAAGAGATAAATGACTTTAAATGATTCTACCTGGTATAGGAGTGTGTCCAACATACTGGCTGAGAAAACCTGGCCAGCAGCAAATGGGAGCCGGAAGATGTGGTTGAGATTTGTTGTCATTGTGTCTTTTAGTTTCTGTGAAAAATTTAACATTTGTAAAAACTTACGGCACGCAATCAGCAAAGATGAAAAATAAAATAATAGATAGCATGATAAACTTTAGGGAATGTGAAAACTTTGGAGAGTTACTCAAGATGTAATGAAAAGTAGCAAATGTTTGGAGAATTTTTTTATTTATATGGTGTTTTCAGGCAAAGAGTATTAAAATAAAATAAGATTTTAAACTTCAATTCAATCCCTCGCATGCTCCAAAGCCTTAATATTTAAACAATTAGCAAACAAAGAAGTCACTTGGTGGGTTGTTTCCATTTCCAAATATAAAAATTAACTACACAATAATTGTGAAACTAGAACCAGATGGTGTAGATAGCTTAGAAAGCTTGTATCATCAGAAGCGAGTCGAAATTTTGTCATGGTCATTGAATATAAATATTTATTTCTGGTCTAAAAATTGCCGACCCTCCTTTCCCCCACTCACCTGTTCAAGCCTCGATGCCTTCTGGGAGTAAGCATCTTGTGCGGAGAATTGCATAAACCTCATGTTGGAGGCCTGACTTAGTTCTGTCACAACATAAGTGTTTGGGAACAACCTGACCAAAAATACAAGACAATCTATAGATAGAGAAGTGATTGATATATTAATTTTAATATTTTATTTTAAGCACCTATCATTCAGTGGGTAACTTATGATATTTTGTACAGGAAAAATGAATAAGAATTTCTGCACCCAACAATTAGAGAGTTTACCTGAAGATAGTTTGTACAGCAACAATGGTTTCAGAGTCTGCAAGGATTTCCTCCCCTCCATAGTCAGAATCTGAATCCCGGTTAACAACAACAAGATGGCTGGCTTTATTTATACCAGCAACCAACAGATCATCGACACTGGACAATCAGATCATAACAAAAAGTCAATAATCAAGTCAAAACAAGTCAATAATCAAGCCAAAACAACAAGTCAATGCTTAACTGTAATATTCAAAATGAAATTAAATTTTGCTTGAATTTACAATAAAAAATAACAATAACAGTAACACAAATTTGAAAACATAAACCTAGCTAAATGTTGACTCAGATATTTTAAAAATATAATTGTGACAGCATATATTTATAGAGGAAAATACTTAAAAGGCATTGTAAGAAAACCACTTCATTTCCCAGTTTTGATTAATCAGAATTTCAAAACTTAAACAGTATAAAAAGTCAATGATTTGTTCAACAAACTTTTGAATTCTTCCAATCATGTAGTAGACAAGTGGAAACTGGGCAATAGTATCGAGAAACAGATAATCTGGCCTGAGAAAGAGAGAGAAAAAAATTACAATAATGAGTCATTTTTTAGAATATCTCTTAAAATTAATGAATGCAATTCCTAAACAAGCTCATCAAGATTTCTACCCTAACTCCCAGCCCCATATCCCCTCATGACTCCAAACTGCAAAATAATTAAAAAAAAATGGTTACAACCTGGCATATATTTCATTCTTCACTAAGCACCAGTTTGTGTTAAAAGTTTAAATCAAACCTTTAGATTAAACGAATGCTCTGATAAAATATATTTCTTTGTACACACAGTTTTCAGGTCAAAGCTGTCAAGATACTAGTTTTAAACTTTGATACAATATATTTCTGTGTACACAGTTTTCAGAACAAAGCTGTCAATCTTTTGTTGACTTATGGTGATCTGTTCATTTTTCCTATAAGAAATACCACAATACTGATTGATGTGCTTCCTTACTTTTCTTCCAATAGTAAAACGATGGGACTGAGACCATTAATTCCAATAAAGGATGACCGTAAGGGGACTATAAAGTTAAATATTCCACTTGTCGCATGCTCGGCTGCCAATATGATCAACTGGTGGTGCCATCTCTCATCATTGGCATTTTTATATTTGCAGTGAGCACAGCTCTGAGGAAAACAGAAACAACAAATGAGCTCTTGAAATCTGAAAATTTATATTTTCAAACTTTAAATAATCTCTGAATTGCTTTATTTCATTTGCAATGTAACAGAGTTATCTTTGCTTGCTGATTCTCACTCAAGCAAAATACTGAGTGCTTTTTAAATCTCTCCTTTGCCAACTAATAAAAGTTAAACTTACCGGGCCCCACTCCAGACAACACAACTGCCTGGGTTCCGACATAATATGACAGTTTGTACGCCTTGACCCAGAAAAAATGGTCACAGGTGGTGGTCCGGTGGTTAGCCTGGGAAAATAAATTTAAAGTTTCGTTGTACCTCATATAATGGCAAGTTAGATATTTTACCTCATAGAATGACAGTCACTTTAGAGAGCTAGCTCAGTGGCTAGCTCAGTGGCTAGTGTTTTCAGCATCAGCTTGTATCACAAGATCATGTGTCAATTCAACTCTGTGTTGATATCAACATTAACCCTAAGTTGATATCAACATCAACATGTAGAACAATGGCTTTAATCGCCTCCTAACTACCATTAAACAAGAGGACCAATAGAAATCTCTTCTGGCTTAACAGGAATATGTAGGAAATTCTTTAAAAAATTAATACAACCAAAAATATTGCCATTAACATTCTTTCGTTTTTAAATCAAAACCTAAGTTGCTTTTTATCTATCTATTCATTCATAGACACCGGATTTTTGCGTTAGAGTCATGGGTAAATGAACATACTTTTCTTGTCCCATGTCTGTGTAGAACTGGAGAACCCTGCCTGCACCGTGCCTGTGGTCAACATTGCCTGTACATCATGAGTAGAAGATAATGTACACAATGTAGAAGATAATGTACACAATGTAGAAGATAATGTACAAAATGTAGAAAATAACATACACAATGTAGAAGATAATGTACAAAATGTAGAAAATAATGTACACAATGTAGAAGATAATGTACACAATGTAGAAGATAATGTACAAAATGTAGAAAATAATGTACACAATGTAGGAGATAATGTAGAAGATAATAATATACAATGTAGAAGATAATGTACATAATGTAGAAGATAATGTAGAAGATAATAATATACAATGTAGAAGATAATGTACATAATGTAGAAGATAATGTATACAATGTAGAAGATAATGAACACAATGTAGAAGATAATGTATACAATGTAGAAGATAATGAACACAATGTAGAAGATAATGTATACAATGTAGAAGATAATGTACACACAATTAAAGACCTCTAAAAAGTTATTTTCCAACCATAAAATATTCATTTATTTATTTACTCATCAAATGTATGTAACAAAACAAGCTAAGTTATATATTCAGCACTAAAGAAATAATGACATAAAAGAACTATCAAGTAGCCTAAGCATCTTACTTATTGGAACAAGGACTTAGGAATACAGTGAAATCTCTCATAACGAGCACCTCTCATAACGAATAATTTCGCATTTCGAGCAAAAATATTTTTGAAGAAGTTGCTCCCTTAACATGAGACATTCCGCATAACGTGTTACGCAGAAAGGGGAAGTCTCGTTTCCCGACTTCATTTGTGATCCAGGACCTCCGCGCTGATGCATGTCTGTGTTTAGCACTCGGTCTGTTAGTGTATTGTTTTCTTGTGTGATAATCTGTTTTTACAAATTTTGTATTCAGACAGTATTCGTAATTTTTTTATGTGCAAATTGTAATAATATGTGCTAAAATGTCTTTCGAAGAAAAAAAACCACTAGAAGGCAATCATAAGAGAGAAAAAATAACTGTTGAAATGAAACGTAAAATCAATTAAAATCCAGAACAAGGTGTGAGCGTGACTTATCTAGTAGCAGAGAAACAATCTTCAAGCGCAATAAGAGAAACTAGATCTGACCCTACGGCACAGCATACGCCGCAGACTTGCTCATCATAGATAGTGCAAAGAACGGGAGGGGGGGGGGTGAGAGAACAGACACAAACAGCAGAACAAAGTAATGGAAAAAAAAACGAGTAAACATGGAGACATGCACACTGCGGTTGTTGTTACCTGCCCCCCCCTTTACTACCCCTCACTTGCCAACCATAAACCCATAAACTGTGATTGGTGACCCTAGCGAGGGTTAGTTATGTTCACAAAAAAGGAGGAAAAGAACGGGCAGAAACAAACATTTTTTTAAAATTTCCCGCTGGGGCTTGAACCCAGGACTTTCCGCGTACATGGCGGACATGATAACCAACCACTACACTACGAATGATATGTTATTCTGTGAAGGAACTACACAAGTGAACGCAAGAAGCATTGTTGCCCCCTCTCCCCCCCCTTTTTTTCTCTTCATCCCACTACGCTTGCCAACTGTAATCAGTCGACCCCAGCGAGGGTCATTCGTCATGCTTGTTTGCACATACTCGCTTTGGTGAAATATATATATAGATTCTGAAAGCATGGGAAACTGTTACATCATATATGGAGAAGCATCACCCTAATAAGAAGGTGGCTATTTGTGCTAGAAATTTATTCAATGATAACGCTGTTAAATATGTTTGTCAAATTTTGAAGCGTCTGCAAAAACAAATATCTTTAGACAGTTTTCTAGTTAAAAGGATTAATTTTTTGTCATAAATTCATATTTTTATGTAAGTTTTTTGTTTCAAATATAAATTACATTCCAAGTTGGTAAACTCCATAAGAATTCATAAGTAATTTTATTTGAAAAAATATTAAGAAAAATTTGTATGAGTAATTTTCAGCAAGGAACGCATTATTGTATTTTACATTGATTTTGAAAAATTGTTTTGTTTAACGAGTGTTTCGCTTAACGAGTAAGATTCTGGAACAAATTATGTTCATTATGGGAGGTTCCACAGTATTTGAATGATAACACAAACCAATGTATTGTGAAGTTACATGAAGTGTTTACATAAGCACACTAAACAATTCACAAAAAATAAACCACACCAACTTTTGTGTCAGCCCTTTAACCTACCCAAGTCTGTTGTATTCTTGTGCTCATCATCAACACTCAATTCATCTTCTGATTTGTTCCCTTCATCTTCTTCATCCACGACAGGAACGACAACTTTCTCCTTAGGAGACTTAGGTTCCTCCACAGTTAACAAGGGGATGGAACTGAAGCTGACAGATCCCTTTTTGTTGGACGAGGACTTCCGCAGCTTCCCACCATTCAACTCACTTAGTTTGAAAGCTGGTTCTGTCTGGTTACGAGCCATTCTTGTAATTTTTTCCCCCATGAGGCTGGTAATGGTGTCAAACACAGTCTCATCAGCATCTTCAGGGTTCATGGACAGGTCATTTTCATTGTGGTACTTCTGTAAGGCCAGGGCAATTTGAGCTGTTTGGAAATCAAATTTATGAAAGGTCAATTATTTTAACATAAAGCATGTTGTTTTGTGTTGTTGTTTTTTTGTGTTTTTTGTGGTGTTTTTTTTTAATGAAAGCATGGAGTAATAAAATTAGTTTGTGAAATGAAGTTAACAGATTCTCATTACTTAATAATTGTGCACCAGAAATTCCTAGCACCACATCAAATGTAGTTCTAGCAGAACAAAGCATGGGCAATATGTTTTTGTTGTAATTGTAAAAATTGGGTTTATAATTAATAATGATAGGACAACGTAATGCTGAAATATTTTATTTAAAGAGCAAGGTATAAATAAGCTTATGTAAATTGCTGGTAACTATTCAAACCATTGGTATTGATTTATAAAGAAGGATATATGGTAATATAAATTTCAGTGTTAACAAATGTTTCAAATATTTGGGGTTTCTTTCTGTCACTTTTGGCAGATTTACTTTTGGTAATGTTAATCAAAGAGAAAAAAAAAGCATATCTAAAGCAGAAATGCAGTATGGAGCCCATGCAGTGCAATGAACTAATAAATTCTGAGTATAATAGAAAGTTTAAAATATAATAAAATTAAAAATTAAACAGAACTTACAGGAAGTAATGATTAAAATATAAGAACTATGTACATATAAATAACTACAAATCATGAAAGCAGTAAATATTACCGGAATTAAAGCTAATAAATACTTTCAACTAAGACCAGATATATTTTTTCATAAATGAAACAAACTTGAGATTATGAATAAATTAAAAATCTTGGTATATTGTCCCCTACTTTTTCATCTAGTTATCTAGCTGATGTGACCCCCTCCCCCCAGTTGTATCCTTTTTTGCTGGCTTTAGTAAGCAAATAATGTCATTTTGGTGAAAGCAATAAATAAAATATATTAACCCTACCAGGTCCGAGCTCCCCCAGCTAATTTGCCCCTATACCTGGCCTCCCCAGCGAAAAAAAATAAATGTACATGGGTTATGAAATTGCTAGCATCATGAAAACCAGTGGTCAGAATGAGCTCAAATTTTTAGATTTAGCAGGAAATAGGCCTAGATTCTATCCAATGTTCCATTTAAGCTGAGTGGCTGCGCGGCTACGTGGCCACTCATATATCTAACCGACGCCGCGCAGCAGTTTATAAATACCGCACATCACATTTATTAAAAAAATTATTTTAAAATGGATGCTGTGCAACTTTGCACCTATGTTCCCTCTGAGCTGTGAAACCACGTGGCAGCGAAGTTTTTTGACCAATACGACGCAGCAGTTAAGAATTACAGCGCAGCAACTTGTATTTTAAATTTAAAAATAATGTTTATGTTACTAGATAATAATTGTTTAATTAGTTGAACAGCACTTCCATCTAACCCCAGTATTGCGCATTGGAGTGGTAGTCTTCCCAGCAGGATGAGCCATGCTTTACACAGAGGTACTTTTTGCACATAGAGCATCTGTCGTTGCTCTTGACCTTCTTATGTGGGTTGTACTTGTATGTTACACTAGGGTGTGCTCTGTTGTATTGAAGGTGTTTTTCCAAGCAGACAGTGCAGACATGTTTGGAAGCAGTCGCTTCTGGAATTTCAGGCCAGTGGTTGCCTAGTGTGGGGCGTTGGGGGCATGGTACCATTTGTCCTCAGCGAATGGCTGTTGAGCGGTAATTACCAATCAGGTCAATACAGAGTTTCTGGATATATCTAGTGTAAAACTAAACCATGGGCTTTTTCTCAGCTGCTTCTAGTTTAGACACATAGATAACAAATTAATTGTAGCAGGCCCACATAAAGAATTTGATGAAAAGGCGGCGGGGCCACCGGTAATGACGGCGTGAGCGATGGAGGTGCGTCATTTGATCATTTTGTCACAACCGCCCATGTGGCGATTGTAGTCCTGGACAAGCTGTGGCATTGGAACTTCATCAAGTGTTCCATCTTTGTTTCTTCTGTTTGCTACTCCTATTTGTTTTGGGTCATGAAAGTTTGAGATGAATGTAATTGGTCTCCGATACTGCCATAACATACAGGTTATGCTGCCCTGACATCAATAGCGACTTTCATCTCTCGCAACCTTGTCCAACTTCTTCAAGGACACTAATAATCAACGTAAGCACTAACTCACTGCTTAATTCAAGGAAAAAAAACATTTGTAAACACTAATCTTGCAGCAAATGTGAGATTTAACGATGATTGGCTGTTATTTTTAGTACTTCTTCAAGGGATATCCCGAAAACCTAGAATTCGGTAACTCGTTATATAGTAATTAAATTTATTACCTAAAATTCGGTAACTCGACCTGGTAGGGTTAAACTATACATTGATCCACAGGCAATGTTAAATAATAATTTGAGAATATTTGTGTTTTTATATAATTGTAATTATTTCTATATAATAGCAGAACAGTTATTGCTTTGGACACTTTGCTTAGGATTTTCTCAATATGTTATAAAAAGACTTTTATTTGTGCTAACATTTCTTTCAGTTTAGTTAATGAATGTGCTTTTTTTTTCTCTCCCCTTTACTTTATTTCATTTTTATTGATATCATCTGCAAAGAATGGTAAAATTATTATTCAGCTAAATGTAGATATAATGATGGTGATCTAAAGGGAGAATTGGTAAAAAGTATAACATCATAACCCCATGAGCATCCATACCACAGTTATTGGTAAATCCAGCAATACCAAACGAGTTTAGAGCAGCATCCCTTGCTGAGACACACAAAAGGAATTCACAATGTTATATTCAGTACAAAAATATAAATGTACATCAGTGAAGGTGATGAAGGTGAATTTCCTTGAAATTAAAAAGATCAAATCTATTATTTAAAAAACTATTTAAGATTTTTTAAAAAGTTTTCATTGGTCTCTATTGGAAAAAAATTTGTTTAAAAATTTCTTTATTCGCTGTAGATTTATTTATGAAAAAGATATTATTTATACAGGACAGGTGCATTCAAGAAAGAATATATTTTAAGTTTATCTACACATACTGAGGCCTATTTGAAGGCAACATATTTTGAATGACAGAAAGTATTATTTGGTAAGGCACTTTATAAGTAAAGCAAAGACTTTACTGAATTATTTTTGTTTCTATTTTTAAGTTATTTAATTTCTTACTTTAATCTAATGATAGAATGTCTGCTTCAAATTTTCAATATGTCAACAACTGCATATCATTAATTTTTAAAAAGTTTTTAAAGAGTTTCATTTCTAAGTAAAATAATAGTGAGACATGTCAAATTAAATTATGTCATGCAAATTTAATTGTAGATGATATAAAATAATTAATCTTTGCAGATCTGAAAGTCTTCCACAGAATCAGTTCAATAATTAAAATACAACCAACAGATAAATCTACCACAGCGTCCAAAAGAAACCACTTTTCAAATCAATATTTTTGCAATCCCTAGGACCTCCTAGAATAATTATAAATTATCACCCCACTTCAAATAAAAGTGACAGAAGGTAGGATCCTTTAGCCCCTGACTTCCATCACAAATTTGTTACCTTGAAATATGTGCAGATGATCCAGTTAGATGTGAGTACAGCATTAAATTCAGACAAGCAAACCACCATACAAAAAATTACATTACACAGTGTAAACATTTTAAATGTTGATCCACATTTTTTTTCAGTATCAGATTTTTCATTGAAATCATTCCATTGCCATACATTTTGGTCTAGGTAATTTCAAACTTTCAAATGGCATTTTAAATGTTTATTTTAAATTTTGCATTATTTTTTTGTCTTTGTTCAATGAATATTTCACATCCCAGAAAACAAATTCGTTCTTAAGAGAAGTTAATTATTTCCTCTAACAGAGTAGTAGAAATATGCTTTCAACTAATATTTTTACATCAATTATTTAACATATCAGCTACTGATACATTTTTTTCTACTTAGTTCCTGCTAATTTTGTCTCTAAATATTTTCAAATGTAGACAACGGCCCATAAAAGGAATGGGGGGATTAAATAGATTTATTGTTTACCAAAGTATAAAACAAAGATAGAATCAAACCTAAAGACTTACCTAAATTGTCATTTTTTCTTCTAGGTACACTTTTTAAGGCTTCTGGTGAAATTTTAGAGTACTCTTCCCTAGTCACACTCATATAGAAACAAAAATCTTGTGCCTAAAATGAAAAGTATTTCAAGAATTACAACAATAAAAATACAATGCTCATCCATTGTTAAAATACTAAAAAGAAACAAAATTAAAATCTTTATAAGTATTTATATTGCCACTAATAGTTTTTAAAGGTAACATTGAAGTGATATGACTATTTGATTAATGACTTAATATCAATGTTAAATTTTTGCATAGTAGTGTATACCAATTTTTAAATTTTTTATAACTTTCATATTCTTTTCATGCATCTTTAGTTCCAATATTCTTACAAACTCTATTCTAATGGGCATTTTTTAAAAATTAGTCTTATTATTTTGTTATATTTATGAATTTTTTTCAATTCCTTCTAAATATTTAGTGGGATATTTTTTAAAGTATACTCTAATTCACAAAAAAAAGTAAATACTTTCCAAGTAAAATGATAAAAAGTGCTCTAAAATTCTCTAAAAATCAGTTGGTAATATTAAATAAAAAATTACATTGTAAGTTTAATACATTTAGTCGAATGATTTTGTTGTTGTAGGGATAGTATCTTTCAGTGTATTGCTTTTAATAAATCTGCACTCTTCTTGATTGCATAAATAATGTTTGGTTATGTGATCAACTTTTATTAAACCTTGCTATAAACATGATTGTATCTCTACTCAATAGCCAATTAAAAATTAGCATGAGATAAAAAGTATCAATTTAAAGGTAAAATAAACCAAAGACGTTGATGAAAACCTTAAGTTTGTACTGTGGTCCTGGATTAAGCTGAAGTCTCGGTGAGGCAGCTTCACTGTCCAAAACAGCCAACAGTGCCACACCAAACCTGAAAATTTGAGTTCCTCTTAAGCTTTCAACAATAAAATTGTAATTGATTTTTACTGTGAGGCCAAAGATTCTAAAGTTGTTATTAAAATTTAAATAGTTTTTATTTGTACATCAAAAAATTAAATTTTATTGAAGAATGTTAAAAGAATTTTGAGAAAAAAAATGTATTCTTTTGTAATGATTTTCTAGTTTGAATATTTGAAATTGTAAGAAACAAGTAGCTCTGTTTTGTTTAAATCCTGTGTTAGCCCAAACACCCCCAAAGAAATAGAAAACAGCCTCATTACATAGCTTACACCAAATTACCTGTGATGGGCATCAGCAGAAGCCTTTGGGAATGTTTCCCCCACATACTCGTTAAAAAAGACACTCTTCTGTAGTTGAATGTGGTAAATCTCATTTCCAGAATGGCGGCCATAAACTTGCTGCCAGGGTTCAGGGGCCAAAAGGCCATCCCTGAGAACACAACACAAACTTATTGTATTATTTACTTTTTAGCCATTACAAAGGGAAATTAAAATCTTAATTGTATAAGACACATGGGTAAGTAATAGTTATAACAACAAACTGTTAAGATTCCATTATTTGGAAAATTAAGTTATGACTTTGAGCATTTATTTAAATAAG
Organism: Ampullaceana balthica; assembly: GCA_944989445.1. NCBI lineage: Eukaryota > Metazoa > Mollusca > Gastropoda > Lymnaeidae > Ampullaceana > Ampullaceana balthica. The sequence goes on from CALYLW010001448.1 coordinate 288,379, forward strand.
TTAACCGTATATTTGCAAAAAAAATACCAAGTTTTTTATATCTAAAGTTTTAGTTAACATTTGCAACTTTAAAATAAATTATTTAATTTGACCTGCGATATTTTTTATAAAAAGAATAAATTACAGGAACATGCTACTTTTTAACAAAAATTGTAAGGAAGGATAACTAATATAACCGGAACATCTCTGAAGTGAATAAAAAGGGTAAACTGAAATTTAAAGAATGAAATTAATAAAGAGGTTGAATGTTGAGACAATGATACAAATTTTCAACAGTGTGCATTCTAACACACATCACAATTTATTTAAACATTTAAAAAATATATATTTTTTTTTAAATACAGTCGGACCTCGCTAAGTCGAACTTCCCTAAGTCAAAAACCTCCCTAAATCGAATTAATTGTTTGGTCCCGGCCAAATTCCATAAAGACTGATGTACATGTAATTTAGATCTCCTTAACTTGACGATTTTTGGCTTCCAACCTGCTTTAGTCGAATTTTCCATGGTGTTTGGGTTATTATTCTGGGGTGACATTTCAGAACAAGTGTTCCATATAGTCAAGTAAACGGACACGAATTCTTATCTTAGTGCATTCCACAAGGGATTAAGTGACTCTTGCAAGTACCAAAAATGACCAAGACAAGAAAAAAGAGTGGTAACTAATTCGCGTCCCTTTACTGCATGCTGTGACTCTTTTTGAAAAGAAAAATCTTACTTCCCCCATCCCACTGTGGAGGAAGTAAAGTGGGGGAGAGGAGGGAAGGTGTCTCCTCTCACGCGCTTGTGTCCATATGTCAAAGCAAGATGGCTTCCTTTTATCTGAAACATCAGACACCACTTCTCTTTCCTGTCAAGCTTTCTAGCCGGTATGGCTGTCCCCCCCCCTCCTCTCAATATCAACATTGTCCTTGATTAATCGGTGCCATTTTCCATAACTTGAATACTCCGTAAGTCTAATTTTTTTTCGGATCCCTTTTAGTTTGACTTAGAGAGGTCTGACTGTATATATAAACAAATTATGAATATATTAGAGATTTATATATGTATTTAAATATTATACCAATAATCATGCTTACACTACAACATTTGAAACAAGTTGTCAACTATTCTTGATTTTACTCATTTAGTGTAATTGATAAAATTTGAGATTGTTTACTTAATATTTCATCAGTACTCAGACATTGGGTTTAGTTGTGAAAACTATATTAAAATTGTTCATACCATCAAAAAATTAAAGGATGAAATTTTAATTGATAATAAGTCATTTATAAGAAAGTTAAAGAAAAAATTATTTTTTCTTAAAAATTGAAAAGATCCACTTTGAATTACACAACCAATTTGGTGTAAATAAGTAGGGCATTAGTTGTTAGTGATTTATATAGAGAAATAATGACACAACACAAACTCAGTCATTCTTGAGTAAAATTGGTGCATATAAATGTCTAATTATGAAGCTAAAAAAAATTAATTTACATATTCAAACTAGTTGATTTGTGGATCGATTATCAAAAATGCAGATACGTTTTTTAAAAAATATATATATAACGAGAAAGTTTATTTCAGAAACATTTGAAAATTACTCAGGAATGTGAAAGCTCAGTGTTCGTATTAAGTTTTGTTTACTTTGAGAAAAAAGTGCATGAGTGATAGTATTTTGACCCAGCAATATACTTTAAGTAATTTCTATTTCTGAATGACACCAGTATTTTTTTAGATTATGGGCTGTTTTGTTGACAAAAGGATAAAAGTGAAAGATAATCATTAATATTATTATTATTTATAGGTCCACAAGATGATGTGAATTATTTTATTCTAATAATTAGAAGTTTAAAATTCCTAAAACTTTCAAAGAAATATGAATTTCTTTTTCATTCCTTTAATTACCAATGCAATGACATACTAGTGAAACATTTTTAACATTCTACACACAGGTTTAGATTTAAAAAAAATATATATTAAAAAATCACTATTTTAGACAAAAAACATTAACAAAAGTATAATTGTTAAAAAATATGTTTAGAAGAGAAAACTGTATTACTGTTAGTTTGTTTTAACATTTATTTCAGATAATGTATATCCAGTAGTATGACATTATTTATTCTAATCTTGTCATTAGCTATATTTTACAACTTTAAAGTGCAGCAAACAACAAACATACTATTGTAACTTCATAATTTGTTTATAACTCTCAGTGTAAGTATACTGCCTGTAAAGTATTCAGTATATGCCCCACAGAAAGTTATAGAAAAGGAATAGTAGTGTTGATTTTCCTAATTTCAATTATCAGAAATGTTGTTTGTCTTAATTATCCCTGCCATATTATTTTTGCTGTTATTATCACATGGCCTAGTAATATATTTTGTATTGAACTGTTGCAAAAAAAGTTGGCACCGTATGATACTTTTAAATAAAATTATCTCGTTGACCATTCACTGGCAATCAAGATTTAAAAAATTGGGGGACTCAGATATTTACTATAAATAAATTTAATTTTAATTTTTAGGAAAAAAGTGCACCAAAATGAAAGCATTCCCAAAGAATTGGAGCCCTGCACTTTACTCAGTTTAAATAAAAATTGGCAGTTATTTTATCAAGAATTTAAAGAAAAAGAAGACATCTTTTCATGGAAAATAATAAAGCCCAAATTACAGATCTTATCACTGCAGAACTGGTAAACTAGCCAGGGAAAAACAATGGAGGCAAATACATTAGGCTACCATATGACCCAAATCTTATATGTCTCAGAGAGACATTCCATGATTACAACATCAATATACACCAACCTTTTGTGGACTACACAACAAGAGTTCCTAATTTTAAAAAATTAACCACCTTATTTATTTATGACTATAGCTAGATCCAAAAGTAGAATCGATGTACAGGTAGAATAATCAACTGAGCTCATACAAGGAGACTTGCTATTCAAAATAACTTTATCAGAAACAATCATGTCAGCACGAGGTAAACTTTCAGAGAAACAGAATCTCAGACACCAAGAACTTTATAGAACCAACCAATACCAGGCAGGTGGCACAGCTATACTATACAGAAACAGCAATGATGTAATTAAAACAATTCTGCAATGATGTAATTAAAATAATCAAGGAACTAGAAGATGAATCTGTTAAAGCTGGTATTGAAGTTGATGAAATGAAGAGAAAATATGTGTTTATGAGTAATTGCTTTCAAATATCTAGAAGCCATCCAAAATAAAAACAATAAAATAATGGCAGATGGGAAAAAACAATAGCAGAATCCAATCCATCTTGTTTTGAGATCTTTTAATAACAAATAATAAAATATTTTATTCCACTGTCATAAGACCGTTGTAATCTATGCTAATGAGACGAGGTCCTTTACCAGAGAAGTCAACACAATAAAGAGACAAATTTAACCAAATTCTGTGCAGACACTAAATATCATTTTTTTAAAATGCCCACACTTACCATTTTGAAACAAAACAAATTAAGAGTACAATGCTGAGAAGAGTAAAAAACACACACACACAAACCCTCAACCCAACCACTAGGAATATATTTTTGCACTGAGGGTTTGGCCTAATATTTTTTATCCCGACTTTCAAGTCCCTTGGAATAATTTTTTTAAAGTATCACAACTTTTAAATCTAAAATAGTCCTCATGAAGAATGACCAGAGTTAATGATTTTTTTTTATTATCAACTCTTACAGTATAAAATAAGTTTACATTAATACTTTCTGTGTTTATACCAGCGCCTCAATATTGAGTTAGATGAATTAAACTTTTTTTTTCATTTAACATGTCACACTACAGAAAATACATAATGAGTTTACAACAATGGGGAAAGAAAATAAATTCAAATTGTAAAATATGAGTAGAAAGGTTTAGTATCTACAGTAGGCCAATTAATCTGAGATTATAATTCTTACAGAGGATCTGGCCTGAAAAATCAAAGAAGAAATAATGAATAAAATGAAGTCAAAATCTGAATATAAATTGAATATAACGGCTAGAAAAAAAATTAAAATAAAGGACTATTCTAGTCTGAAAAAAGTATTTATTAAATCTCAATATGTTTGTGATAAATACCAGAATGTTTTTTTTCTCTCCCTTAATCTTTAAATAAAAAAATCTAATGTTAGGTACATGGCTTCATCTTAAATTCTTAAATCCACCATTTCAAGCAAATTTGTTAATTTATAGTAAATTTAGAAATCTCTCTAAAGATTGGAACATCATGTTTAGTGAATCTTTATGCAAGATAACCTTGCATTGTTTAGCATCTTGTCCCATTTTTTTATATTTAGGGAGTTTGTCAGTCACATACAATTTAATTTTATTCTGGTAGAAAAATAATAACAAATAAAAACATCTTTCTATCTCATACTGGAACTTATCTCATTTGCTTGGCAGATAGAAACAATGTAAGGAGAAAAAAAAATTGTGATGTGTAATTATTTAGAGTAGTTAGTTATTTTTAAAAAAAAATCATAAATAACAAACCTGAAAAGAAAAGGAATTAACAAAAACACATTTTTCTAAATGTATGCACAGGATTTTAAAACAATATTACAAAAATATTTCTTTTTATAGCACAAAAAATGTTACATTTTTGTTGTAATAATTGTAAATAACTTCATCAATTTTAAGTTTGTTTTTGTTTTTCCAACCAATAACAAGCAAGCGGTGATTATTAAAATTAGTTGTTGCTGCTTCCCAGATATCAAGTTGAATTATTTAAGTGAAAATTAAAATAATATATGTAAATGATAGTCCTAAAAAAATTTGAGGTCTGACATGCAGGCACACACTAATAAATCTTCATTAATTATTAATTGGGAACCATTCAGATGATTTGGTATATAATTCATATCAATTTAAATGAAAATGATTTTTATTAGTAGGCCTACCAAACAAATCATATGAAAATCACTTAATCTACTGTAATGAATAAAGAGAATGCATATTTTTTTCTATTATTAAGGTGTTAAAACATTTTAGAGTAGAAACTATTTAAAGACATTTCATAAATATACAAAAAAATTGTTTTAAAGTATTATTCAGTAGCTATTACATATAAATATTTGAATATGTTTCATGTACAAAGTTTTCTATACACATTGTTTTATTTTGAAGTTATTTCTCATTTTTCTGTTAATGAATGTCTGATCAAAGAAAATTTTCTAGGTCTTTGAAACACATTTTCCATTGTTCATGCTTATTTTTTATTTCCCAGTGAAAGAAATCAGGAACAGATAAATGTTTCTATTAGACCTGTTATTTAACTTTTCATTGATATTTGTATTGATCAACAGATAACTAGCATCAAATCTACAAGTATGATTTTAATACCAATCCAAAAAACAACTATCAACACTAAAAAAATGTAATCTAAAATTTTAAGAGCCTTTTCCTATATTAGTAAACATGCTTTAGTTAATAGAAAACCCTTTAAGCATTACAATCCATTATTTGAGTCTAACCTGGCCATGTCAAACTATTTTAAGCTTACCGAGAATTCCGTTTTAGTGCAGATAGAACTCTTTACAAAATTATGAAAAGGAAAGATGCTTTGGTAAAATTCATAGAGTTTTCATTTAGTTTATCAGTACAGTTAATAAGTATATCTATGTATTATTCTAATCTATTTTTGTCTCATATGATAAGTAGTTGTTTTATTTTCAAAAATTATAAATCTTTTTTAATGAATTTTCAGGTAGATTTAAATGTAAAGACGAACAAATATTGTTTCAAAATGGCTATTTTATTAAAAATTTCAAGCCCTGAAAAGCATCTTCATTACATTTTGTTTCACAACCAAAATCCATGCTGTTTTTTTTTATAACTATGTGTCATATCTGTCAAGTAGTATGGGAAGAGAGCTAATAGCAGAACACTAACCTTTGTTTGCAAAGAATTAAATATCATCTAAAATATTTACAACTGATAATATGACAGAAGAACAGACTTAATTTTATTTATACCCTTTGGGCATAAAAATAAGTTTAGGTGAAATAGGTCTGATTAGCAGGTTTGATTAGTTTGTTTATTCATTACTCTAAAGTATACATGCTTTATTTTCAATAATCTAAGTGGCTATTTTAAAATATTACTTAAAGAAAATGTCAGTAAACTTTGTTTTCTATCTTTTCTCATGTTAAATATGTTATGAATGAGTTACAGTTCTTTTCTTTCCTCAGGTTTTCATGGTCAATCTATATCTTATCCCATTTTTAAAAAAATATATGGTCTGAAGTCAAAAGCTTATTGCATTAAATTATAAAATAATGATTTGCATAATTAATTATCAGGTGAGGAACTCTGTCTTTCGAGCATGGCCAAGACTTCACAGAGATACTAACTTGAAGAAAGGACTGTGAATTTATTATTCCATTCAGTTGATGTGAAATCAGTTGACATGCGAACAGGCACATGCAGGGGCAAGAGCTTTCTCAGGCCAAAATAATATTATACATGAGAGAATCATTGATCAAAGTGTAGAGAGAAATGTTCATCTTCTTGAAGTGAAATGTGTAAGCTTTAAAGGTACTGCTAGAATTGTATAATAGTATAGTAAGAACGAAAGAAAACCTTGACCCACCCATAGATACTGGATATCACGGGCAATATCCTGACAAGAAAACAGGGAAACTATTTTGCATCATTGAGAAACAAGTATTTTATTTGATGCCTTTTAAAAGATATAAAACAATTCAATTAATTTTCTTTTAAATGCCTTAAATTTGTTTTATAACATTCTAAATAGTAGTAATTGTTATTGTCATACTTTTATTCCTTGCTTTTTTTATTTTATACCTCAATTTTTACAAAAACTTTTGGTTTTAGCAGTTTTGTTTCTGTTTTAATGAAAAGTTTCATTATCAATATCAAGTAATAAAAAACATTCAAGTCATTTACCATTTTGAGCATGAAAAAGCAGTTTAAAATCATTTCAGTAACCCTTTTTTACAAAACCAACATAATTTAATGTACCTAGAACAAATTTAAAGTCTAAAGTGGATTTTAATACTGAAAACAGTTAAATAAAATGAAATATCCTATCTATTGCAGACGCTCTTTCTATACAGAAGATTATTGTGTCCTAAGCTTATCCATGGTTTATATCTAGTCTTGCATTTTTATTAGAGTTTTAAATGTTGATAGAGTGTTGGTTTTCCTGGTTTCATCAGCTCTGTAAGTTGTAATAATTTTATTTTCAGCTACTGATAATGTTTTTAACATTTTTGAATGCATAAAAAAAAACGTATCTTAGATATTGTGAGATAAAGGGTTTGAAATCACAGCTGAAACTGAAAAGGGCAGTTACCACATTTCTAAAACATTTACATTTCTATAATACCATTTTATTTAAGTTCTCAACCATTAAGCCCCATATTTATAAAAAGAGATATTTTTTTTTAGCAGCTTGCAAATCATAATGCAATATTTCTTAATTCAAAGGTAGGTTACTCTGCCGTAAATATATGCCACATAAAATTGTTTGTCATTAAAAAATAATTCTAATGTTTCTTCCTTCCCAGGCTCCAGTCTATACACAGTCTAAAGGCATGATTAATATTCAGCTGAAACCATCAACACATGGTGGGGAATTTAACCTTCACGTTTTTATGAAGCATGAAATGATAACCATGAATAATTGATTTGTAAGGCAGTCAAAATATGGCAAGTATTTGGCACAAATAACATCAACATCTCCTCTACAATTCCAAACAAAATAGTTGTGCTTTTAGACCAGATTTATTTACTTTGTTACACATTATGCTAGAATTAGACTGCACTTTGTAAAAACTGCTAACTTACAGATTTTTTTCTTTATATGGATAGTGGTTGAGAATTTAAAATTTAAGATTCCTTTGGAAGAGCAAGATTTGCAAATGCTGTTTTAAAAAAATTAATAGTTAATGATATTCTATGTAAAATAATTAATGAAGCAAACTGTCATTTTCCTAGCAATCTTTTAAATATCAGTTCAAATTTGCTATAGATGTTAATATTAATAATTTACTGACTTAAGAATCATTTTTACTTACTGTCCAGTAGATGTATGCACCAGCAAGGAAACAAGGGTGGACAAACCAGGGTACAAGCAGTTGTTGGCCAATAAAGCATATTTGAATTCATCTTCACAAACAACATGTTCTAATGAAGAATTAAAATTTTCAAAATAATATGTGCAGTTTTGGATACTTTTAAGAGATTATTCTAAAAAAATAAAATAATAACATCTAAAATTAATGGCTGTTTATTAATTATTTTGTTAGCTTTATGTGTTGCATGATTTAAAGTAAGAATGGTTTAATTTTGTATATTTTTAAGTCAGCAATTGCTGCTTAATGTTAAATCCAGTAAACTTTGAAGAGAGATTGGACAAGTTATAACCTACCAGCAAACTTGACATGAATTTTGTTGGTTGCTTTAAAGAGCTGGATGTATTGTTTACAATTGGGAGCAAAATCTTTCACAGCCCATGACCTTAGAATTGTATGGCGATCCTGTTGGATTAATTCAATGAAATTCTGTCAAAAACTTTAATTGTGATTAGAAAACACAGCAGGTGAAAATTTCTTAATAACTGTGGCTGGTCTTTTTATTAAACGTGCTTCTCTGCATTTTCTTTGTAATTAACTAACTGTGCATAAGTTGTAAATATTTATTAAATTTGTTCTTTTTTTTTATTTAAAGAAAAAATTGGTATCTTATGCAAAAATTAAAGAGAATAACTTAAAAGAAAATAATATATTCTAAGCATGCAGAGCAAATCTCATTGTAAAGATTTTAGCTGACATTTGAACCTTTGTGGACCATTCATTAATTTTTTTTAAAAACCATCAATCAGAAAGGTGGGGTTACTAAATACTTACAGCCTTAGTCTTGTCTTGGGCTGGTCGGGGCGCCAGGAAGAAACAAGCATCTGCCTGGTGGACACGACACCGTTTTAGGTCAATGTCCTTCAGGGATGACCCTCGCATGTAAATAACCCTGTGCGCCCATTTTGGGTCCTTGAGGATGACCTGCTTGTTGCTGTCAAGCTCTTGAGGACAAAGAAGGATAACTGTGTGTTCCTTGACAGAAGAAAATATGTTTTATATTTTTTTTTAATTGAATGGAAAAGTGCACACACAAAAATCTTTTAAATATTTAAAAAAGAAAACCACAGGAGTATAGTGGGGATAAATAATTAGACTGGCACATATTCTCCATTCTTCTCTTCTCACAAACAATAAAAATTTTGTGTAAATATTTGTTAAAAGACTAAGTAAAATGTAAAAAATTTACTACAGTAATTAAAATTAGAAATTTGAGCTAATATGATTTACAATAACAACAGTTGTTTAAAAGAAAAATCTAAGCACAAAATATAATCATCATTGGTCCTGGTATACTTTGTTTTAGCAATTATCACCTCTAGTTTAGGGTGCACATAAAATTATCACCTCTAGTTTAGGGTGCACATAAAATTATCACCTCTAGTTTAGGGTGCACATAAAATTATCACCTCTAGTTTAGGGTGCACATAAAATTATCACCTCTAGTTTAGGGTGCACATAAAATTATCACCTCTAGTTTAGGGTGCACATAAAATTATCCCCTATAGTTTAGGGTGCACATAAAATTATCACCTCTAGTTTAGGGTGCACATAAAATTATCACCTCTAGTTTAGGGTGCACATAAAATTATCACCTCTAGTTTAGGGTGCAGATAAAAATTATCACCTCTAGTTTAGGGTGCAGATAAAATTATTGCCTCTAGTTTAGGGTGCAGATAAAATTATCACCTCTAGTTTAGGATGTGCATAAAATTCATTGAGAAAATCCATCAAAGTATCTTGGATCAGAGCACTGCTGCAGACAATGACGTGCTTGTTACGCTTGGCTGCTCGTTGGCTGTATTCCCCTCCAGCTTTCTGCCGCTCCATATAAGTTGAAACAAGTCCCTCAATCTGACAAGACAGATTAAATATAAAACTTAGTAAATGCAAGTATTCTGCATTAATGTTTCTGAAGTCAGGGAGTACCATGAACTTTTGTCACTTTTCATTCATGAAAATGAAAGGAGTGGGAAAAAGAAAAGGAAAGGGAGGGGGAGCTAGAGAGGTAGGATTAATCCACATAGTCTTTGATTAAAGAGATAGAAATAATTTATATAACAATGTATGTAAGTTTTAATTATGATTAGATGAAATCCTAATTCAAACATTGCAAAAAACATATTTCATAAAATAATGAATTCAAATTACTTGCCGCACAGAAATATATATTTAATAAATTATTTGATAATTATTTTAATTTTTTATCTATGCTGAAAATAAGGAAATATCTTACTTAACTGACACATAATGTACAAGTCTCATTAAAGCACTATGAAACTTTTTTTACCTTTTCTTTTTTTAGTCTTACCCATTATCATAAGTCAAAATACAACTGACAATTAAAAAAAAATACAAGTGAGAGAAAAAAACACATTTATAAAAGGGATATTTTACAAATGTTTTATAATAAGCCACAGGTCAATTAAACCCTATAGAGGAACAACAATAAAAAGCTCACATGTCGAGGTATTGAGGCAAAAGCCACACAGATCATGATAATTGTGAAGAGACGACCAAGCCATATGTCTGGTGATATGTCACCGTAGCCCACAGTTGAAAATGTCACAATGACAAAGTACAGAGATTCAAACATAGTCAAAGGAGTCTCTTTACTTGCTCGCTGAATGTGCTGGATGGAACAAATGCTGTCATTGGAATGAAATAAAAAAATAATCACTTAACTTAATGCAAATAACACTGAGTATCATAAATGTGATATTAAAACTTGTGCAATATGTATCTTTTTTCAGTTATGTAGTTTGCAGAGAAAAATAAAAAAATATAAATTTAGTTCAAATGTAATTAAAGTTTTTAGATTCAGACCTGAAAATCAAATTACTTATAATATAGTGTATTGAAAAAATAAAGAATTTAACTTCATTTATTACACATAGTAGAGGTGATTGTTTAAGCTCTGAGGGTAATTGAGTCTCAAGAGTTTGAAGTTTTCGTATCTTAACAAATCATTCATAGTAAAATGAACAAGGGGCATGGGGACAGAGTATCTTTGGTTTAAAGAATTCACTTTAAGAGAGAATGGTGCAATAAGCTTTAATCCTCATTCTCAGAGAATGGGGAGATTAATATTGGATTCATGGTGTTAAAAATCTATAGTTCATAGGAAGAAATTTAGTTTTTTTGTTTTTGTAAAATGTTTTGATATGGAAAACTGTTATCAGGACCTAGTAAACTTACTTGATAAATACAAGACACATGACATTGACCACAAGAATGACCATTTGTTGCAGTAGAGTTACTGAGATGGTCTGAAATCTTTGCCTTGTTAGGTGAAGATCATTCTATGAAAAAGACAAACATTTTAGTCAAACAAGAGCCCAGACAATAACATATAACATGAGTAACATAGCCCAATAAAATGACAAAGCCAGTGGTCTGGAGGAAGAAGCATTTGCTATACACAAAGAACATGCCCTGTTTTATAATATGCATAACATAAAAGTCACTTAGGATTTTTAAAAAGTCAAACTTTTATTTTATCATTGGAAAGGAATATTAATTTGCTAATAGCTTAAGCCTATAATAAACAAAATCTACTGTAAATTTAATTGGACACTGACATGGAATATGCATTTTCCTTCATTATTAACAAATGCATCATTTCTGATGGACTGGGTTGTTGTTACACATCAAATTTTTTAACGATTGCAAGCAAATTTATTAAAAATATAAATCTTGCAAAAATTAAAAATTACAAAAGCTTTTTTTTTGAAGCACTAGACCACTTGATGTTTGATTGACAGCACACTCCTGCAGCCACAAAATTCTCTCACTATTATTATTTTTTGTTGTTGCAATATTGAAGGCATTAAAGAAAGCAGAAAAGTATGAGAATTTGTATTTTAATTGTGGGCTTATCTATAAAATATTTTTTTTTAACAAATCAAATCAGCCAGCACTTACATATATTTTCTCTAGTGATCTCTTTGCCAGCCAACAGTTGAGATAGACTGGAACAAATAGATCTTTCAGTAAAGGCGGGTAAGTTAACTGAAATAGAAATAAAAAAGTAAGATTTGAAAAGTTCAAGTCATAAGACTTAAATTCATTGCTATTATCGGACCCCACAATGAAAATAATAAAACATTTGAAGCACAGTTTCAAGTAAAAGCTGAGAAACTTACTGTTATTAACACAGGTGCTGAACAGCAGACCTCAAGGAAAAAGGTGAAGGTCAAAACTTGGTCCATTCGATGACCCTGTTTGAAATGTAAGTGAATTTTTTTTTAAGTTGTGATTTCTAAATGAAAATGGAAAGGTCCATTTTGAGGTTGAAGATAAAAAGTTTAATCACTACAATTTTAGTTAATTCCTCAGTTAACAACTATTTAGTTGGTTATAAATAACTTACTCTTGTTGCTATGTAAACCATAAGAAGAGCTTTAGCCAATGAAATCCAGGCAAACGCCACTTCAACACCCCATATTGTCCAGCTACGATGGACCCACAGAAGAACGTACCTTTTCAAATTCAATACTAAAAATTATAAATTTTTAAAATACAGCAATAGCAGAGTAGGTTGTTACAATTTTTATGATTGGTAAATGACACATGCTTTGTAGATGTGTAACAATATAATTATTTTTAAAAAATAAAAAATTATGATAATAATAAAAAAGACAACTAAAAAGTAATAAACTTTACCAGTTGACTTCCCCTGTTGTAGCAAAGAAAGCATCTCTGGATTTATTGAAGTTGTCAATGGAGCAGGGTGACCCAGCACTGGACAACACAAATCAGATGAAAGGTATTCAAACAACAATTATTGTTATTGTGAAATGTAAAATATTGAATGTTATAGATATTTGAACATAGTGTTCATGAACAGTGGAACAAATGTAAAATATTGTATGTAATAGATATTTGAATATAGTCTTCATGAATAGTGGAACCAGAAGCGTAACTGGGTTTTTCCGCTCCCTTGGCTAATTCATTTTTGGCGCCCTTGAGAAATAGGGAAGATACTAAATTATACAGAATACCGGTAAATTGATTATTGAAGGATTAGCCCTCGGCGCCCTTGGCAACTGCCACGATGCCAAGTCGTTGTTACGCTTCTGTGTGGAACCTGGTTTAACAAACTTAATCAGCACCACAGTATTTGAACGAATTAACTTCAAAACATTCATTCCTCAACACAGTCCCTTCTGAAAGTTCCTTAATACTATTAAGGGGGTAATTTTATATTTTAAGAATTTTTTTCTAAAATAAAAGTATAAATTTTATTTCCACGTTTAAAAACTATCAGAATTCAATTTGGAAAATAAGTCCCAACTAATTGCTTTTAGCTTATGAGCTTTCATCTTCCAAAATTGTAGTTCATTCAAAATTACTGTGTGTGTGTGTGAGAGGATTTATGATAATGAAAGTTTCAAAATTGTTTGAAAAATATGATTATATTTTTAAATCCCTTATATTAACTTCACCGCCGTCTCTCTCTGTATCTCTGTCTGTCGTTCGTCGTCGGGCGGGCGGAAAAAACAAAAGTAAAAAATGACCCACTACCCGTGATGCCATCGAGCTGAAATTTGGCACATAGACTCATGTCACCTAATAATGCATTGTATCAAAAATTCAGATCGATCGAACGTACATTAATTAAATTAATGCATTTTTAGTTTATCTCTATACAACGTATGTAATTCAATTTCACAGTTTGTTATTGTTTTTTTTCACGTGACAGTTCAGTTCGCGCGTTGACGCCATCCGTCGATGTACCAGCGTGCTTTTGTTTACATTTTACGTGTCATGCTGAGCTCGGTCCAGCGATCGGTGGCCAGACCTTTCCCCTCTCCCAACCCCCACCCCCACCCCCCCCACCCGGTTATACAGCAGGAGTTAAGGCAGATTCAGTCTGTAAATGTTTGTCGCGTTTGAACATAATCAATACTGTTAGTTATGTCTCGTATATAAGGGATTTATAGTCCAAAACTTTGTTTTTACGGGTTTGTTTTATTAAGGGGCCGTCCATAAAGTACGTCACACTATTTGTGACCATTTTTAACTCCCCCCCCTCCCCCCTGTCACAAACTGTCACAAATCTTGGACAAAAGTACGTCACACTTTTGAGCAAAAATTGTGTTTTTAATAACAAAAAATTAAAATGTAATATAAAAAAACGTGACGTCACACATGGTCGGACCCACCCTCCCCCCTGTCACAAACTGCCACACTTTCTTACACCCCCTCCCCCTTCTGGAGCGTGACGTACTTTATGGACGCCCCCTAAATCCCTGATATTAACTTCAAAATCGTGTCTCTCTCTCTGTCTGTCGTCATCTCTTCGTACGACGGGCGGAAAAACAAAATTCAAAAATGACCCACTTCCCGTGATGCCATCGGGCTGCAATTTGGCACATAGACTTGTGTCACCTAACAATGCATCGTATCAAAATTTCAGATCGATCGAACGTACCGTAGTTAAATTAATACATTTTTAGTTTATCTCTATAGGGCATGTAATTCAATTTCAAAGTTTGTTATTGTTTTTGTTCCACGTGCCAGTTCAGTCCGCGCGTAGACGCGACCCATCGATGTACTGGCGTGCTTTTATTTACATTTTAAGTGTCACACTGAGCTCGGTCCAGCGATCGGTGACCAGACCTTTCCCCTCTCCCAACCCCCCCCCCACCCCCCCCACCCGGTTATACAGCAGGAGTTAAGGCAGATTCAGTCTGTAAATGTTTGTCGCATTTGAACATGATAAATACTTTTAATTATGACTCATATATAAGGGATTTATTGTCAAAAACTTTGTTTTTACATGTTTTTTTTTATTTAAAGCTTAATTTGGGGAGGAATCCATACCTTCATTTTATACATGATTCCAATGACGATGGTAGGATTCTTAGATAAAGGAGAAATTTAAGCACTTCTTTTGGTTTATGTGAAAACAATGAATACAACAATAGTAATTGAATTATAAGATTCAACTTTCTTTATCTGAAGGGCCATTAGTCCATGTGTTGATCGCTTTGGTTTCTACATACATGTATGTTAGAAAGTTTGCATTGTTTCTGTGTTATTGAAGAGGATACTTCGTTTGGGGCAAGGGCTGCTCAACAAGGACATCAGAAAATTGTGTGGGAGGGGAGGCAATAGACACAAAGGTGTCAAGCTTGTTATAGTCCCTGAATGACTATGACAGGAAGACTCAGTGCATGTACACTGTAATATGTACTTGACCTTGTTCTTAACTTCTTTTCCTTGTAGTTGGTATAGGACAGTTCTATAACAGGTGCTTACCATTCATAATCTTTGATTTCATCAAGTGAAACTCTGGCCACGTATAATGAACATATGATTGTTTTCAGGGCAAGGTCAAAAAATGTACATGCCAAGCCTGAAAAGTTAGACAGAATGTGGTTGCTTTAGTCAGACATGCATGAAAACCTATAATTTCTAAAGTGTGGTCAGCAGTTTTGTATATTAAATTTTTTTATTTCAATTACGTAATATTTTTAATTGCAACAAAAGTAAGGTTTTTGAAACATAATTTGAAACAAAATAAATTAACAATTTCATATTTCTTTAAATATCACTAGGCCAAAAAAGGTTGTTAAAAAATGTAAAAGTTAAATAGAGTGAAAATGATAATAACGTTAAATTTTTGAGTGCATACATATTGGTGTCATGACGTCATGGTTTACGATACAAGTAATTGTATTTTTTAAAATTGAATATTTTCCCGCTACACGAGGTTCTATACAGAGTAGCACCACATGAGGTATGGCACCCCATCCCGCCCGCGACCAACCCCATTGACAACTGCCAGACAGGATAAGTTATTGCCGAGTGGACAATGTAGCACGCATTGCACGAAGCAACATGGAGAATCAGCTCCTTCAATGAATATATCAGACTGTATGATCAGACGAGCCATGAAATGTGATCAAAGACTCACTTCAGTGACGCGACAACGTCATATTTGGTTTAGCATGACAATACAATATTTGCCGAGAGGGAAAATGGATGTTGGATGCGCAGAGTAAACAGAAATGCTCCATTCCAGCGGTTTTCAAACTGTGGTACGCGTACCACTGGTGGTACGCCAGGCCTCTCTAGGTGGTACGCGAAAAATTTTGAAAACAATTTAAATTGTGACCATATTTCTTTGATTGTATCTATTGCTACAATTTTATTTTTTAAAACTTTTTATTAGTTAACTAGTAAGTATTAATTACAAAAATATTTTAATTGGAACAAATTTAGGCAATAGTTTGAAGCAAAATAATTCCCAAACGCAACAGATTTCTAAAAATCAAATGCAGATGTGCCAAGTAGTGCATTAACATGGCGGCGATGGCCAATTCATAGGCCTACGACCCTACGTAACCTATTATTCTAATTGGCTTTTTTTGTAAAACTTTTAATTCTCTTCCATAAATACTTATTATTTATACTCAAAAATATCTATCTTCCAACACAATTGCATACGAATATCTCCTATTATAGTGTTGATTCTACAATTAAATAATCTATGGTTGTAAACGCGCCAACTGGCAACTGTGCGAAGGAATTCTGTTTTCTGGTAGAGGTAGCACAGACGTAAATAGTATACTGTGGACTGTGGAGGTAGTCTTGGCAGTTTGACTTTAGATTTGGCACTTTTATGCGGTGTTCGTAGTTTATTTAAATTTTAATGTGGAAATGTATAATTAATAAGTTTGTGAATATACATTCTAGGTTCCGTGGCAAAATTTTTGAATATTGGCCTAGCCACTGGCTATATGTTTGAAATACCAAATACCAATTCTTAATCTTTAAACCCATCAATGGATAAATGGTTAAAAAATCAACCGCTTAAAAGAAAGTTAGAACCGGCCAATGCTAAGGTTAGTAATGAATCCACCAAGGCTAGCACTCGAGAACAAAGCTTGAATTTTAACCAGAATGAAGATGATGGCACTCGTAAGCAGCGAAAGATTATTAGACGGTATGACGAAAGCTATTTATACTTTGGATTTACTTGGTGTGGTGACAAAAATGAACCCCAGCCTCAATGTGTCATTTGCAGTGAAAAACTTTCAAATCATTCAATGAAACCCTCTCTGCTTCAGCGCCATTTCAATACAAAACATATCCTTTATAAAGATAAACCACTTGAATTTTTTAAAAGAAAAAAAATTGAAATGCAACTAAGTAAGACAAGTTTAAAGTCATTTACCAATATTAACTTACAAGCATTGGAAGCGTCTTATTTGGTCAGTTTGCGAATTGCTCAAACAGGGAAACCACACACTATTGGGGAGAGCCTAATATTACCTGCTGCTAAAGATATTGTAACTTGTTTGTTAGGACAGAATGCTGCCAAAAAACTTGATAATGTTCCTTTGTCGGATAACACTGTTTCCAGACGCATTCAAGATTTAGCTTGTGAAGTAAAGAAAATCCTCATTCAAAGGATACAGAAAAGCAGATACTTTGCAATTCAGTTAGATGAGAGTACTGATATTACAAACTTTGCTCAATTGATGACGTATGTTAGGTATGAACATGAACAGGCAGTTGAGGAAGAATTTTTGTTCTGCGAATCTTTAGCTGAGCGGACAACTGCTAATGAAATATTTTAAAAAATTAATGATTTTGTTGTTGCCAATGAAATAAATTGGAAAAACTGTGTTGGGGTTTGTTCTGATGGGGCAGCTGCTATGACAGGCAAACATGGTGGAGTGGTTACTCAAATTAAGCAAGTTGCACCGAGAGCCAACTTCACACACTGCAGCATCCACCGTGAAGCATTGGCATCCAAAGCCATGCCCGACACTTTAAAAACAGTTTTAGACCAGGCTGTTAAAATAGTTAACTTCATAAAAGCTCGAGCTCTAAACTCACGCATGTTTACAATAATTTGCAATGAAATGGGAAGTGAACACAATAACCTTCTTTTGCACACGGAAGTACGCTGGCTATCTCGAGGGAAAGTTTTAACTCGGCTTTTTGAACTACGCTCAGAAGTACAAATGTTTCTGTTGAACAGCAAATTTGAAACATCGCATTTACTTTTGGACGAATTGTGGTTAATGCGTTTGGCATATTTGGCGGATATTTTTGGGAAACTAAACGAACTGAATACGAGTTTGCAAGGAAGAAATATCACTCCATTTACTGTTGTGGATAAGATAAATGCAATAGTAAAAAAGCTTCAGTTCATTTTGTCAGATCTTGAGAAATCTTGTGTAGCTTCATTTTCTTCTCTTGAGTCTTTTGTGATGGAGAATAAGCTGCAACTTCATGCTAATTTGATTGAAGACATTAAGAAGCATTGCTCTCAACTGATACTGAATTTTCAATCATATTTTCCTGAACAGTTGGATAATAAGGAATGGATTCGAAATCCATTTTCGGATGTGGTGTTGCCGGCTGATTATTCAGTTTTTGAAAGAGACCAGTTTGTTGAGATTTCATGTGATCGTGAATTGAAGAACGAATTTAAAAAAGACATGCTGTGCGATTTCTGGTTGAAGCGAAGGAATGAATATGGATTAATTTCTGATCGAGCTTTAAAGTTTCTGATTCCTTTCAACACGTCATATTTGTGTGAAACTGGGTTTTCAGCTATGCTTGCAATAAAAAATAAATACAGAACAAAGCTTGAACTTGAACCAGATTTGCGATTAAAATTAACAAACATAAAACCTGACATTGCAAATCTGTGTGCGTCTAAACAAGCTCACAGCTCACATTAACATTTCTATTTTCATTTTTTATTGATACTCAGAATGAGCTCCATAAAATAAAATATTAACTTTTCTATGTCTAAGTTTACCTTTATAGGCCTAGTTAGTACCCATACCTATAACGTACTGTATGTCTGTATGATGTTTTCTTTAATTGCAAGGGGACTTCGTGCCCACCTGCTGCTTTTTTTTATCGGACTTTAGCTGCATGTGGTACGCCAAAATTTGATTTTTTTACCAAGTGGTACAATAAAAATAAAGTTTGAAAACCGCTGCTCCATTCAGTGACATTCAATGTCAACATAGCTTCTTGGTTACAGCTGAGAGATTTGAGGATAAAATTAGATGAGTGATCTCCCTGCCACGGTGGCAAACCTTATATTACGTCAGAAAATGGAGAGAGGTCACATATTTGTGACGAAGGGGAGAGGCCCAAGATAATTTGCATCCATTTATAAATAGAATGTATTGTTATTCCTTCTGCCAAAGGAACACAGTTTTACAAATCAAGCTTAGCTTGCGTCATGCAGTTAATGACTAATTCGAATGTTTTTCAAAGAACATCCGTATCAACAAATGGTTCGTGCAATGGCGTAGCCTAGAGTCATTGCCAGGAGAGTTGGGCCAGGATGTTTCCATCCCTTCAACTCCCCACGGAGAAGTGCCAATCCTCGACAACTTATAAGGATGGTTGCCACCTCACCCACCCTGGGCTGCATTATGTCACAAAACTTGAGTTTGGAATTTAGGTAACCACATAACAAATATTTGTGTTCGAAAAAAAGAACGAAATTGTTGACTCCCTCCCATACCGGCGCCCTCCCATGGTGCCACCCTCCCATGATGGCGCCCAGTGAGGCTTCCCTTACGACCAGACATAGGACCTAATGAAAACTTTTGAAGACATAAGCCCGGAACAAGTCAATAAATTGCTTAACGCCAGGAAACACAAAACCAAGTGTAATGTTTAAGGGAATGTTAACTTAAATGCTTTTTTTTTAAAATTCAAATGTTGAAACAAAACTTAATATGACTCACGAGTAGAAGAGTTTCGTATAAAAAATCTGCGTAGTCTTCCCCTGAAGGATAACTCGTGCGTGAAATACTTGACCGGAGCAGATCTGGGGAGAGATACAAAGGACATTGGCATCAATGTTTGAATTGATTAAAATGTATTTCCTGCCCAGTGGTCACAGTTTGTAAGAAACCGTTGCGCGTCGATGCTATAAGACATTTAGGTGTTTTGAATTTAAGATGCAACCTTTGACCTCAAGACTGTATTAGTCGTCACTCTCTGTGTGTGAAGTGTTCTTATTTTACGTCTACAAAAGCAGAGATTGTGCATGACACACACCTGAATAGTGAACAATGGCTTGACTCATGCCCAAAAGGAGGCTCTGGGGGAATGCAAACATCTGGATGACAATAAACCATTGTGGGGTATTGAATAGACATGTCAATTATTTGTGTTGGGTTTTTCTTTCAAGTTTCAGAACATCGTGTGGGGCAGTGCCATGGCAAATGGCCATAGACAGAATATATTCAACAGACATTTCTATATCGTTAAAGTAGGCCGCAATTATACATAAATTTTGAATCTCTATCATATACTATACTATACTATCATATACTATACTATACTATACTATACTATACTATACTATACTATCATAAAAATGTTGAATATATGAATATATAACTTTCACATACATTTCCCCAAAGTGAGAAATCCATACATATTTCAAGAAAATTCCTCATAAACATAAAGAACTTGAAACTATCCAATACATATCAATAATCCATAAACTAGCCTATACACACATCTATTTCATAAAACTATCACATAAACATGTCTCTCGTTCTCCATCTCTCACATACACATATAGACATACAAACTATCGCGTAGAAACTAACACAAGTACGTGTGCATTGCCATTCACCATTCCATAATATTAACACAACATATTCCCCTTTAACGTATCTATCCCAAATCCACCACGTGACTAAACCTGACATGCATTCCATCCAACCTACTCATCTCTCCAACCTACCTTTCCCTTGCAACCTACCCATCCCTCCGACCTACCCACCCCTCCAACCTACCCACCCCTCCAACCTACCCACCTTTCCAACCTACCCATCCCTCCAACCTACCCATCTCTCCAACCTACCCATACCTTTAACCACCTTGCTCACTCACTAATTTAAATTTAAACCCCAATCTTCACACATCCACAACCTACCCATCCACAGCCGTATCCACATTGTATGGATTATCACTGCTGTCCGATTCAGAGTCTGAATTTAATCCGTACACGTCAGGAACAATCTTTTCCTCTGGTCCGTCCATCCTCCCAGGTCCTACCTACACGCCGCTCCACCAATATCAGACCAACTTCTTTCACAACACTTCTCTCATGTTCATTTCCCGTAGATTGTTTTGTCACTGATCGTTTGAAATATAAAATAATATAATCCCTTGGAAATGTCTTACGGCGAGTCCACGTAAATAAAACTTTACTACATCATTCACCATCGCTGACTTGAGACGTTCCTCATTCTTTATTGAAGGAGATAAATTCCTCGTAGTACAGAAATCACATTTCGTCTTTGCTTCACTACACACTGTCCTTGTCAAGAGATTTACTGATTCAATCGGACCGTGAAGAAACGATCATATGTAGACCGCGCGCACACACCTAGTTTTGAATCTAATAATAAATGGCGGGCTAGCAGTCTCAGCGTCAAGTTCGGTAGTGGCGCAGTTTTGCGTGGCTAGGGTTAGAGCCGCCCGGGGCGGGACGATAAATTGGACGCCCCCTCCCCCTTTCCCACGAAAAAAGCTACAAAGTTGGCTAAAAGTATACCCTTTTCCTATTAAGAAAAAATGCGCACTGGGATAGGACCGCCCTCTTCGTACACCATTCAAGTTCTGACAGTGTCTATTGAAATTCATGGAGTACCCTCGGAGCCCCGGACAAGTGCATGGTTTAAAAAAAACTGAGAGGAATTACTTCAAAGAGACGAAATTCGGCAGATATGTAGACAAACGTGATCACAGGGACAGATGTATGATCATCGATTTTTGTTTACGCCGTCACGCTTGATCGAGTTTTCCACGTCAGTTTTGTTGACACCAAGACCAGAGTGGAATGGGCGATATGCCAGGAAGGAAGTAAACCAATTTATGATTCCAGTTTTGACGCGGGGACCCGGCTCCAAGCAGAAGATAGGGTGTGTTTAACTCCACGTGATTCTAACAGCTGGTAGATGTCAACAATTTGGGGGGGGGCGTGTTTCCGTAATTCTAACGTTGGGTAAAATGTCACAGATTTTTTTGTGACAAGCAGGCTGCACTAAAGATTGTTGACAGAACAACGCCATCTTGTGGCGTAGTGAAAATATGAGAAATGAATGTGCCGCATAGACAAAGTGTGTACGGCAGTGACACTTTCGCTCAAACATTTGAGTTATGCAACAAATCTGTTCACCAGAAGGGAAATGTTCAATGTCAGCATTGTCCATATATTACAGTGTGTCCTGTCAGCATTGTTCATATATTACAGTGTGTCATGTCAGCATTGTTCATATATACAGTGTGTCCTGTCAGCATTGTTCATATATTACAGTGTGTCCTGTCATCATTGTTCATATATTACAGTGTGTCCTGTCATCATTGTTCATATATACAGTGTGTCCTGTCAGCATTGTTCATATATACAGTGTGTCCTGTCAGCATTGTTCATATATACAGTGTGTCCTGTCAGCATTGTTCATATATGCAGTGTGTCCTGTCAGCATTGTTCATATATTACAGTGTGTCATGTCAGCATTGTTCATATATACAGTGTGTCCTGTCAGCATTGTTCATATATTACAGTGTGTCCTGTCAGCATTGTTCATATATACAGTGTGTCCTGTCAGCATTGTTCATATATTACAGTGTGTCATGTCAGCATTGTTCATATATACAGTGTGTCATGTCAGCATTGTTCATATATACAGTGTGTCCTGTCAGCATTGTTCATATATTACAGTGTGTCATGTCAGCATTGTTCATATATACAGTGTGTCCTGTCAGCATTGTTCATATATACAGTGGGTCCTATTAGCATTGTTCATATATTACAGTGTGTCCTATTAGCATTGTTCATATATTACAGTGTGTCCTATTAGCATTGTTCATATATTACAGTGTGTCCTATTAGCATTGTTCCTATATTACAGTGTGTCCTGTCAGCATTGTTCATATATTACAGTGTGTCCTATTAGCATTGTTCATATATTACAGTGTGAACTGTCAGCATTGTTCATATATTACAGTGTGTCCTGTCAGCATTGTTCATATATTACAGTGTGTCCTGTCAGCATTGTTCATAAATTACAGTGTGTCCTGTCAGCATTATTCCTATATTACATTGTGTGCTGTCCTGATGCGTAGTGTGCCGAAACTAAATATATTATGGGCGCCTTTTAAAAAAAAACAATTGCACTTGGGTAACCTTTAAGATGCACCGATCTTAATGTTGAACTACAAACTGATTAATGGGACAAATAGTGTAGGAAAATAGATCCAGAAAAGGAAGGCAAATTTGCGAGTATGAACAAATAGAAAAATAAATTTAAAGAGAGAAATAAAATAAAAAACCGATCTACAAAATTTCAGCTCGCTAGCATACGAGGAAGTGGGTTAAAATCGATCCAAGGTTTTTTTCCAGAAAACAATCAAGGCATCAATCAAGCAGACTCCACGAGTTAATATAAATGATTTAAAAAGAAATAAAAACTATATAGAAGTAGAAGGAAGAAATAATATATATAATATATATATATATATATATATATATATATATATATATATATATATATATATAACATATATATATGTAAATAATATGTATGTATCAATATAAGAGAGAGAGGCAGACAGTCGGACAGAAACAGAAAAGAGAATGGTCAAGTGAAAAAAAAAGAAAAGAGAGCGAGTGGTCCGTCATATTTACTGGACAGTGGTCACAATGTATTATAAAATTAGTTCCATCATGACGCCCCCCCAACCCACATTCGATGGATCACCTGCTGTCCCCTTGTTGCCATGGTGACAAAGTCCTACATGTGTTTACAGACCAGGTAGATCGCAAAAATTGGCGCCCGATAAAAGGTAAAAACTTTCAACGTGGGGAGATTGATAGGCAACTTAATCCAATAATAGACTTGACACACACACACACACATACATAAACTCTCTCTCTCTCTCTCACACACATATACTAACGTTTGTGGGGACACTGGGGCGGTCGTTGTATGCTGTTTTGAATTTCAGTTTAGGTTCCTGAGTTATGTCAGGGGAGTGGACGTGTGGGTGGGTGCCTGAGTTATGTCAGGGGAGTAGACGTGTGAGTGCCTGAGTTATGTCAGGGGAGTAGACGTGTGGGTGCCTGACTTATGTCAGGGGAGTAGACGTGTGGGTGTCTGAATTATGTCAGGGGAGTAGACGTGCGGGTGTCTGAATTATTTCAGGGGAGTAGACGTGTGGATGTCTGAATTATGTCAGGGGAGTAGACGTGTGGGTGCCTGAATTATGTCAGGGGAGTAGACGTGTGGATGTCTGAATTATGTCAGGGGAGTGGACGTGTGGGTGTCTGAGTTATGTCAGGGGAGTAGACGTGTGGGTGCCTGAGTTATGTCAGGGGAGTAGACGTGTGGGTGTCTGAGTTATGTCAGGGGAGTAGACGTGTGGATGCCTGAGTTATGTCAGGGGAGTAGACGTGTGTGTGCCTGGGTTATGTCAGGGGAGTAGACGTGTGGGTGCCTGAGTTATGTCAGGGGAGTAGACGTGTGGGTGTCTGAATTATGTCAGGGGAGTGGACGTGTGGGTGTCTGAGTTATGTCAGGGGAGTGGACGTGTGGGTGTCTGAGTTATGTCAGGGGAGTGGACCTGTGGGTGTCTGAATTATGTCAGGGGAGTAGACGTGTGGGTGTCTGAATTATGTCAGGGGAGTAGACGTGTGGGTGCCTGAGTTATGTCAGGGGAGTAGACGTGTGGGTGCCTGAGCTATGTCAGGGGAGTGGACGTGTGGGTGTCTGAGTTATGTCAGGGGAGTAGACGTGTGGGTGTTTGAATTATGTCAGGGGAGTGGACGTGTGGGTGCCTGAGTTATGTCAGGGGAGTGGACGTGTGGGTGTCTGAGTTATGTCAGGGGAGTGGACGTGTGGGTGCCTGAGTTATGTAAGGGGAGTAGACGTGTGGGTGCCTGAGTTATGTCAGGGGAGTAGACGTGTGTGTGCCTGATATATGTCAGGGGAGTAGACGTGTGGGTGCCTGAATTATGTCAGGGGAGTAGACGTGTGGGTGCCTGAGTTATGTAAGGGGAGTAGACGTGTGGGTGCCTGAGTTATGTCAGGGGAGTAGACGTGTGGGTGCCTGTTTTATGTCAGGGGAGTAGACGTGTGGGTGTCTGACTTATATCAGGGGAGTAGACGTGTAGGTGGGTGCCTGATATATGTCAGGGGAGTAGACGTGTGGGTGTCTGAGTTATGTCAGGGGGTAGACGTGTGGGTGCCAGATATATGTCAGGGGAGTGGACGTGTGGGTGCCTGAGATAAGTCAGGAGCGTGTAAATGTGTATGGGAAGGGGGCTGATTCTACGCCTGATCACTGAAGGACAACGACTTCTTGTTTGAAGTGCATAATTGAAATAAGTAAGTAAGAGATTTCGACCCAATGTTTTCAGACGTTAAATTGAGTTGAATTGTTAAAAGGTTCGATGTTTGGGTTTAGATTCTTTGTTTGGGAGTTGAGCTCCTAGGAATTTTTTAAAAATAAATCCATCTTTTTATTAATTTTTTTCCTCGAAGGATTTTTTAGTTTTCAGCAACAGTTTTTAACCCAAGAAGCAAAAGATGTGTAGTGTAAAATTCGACTTAAAAATCTATTTCTTTACTTTGATATTTTATGTATACAAAAGCAAATTAAATTGAAAATTTTCTAATTTTCTTAAAGCACGTGGCGTTGTATTTGTTTTCTAAAATAATTATGATGCTGAAGTTGTTTTTTTTTAAAGCTCAGGTGACGGGCATAATTGAAGCCCTAGGCCCTAGACCAGTGGTTCCTAACCTTTTGGGGTCCATGCACCCTTCAGATTCCCAAAAAAGTTCATGCACCCCCTCATGAAACTTGCAGAAAATGCATTATAAACTATGTTTATTTTAGGAACACAACAGTTTTGACAATAGGCAACTGGGAATTTAGTGAGAGATCTACTGCTTCTTATGATCAATCGGCGATTTAAATCTCGGGACTGTTTTGGACAAAGCAACTCTCATATCATCCTCTGCATTCAACTTATTCCTTGCCTTGGTTTTAATCATCAAAAGTGTGGAGAATCCTGCTTCACAGAAATAGGTTGTGGCAAATGGAAGGAGAGTCAGTACTGCCCTCTTGGCTAGCTGTGGGTAGGAATCTAGCTGGGCGCACCAAAATTCAATCAAGTTATTACAACTGAAGGCACTCCTCAGTACTTCTCTCGTTCTCAATCAATCAGGTCATCTTTAGCAAGGTCACTGTCATCAATGTTTTCCAAGTCACAGAGAAACGGATTGCGAATCCAAAGGTCTTCCCTAGCAATTTCTTGACAGAAATACCCATCAAAGGACCTTTGCAATGTTGAAAGGTGCTCTGAAATTTCCCCCTTGATGTTGTTAGGCAGTGATCCATCAGTTCTTCCTTCTGCAGCAGATATTACAACTTCATCCAAGAGCGGAATGTTGGCCAAGTTGGACTTTTCTAGTCATTTGGAATAGTATCAGTTTGTTAAGGAAGGCTTGCAATCTCTCAGTACCACCCATTACAGTCACAGCAGGTCCTTGGAGAGATGTGTTCAACTCATTCAAGATGGAGAAGATGTCAGCCAGGTATGCCAAGTAATGAATTAAATTTGGACAGTCAAACTTGTCAGCAAGGTCACTCTCTTTTTGTCGCAAGAAAATGTCAAGTTGCACTCTCAGTTCTACTAACCGAGAAAGTATCCATCCCCTGGACAACCAGCGAAACTCAATGTGCTAGAGCAGAACTTCATGCTCAGAGCCCACCTCCTGACAGAACAACTTGAAGAGGCGGTGTTCCGAGGAACAGGTAGAGCGAACCGTTCATTTTGCGGAAAACTTGTTCCATCAATTTTTCACATGCGCAGAAAGATGTGCGAACAAGTATCGAAGTACCTATCAAAAAGGTTGTATTTGGGCGCCCTTTGACACGGCATGCCTTGCTTATTGTTTACATTTTCAGATTATTAGTTTTTCTTTCTTTTTTTCCTTCTTTTTTTTTCTTCCTCTTTTTCTTTTTTTCTCTGAATCGTTCATGCACCCCCTGGAACCTGCTCATGCAGGTTCCAAGGGGGTGCATGCACCACTGGTTAGGAACCCCTGCCCTAGACCAACGGTGGCTAAACCACGGCTCGCGACCCGCATGTGGCTCCTCTGTGTTCACATTGCGGCTCGTGTAAAATTTACGAAAGATATATTACAAGGATTACTGTAAGATTTCCAAGCTACGTTTAATTACCCACAGTGCTTCAATGCGGCTCTCAAAATTGTTTTAATATTTTCCAATATGGTCGTGAACCATAGTGCTTCAATGCGGCTCTCAACATTTTTTTAAATTATCAAAATGGCTCTCAGATACTACAGGTCTGGCCACCCACGCCCTAGACAGTAGTTGTTTGTTTTTGTTTTGTTTTTTAAATGACCGTATCGAAGTGCCATTTTTGTTGCATTTTAACTATGTCTAATGTAGAAAATGTGGCTAGTCTATATAAATATAGGGGAGGGGGTTGCCAATGAGAAGCCAACACACAGAGAAATGTAGCAATGGACAAAGAGAAATGTAGCAATGGACAAAGAGAAATGTAGCAATGGACACAGAGAAATGTAGCAATGGACACTGAGAAATGTAGCAATGGACACTGAGAAATGTAGCAATGGACAAAGAGAAATGTAGCAATGGACAAAGAGAAATGTAGCAATGGACACAGAGAAATGTAGCAATGGACACTGAGAAATGTAGCAATGTACACAGAGAAATGTAGCAATGGACACTGAGAAATGTAGCATATATTCACAAACCAAAAATCCCTTAAGTCCGGCCTGTGAACAGAATTTCAAATAAAAGTCGGTCAATAATTTTTATTATTTCCAGGGTTGAAGATCTAACAACTTTAAACTACCGGTAATAAATGTCATGAAAAATCACTGCCCTTCTATAAATTCCGTCTGTCAATGTCATGAAAAGTTACTGCCCTTCTATAAACTTCAGTTTGTCTTTCAAAGTCTGTCTTTCCTTTAGTCGTTATTGTCCAGATTTCCTCCTTTTTAAAAAAGATTTCTTGTATACTCGACAATCCAAGGCAGAAAATTATCATTTTTAAAAATTTATGTTCCAGATTCACATAACCATTTATCAGTTCATCTTTCCTGAGTCAATTCAAAGCTTAATTATTTTTTTAAAATAAAATGTAATTTCCGTTCACTGACGATCTCAATAAAGTAAGGTTACCTTTGACGGATGCTAACATTGAAAGTGAGGTCTTGAGAGTATGAACGTAATATAGGGGGTTGGTTAAATTCATGTCAGCCACGTTAAAGTACATACTTTCGGGAATGCAACACATGTTGCTAATTAAAAATTAAATTCGTGATGTTTAAATTAAATGGTTAAACGTTACTTTCGTTGTTTTAACGTACTATTCGCCCTGTTAACGTTAAATTCCTTACATTAAATATTTCTTGGAAAATGTTTAGTCTTTCATTTTTATGAAGACGTTTCGCTTGTGCTAGTTGCCTGTACAGCCAGCTGATAAAGAATCTACACATGCAGTTGTCTACCCTCCTCAGCCCTCCTTCAACCTTCGCTCAAGAAATGTTAACAACCTTCAGCCCACCCCTTAAACAGGGCCGGTCTTAGGCCACAGCAGTCTATGCGGCCGCTGTGGGCCCCGCAATTGCTAAGACCGGCCCTGCCCCTAATATGCTTGTCTATTAATAAAAACAATTGACTACACCAGTATTGACTAGTCTATGGCGACTAATGTCAATGGGAAACAAATATGAAAACATGAAGTATAAGCCCCCCCCCCAAATCCCCTCCAATAACCGTCTGTTAAAACAACGTTGTCGCCATTTGTCATTAGCACTGTTCTGAGTCTTGGAATTACTAGAGAAATGAATCTATTGATTGGAGAAATGAATCTATTGATTGCAGAAATTAATCTATTGATTGGAGAAATTAATCTATTGATTGGAGAAATTAATCTATTGATTGGAGAAATAAACAAGTCTTTAAAAATTAGGAAGCAAAGAAAATATGAAAAAAATGTTTAAAATTATTATTTTTTTCAACACCCAGGAAATTGTTTATTTCTATTTATAGATCACATTGACAGACGATGTGCAAAAATTGAATTCCCGCCAAACTCATCAGTTAAATATGTGTTTAGTTTTGAGACTCCAGCTGTCGAGAGCTTGAGTGTCCTCGCCCGAACAGTTCACTTTTTAAAAACTAACGCATGGAAACAAAGTTGCTAATTTTTTTGTTAATTGCTTTCAAAACGTTGCCAGTTGTAGAAGGTGTTCAGAGATGTGCACCTCTTGTGGGACTCATTAACGCAGCTAGGAGCGTGGGCCCACCTAGGAGCCGCTCTGGAACAATTCTGAGAATTCGACAATTACCTGGGTCATGGCGTCATTTGTCGAGATCAAGGTCAGATAAAAAAAATTGTTAAGTCTGCCTATCATACACAACAAACATACACTAAATGTTTTCGCTTGAAGATCTAGTAGCCACATATCTAAGGTACTTTTTTTCTTTGGTCCATTTAATACAAAATCAAACCATCCCATCCCTCCCCCAGCCTTCCACCACTCCCTCCCACCACACTCTTCTATCGATCTCTCTAGATTTCTCATCCCTATATTCATTTTCTTTCTCCCTAAGCCGTGGACACACCTGAGACATGAGTTGGGTGCAACAAGGGGAAAGCGCCGTGTCCTCGTTTGAACAATTAACTTTAACAAAAATAATGAGGAATTTCGTTACAACGTCTTTGACGCAGACAGCCTCAGGCTAAACAACTTGGCTGCAACCAAACGCTTCCAGGTTGCTACTCCAAAACCCCAACCTATCAGCGTTGCTACCCCACACACCCAACCTATCAGCGTTGCTATCCCACACATTCCAACCTATCAGCGTTGCTATACTCCACACATCTCAACCTATCAGCGTTGCTACCCCACACATCTCAACCTTTTTAAATCCTTTATATTAACTCGTGGTGTCTGCGGCGGACCTTGCTTGCTTGCTTGTCGCCAAAACTTTTGATCGATTTTTAACCCACTTGCTCGCAAGATAGCGAGCTGAAATTTTGCAGGCAGTTTCGTACCGATGATAAAAACAATGTATCAAAATTTCAGATCGATCGCATGTACCGTAATTAAATTATTGATTTTTTAGATTATTTTATTTATTCCTATGTATCATGCTATTTTTTGAGATAGAGCGTCGCGGTGCGTATTATATTGAACAACCTTTCTGTCGCGCAACAAGGTGCGTATTTTATTGACAGCTCTTTTTATAAACATATTTCTGATCGGTGCGCATTATATTAAACACGTTTTACGACTCAACTGCAATTTTGTATTTCTGGATGGTCTTGCGCTGCGTGTTATAATGAACATTCTTTTAGTTACGTCTCATACGTAAAGGATTTATAGTCAAAAACTTGGTTTTTTACGGGTTGTTTTTATTTAAATTTTTCTCTTCTGGTGTTCAGAATAAAAAAACATGCCAATGAACATTGAAAGTGTTAATGAACCCAGGTTACATTTCAATCGGTAAAAAACAATCCTCGCCTGTCAGTATTTCGTTTCCGGACAACACAAAACTCAGCAAATGGTGTGAACCAATTAAAACGATAATATCGTATTTATATCTGTCAATATTCTGGTTATCTGCTAGAAGATGTGTTATGTTTACAAATAATGAAATGGTTATTTCGGTCTTCAAGTCTCGTGAGGAGGTTACGGGAGAGTCGGGAATCGTTTTGATGGGAACAAACTGACAGTGATTATTTGTTTAACAATCAATTTAGGGATTGGGATAATAGCAGAAATTTACCATAGTGAGTGACCAAAACATGAGAGGAGGATGACAAGAAATTAAGAGGTTGAGATAGTTTCGTGTTATCTCTCTACACTGGCAGTGAGCGTTCACAACATGCAGATGTGATGGTATCACATGGGGTGTTAAAACGCATGGGGTTACACCGATAAGGCGGCCATGTTTATTTAAAACACACCAGGCTCCTCCAATCTGTGGAGATCTTGTGGAATGGGGGAAGGGGGGTTGGGTGCTTGAGGGAGTTCGCCAGCCAGTTATTATGGTAAGGGATTCATTCAGAGGCCCCAGATATTCTACCTCAACAGAGGTAAGGGATTCAGAGGCCCCGGATATTCTACCTCAACAGAGGTAAGGGTTTCAGAGGCCCCGGATATTCTACCTCAACAGAACGATCCAAATAAATCTACGTTATTTCTATGTGCATTTCATTTCTTTTAGAAAATTTCAGAAATTAGATAAATCTCCAGTGGGTTAGCGTTTTTTAAAAAAAAGTGGGTGGAAAAGCAGGAAGTACCATGACGTAACCAGATTCACTGTCTCCCCCACCCCCCACATCCTTTTTGCCTCGTCTTTGTGCGTCACTGTCTACCTCGTAAACTAAATCTTCTCGCCTCAAATCCACACACACTTTTACTCAGCGTTGGTACTTTCACTAGCTCACATGTATGATCTATTAAGATTGCCTCCTTGTATTGAACAATTTTCGATTTTTATAAATTAGATTATAGTCTTTGGGTTTATGCAATTTAGGAAAGTATTCAAAACTTTAAGGCACAGATTTGATGGTAAATGTTGTCATAAATGATGGAATGTTGATTGTGTGTGTGTGGCGGGGAATGCTCTGATCCACTTAAAAATTACGCGGAATCAAAGTTTTAAGAAGAACGCCAAGTTATTTTATTTTGTAACTGCGAATGTCGAAGCGGCATGGTCATGTGTCATTGACCATACCTCACCTAGATCACTCTATTCCCACAATAGGTTGCTCTATTCCCGCGCTAGATCACTCTATTTCCACAATAGGTTGCTCTATTCCCGCGCTAGATCACTCTATTCCCACAATAGGTTGCTCTATTCCCGCGCTCGATCACTCTATTCCCACAATAGGTTGCTCTATTCCCGCGCTAGATCACTCTATTCCCACAATAGGTTGCTCTATTCCCGCGCTAGATCACTCTATTCCCACAATAGGTTGCTCTATTCCCGCGCTAGATCACTCTATTCCCACAATAGGTTGCTCTATTCCCGCGCTAGATCACTCTATTCCCACAATAGGTTGCTCCCTTCCTCCACTAGGTTTCTCTGCTGTCAAACTATCACCGTGTGTTGCCACATATATTTGTGTGCACAGCAAGACACAGAAAAATGTAATAAATAAAGAATGAGATCTGATGGGCCTCTGGTTCCATTTCAATACAACCAATCATAGGATTGTAAACATAGCATCAATACACCAAATAATAGGATTGTAAACCATAGCACCAATACGACCAATCATATGATTTGTAAACCATAGCATCAATACGACCAATCATATGATTTGTAAACCATAGCATCAATACGACCAATCATATGATTTGTAAACCATAGCATCAATACGACCAATCATATGATTTGTAAACCATAGCATAAATACGACCAATCATGGTATTTGTAAACCATAGCATCAATACGACCAATCAAAGGATTTGTAAACCATAGCATCAATACGATCAATCATGGGATTTGTAAACCATAGCATCAATACGACCAATCATATGATTTGTAAACCATAGCATCAATACGACCAATCATATGATTTGTAAACCATAGCATCAATACGACCAATCATATGATTTGTAAACCATAGCATCAATACGACCAATCAAAGGATTTGTAAACTATAGCATCAATACGACCAATCATGGTATTTGTAAACCATAGCATCAATACGACCAATCATGGTATTTGTAAACCATAGCATCAATACGACCAATCATGGTATTTGTAAACCATAGCATCAATACGACCAATCATATGATTTGTAAACCATAGCATCAATATGACCAATCATATGATTTGTAAACCATAGCATCAATACGACCAATCATGGTATTTGTAAACCATAGCACCAATACGACCAATCATGGGATTGTAAACTATAGCATCAATACGACCAATCATTGTATTTGTAAACCATAGCATCAATACGACCAATCATGGGATTGTAAACTATAGCATCAATACGACCAATCATTGTATTTGTAAACCATAGCATCAATACGACCAATCATGGGATTGTAAACCATAGCATCAATACGACCAATCATGGTATTTGTAAACCATAGCATCAATACGACCAATCATGGGATTTTTAAACCATAGCATCAATACGACCAATCATGGGATTGTAAACTATAGCATCAATACAACCAATCATAGGATTTGTAAACATAGCATCAATACGACCAATCATAGGATTGTAAACTATAGCATCAATACGACCAATCATAGGATTGTAAACTATAGCATCAATACAACCAATCATAGGATTGTAAACTATAGCATCAATACAACCAATCATAGGATTTGTAAAACATAGCATCAATACAACCAATCATAGGATTGTAAACTATAGCATCAATACGACCAATCATAGGATTGTAAACTATAGCATCAATACGACCAATCATGGTATTTGTAAACCATAGCATCAATACGACCAATCATGGTATTTGTAAACCATAGCATCAATACGACCAATCATGGTATTTGTAAACCATAGCATCAATACGACCAATCATAGGATTTGTAAACCATACAATTGCCGCACAAACCCCTTTCTCTACAGATTTTGTAGAATCTGAGGATGTTTTGTCCCAGATGACCTCTACTGCATCCGCCGCCGGGTCTAAATTCGGCCTTTCGTTTGTAATTGTTTAGTGCATCGGTAAATGCATAAAATAAAAACAGGGTATTAGTAGGCCTGACAGGACGTAACACAACAGCGTAACGTAACCTTTTTAAAAGCCTGATTGCAGTCTCACCCCCATTACTTTTTTTAGTGCATCGGTCGCTTTTGTTTATCGTAGTTTGTTACATCTGTGCCTTTTGTTTATAATAACTTGTTACATCTACATTGCATTGGCGGAAATGACAAAGCTTATAAAAGAAACAAAAAATTATGGTACAACTAACTATACAACCCTTCCCCCCCCCTCCCCTTTTTACACATGCAGACAATTAGGGAAGTTTAGAGGCTGAATGCTCTTTTCTCTCTCTCAAAAGTCCACTAAATATCGAGTGACACAAAAGTTAGTCATTATCGCCACTCGCCTAATTTCACGGACTTGTACAGTGGTACAGACCAGGGTTGCCAGATTGTAATTTGGGTAAAAGGCCAAACTGACAGCCAAAAAAGGCCAAAAAAAGGCCAAACTTATGTTACATGAAAAATGTCAACAAAAATGACGTCACGCACCTAGGGGGCGGGAGGGGGTCACAGATTTGTGGCGATGTATGACGAGGGGGAGAGTGCTTTTAAGAACTGTGACGTCATATTGGAAAGGGTCTAGCTCTTGATTACGTGTGACGAGGGGGGGGGGTGAAAATATATTGAAAAATCTGTAAAAATCGCGTGACGTCATTTATGGACGGCTCATAACGGCTGAAAATTAGTTAACTATTTAAAATGAAGGTAGAACCAGGAGAAAAAGGATAATAAATGTGTAAATGCCAATGTTCGTATCGTATGTATGATTGTACTCACAAAATAAATAGACTATGATTACTAACATAAAAATTTGAAAGAAAAGCTTCAGGTCATCCTTTTCCTCTAGACTGCTATTTGCAGTATTATTATAAACTTTATCAGATG
Source organism: Ampullaceana balthica (assembly GCA_944989445.1). NCBI lineage: Eukaryota > Metazoa > Mollusca > Gastropoda > Lymnaeidae > Ampullaceana > Ampullaceana balthica. The sequence goes on from CALYLW010001448.1 coordinate 323,195, forward strand.
TCAAGTCATCAACTATTCTTGGTGACATGACAAAGTCCTTACTGCATTTATTTGTAAACAAAAGCTCAGCCTTGTCTCTAAAAATAGCGTCTAAAAGTGTGAGCTGCATTCTATATCTGGCTTTGTCTTAATAGGCCTCTTCATTAAACTTTTTAAAAAACTTTTTAATGTCTAACATACACGTAAGCTATTCAAAAAAAAGAAAATAATTAATAAGGTTATTGACTTATTGGCGATTTTGTTGTGATAAGGATTATTTTTATATATATTTTATATATTTTTATTTTTTTTAAAGAAAAAGGCCAAAAAAAGGCCAAAAGGCCAAACAAAAATCTTAAGGCCAAACCCTCTTAAAAAAGGCCAAATTTTGAGAATTTGGCCTTAAAAAGGCCAATATGGCAACCCTGGTACAGACACAGGCCACAGAATACGTCACACGCTCAATCCCCCCCCACCCCCTCCCCATTTATTTTCGTTTGAGGGCATTGGTCACCCTGACAACGACTAAAACATGAGAAACTGGTCGTTGACAGTGTGGTCAGTGGCCATCGTTGTGATACTTTTATAAGACAAGCTGTGTCACACAATGTGACAACAACACTGTCACACAATGCTACTACAACACTGTCACACACTGTGACAACACGGTCATACACTGTGACGACACGGTCACACACTGTGACGACACGGTCACACACTGTGACGACACGGTCACACACTGTGACGACGCGGTCACACACTGTGACAACACTGTGGCAAGAATGTCACAACTTTTACTAGCAGTTATTAGCAGTTACTGGCTTCCTGTCAGGCTCACGCCTACACCTGTGATGTAACATTTTTACTTGCTCAAATAGTATTTCTAATGTATGCAATCCTACTTGACGACCCAGCACACAGCACTTTTAACGTTGTAAAAACTTATTTCCGTGTTAGCACTGGCATCAGAAACAATTCAGACGTAATCCCGTTGGAAATCCCGGCACAGAAATCGCGGGATACACATTGAAGACACATCGAAGACACTCTGAAGACACTGGTTTAACACGACACAGTACTTAGTGACCTTCGGTTCCGCAAAGAACGAACAAGATTAGAAAATGTACGGCCGGGTATGACCCCATGTCAAGAGGCCAGTCACGTGACAACTCTAAGATCCGTGTGGTGATGAAAGTGGTGGGTTCAACGCCACAGCCACACGTCACTTACTTCCCTCTCATTCTCCCAAACACACAACAGGGCCTGGGGGGTCAGGGGTCAGTCCGAACAAGAGGGTTGAGGTACGGACGATGGTTGGGCTTGAAATAAACCTGGGACGAGATTGTGTCACACTGACACTGTCAGACAATGACGCTCATTGTGTCTGCTAGGCTCTACCTAAGCTAAAAGTTTATGGTCCCGTTATTTAATCCCGTGTGGTCCTGTTATTTGATACCATGTGGTCCCATTATTTGATCCCATGTCGTCCCATTATTTGAACCCATGTGGTCCCATTATTTAAACCCGTGTGGTCCCATTATTTGACCTCGTGCGTCCAAGTTGACAACAAGAACAGCTAAACCGAACACCAGGATGTAGTGAGAAGCTCGTTTGAAATAGACAGTGGAGTGTGGTTGGGCGATAGGGGGCGGGGTAATGACGTTTGAGCCGAGACACTAAACGACGGTTGTAAATTCATTAACCAGGCGTTAAAATGTCGGGCATGAGCTGGGAATCAGAGCATACGGTGACCAGAGCAGTTCGTGATCAGAGCAGTGAGGTGATCAGTTGGTGATCAGAGAAGTGATCAGAGCAGTTGGTGATCAGAGCAGTGAAGTGATCAGAGCAGTTGGTGATCAGAGAAGTGATCAGAGCAGTTGGTGATCAGAGCAGTGAAGTGATCAGAGCAGTGAAGTGATCAGAGCAATTGGTGATCAGTTGGTGATCAGAGAAGTGATCAGAGCAGTTGGTGATCAGTTGGTGATCAGATGAAGTGATCAGAGCAGTTGGTGATCAGAGCAGTGAAGTGATCAGAGCAGTTGGTGATCAGAGCAGTGAAGTGATCAGAGCAGTGAAGTGATCAGAGCAGTTGGTGATCAGTTGGTGATCAGATGAAGTGATCAGAGCAGTGAAGTGATCAGAGCAGTTGGTGATCAGAGCAGTGAAGTGATCAGAGCAGTTGGTGATCAGAGCAGTGAAGTGATCAGAGCAGTTGGTGATCAGTGCAGTTGGTGATCAGAGCATGAAGTGATCAGAGCAGTTGGTGATCAGAGCAGTGAAGTGATCAGAGCAGTTGGTGATCAGAGCAGTGAAGTGATCAGAGCAGTTGGTGATCAGTTGGTGATCAGTTGGTGATCAGAGCAGTGAAGTGATCAGAGCAGTTGGTGATCAGAGCAGTGAAGTGATCAGAGCAGTTGGTGATCAGAGCAGTGAAGTGATCAGAGCAGTTGGTGATCAGTTGGTGATCAGTTGGTGATCAGAGCAGTGAAGTGATCAGAGCAGTTGGTGATCAGTTGGTGATCAGAGAAGTGATCAGAGCAGTTGGTGATCAGAGCAGTGAAGTGATCAGAGCAGTTGGTGATCAGAGCAGTGAAGTGATCAGAGCAGTGATCAGAGCAGTGAAGTGATCAGAGCAGTTGGTGATCAGTTGGTGATCAAAGCAGTGAAGTGATCAGAGCAGTTGGTGATCAGAGCAGTGAAGTGATCAGAGCAGTTGGTGATCAGAACAGTGAAGTGATCAGAGCAGTGAGGTGATCAGAGCAGTGAGGTGATCAGAGCAGTGAGGTGATCAGAGCAGTATGTGCTTTATGATCAGCAAAAGACACAGATCTAAAAGACGTTTTTTAAGTGATGTGGATAAGCTTGAACAAAGATCCAAGAAAACAACGAACTCATTGGCCAACAGCCTTCCCTGAGAAGAGACAAAAAGAAGTAACTTATCTGAAGTGTATAGTCAGTATAGTCCAAGAGGACGACAAAAAAGTACTACAGCATTTATATTACGTCTGGATTCGATGACTACTAATTTTGACCATGGAATGGAAGCAAGGGTAATCAGTAAAATCTTCAAATTTAATTTACATATGGACGCTCAACTAGGTTTGCTCTAAAAAAAATTGAAACAAGTACCAACAAAACACAAAAAAACTTCAACCAGAAAATAGACTCAAAGATTGAGATGGAAACTATTTTAAACAGAAATACGGCTTCAAATCGAAACTATGGTTCATACCAGGCACTATTACGTTAACACAATCAATCAATACTGTTCAATAAATTAAATAACATAAGATAACATAATAGTAATAACTCCCCTCCAACTTTCAGTGAATTGAGAATGAGGCCGTTTCAACGAATCTGTAAAATATGGTTGTGGTGTTTCAACGAATCTGTAAAATATGGTTGTGGTGTTTCAATGAATCTGTATAATATGGTTGTGGTGTGTCGTAATGGCCTTACATAAGTGGACCCACACACAACGGTCACCACTATTCTTTAACCTCTGACCCGTGTTTGTATACAACAAATGAACTTCCGGCCCAAGAGTATATTGTATTGTTGTGTATCCAGTGTCAGCTTGAACCAGAGCCACGTTTGTCTCCACCCCCACCCCCGGTCCCGCGCTGTTAGGAGGATGAGCTGTTTTCATTTCACCACGTAACCAGGCAGCACATCTGACATTGATAAACACGTCAACTGGCAACAAGAGGAAGTTGTGTCACACTTGAAGTTTGTGATGAAGTAGAGAGAATATAAGTTGTAAAAGATTTTTTAAAAAGAGTTTTCAGGGGAGAAAACAAATTAACCTTCAAGGGAAATGAGAAATGAAACTTTAAAACATTTTTTGCACTTTTTACTTATACAATCAGTTTTAATCATTTATAATTAAAAAAAATTCTTCAAATTTTAGAAAATGACTTTTAACTTGAAATTATTTACTCTTTTACACCACCGCATATCTAATTTAATTGTGCTATAATTTAATACTGTTAATAAAAGTATTGATCAGACAATGAAAAATTAATTTACCTTTTCAATTAGGATTTATATTTGCTTCGATCGTACCGCACCCTCGTTACGTGTGAACTATTTAAATACTAAAGTAAAGTAAATTTGAAAATGTTTCTAGCAATTTTAGCGTGGTGAGTGTATGATTGTACGTGTACAGATTACAGAGGCGGATCATTTGAAATAGCCTCAGTAGAGCTGACATGAAGGTGTCAGCCCATCACCCCTCACGGGCAGACTGAATCACTGCAAGTTAGTTGGGGAGTGCCCTAGACCTGCGATGAGTAATCCTTTCAGGGAGAGGTCCGCATCAGTAGGTCGTGGTCTGTACAAGGTCCGCATGAGTAGGTCATGGTCTGTACAAGGTCCGCATCAGTATGTCGTGGTCTGTACAAGGTCCGCATCAGTAGGTCGTGGTCTGTACAAGGTCCGCATCAGTAGGTCATGGTCTGTACAAGGTCCGCATCAGTAGGTCATGGTATGTACAAGGTCCGCATCAGTAGGTCATGGTATGTACAAGGTCAGCATTAGTATATCATGGTATGTACAAGATCCACATCAGTAGGTCATGGTATGTACAAGGTCCGCATCAGTAGGTCATGGTATGTACAAGATCCACATCAGTAGGTCATGATATATACAAGGTCAGCATTAGTCCAAGGGCCGCAACTAAAACTAATTAAGTCTCAATTCAAACACAAACTTGTTAACTTTCAAATAATTTTGTCCCAATCTGCTACTGGCTTCCGAGGTCCCCATAGAATCACATACCGCAATGAATAATCCATCAAATGACGTCAGCTTCATGCATAATTACAAGAATCACACACAAAAGGGGGGGGGGTGGGGAGAAGTAAAATAAAAAAAATTAACTTCAAACCTTTGAAAACCCTAGAGCTATTTGGCACAGCAAAGTCTAAAACGACTAAGTAACGCCACTTCGTATGAACGTTCTACTATTTTACCAATCTACCCACAATGATTGCGAGATGGTGCAAATAGCATCTTGTCACTTTCTTGGTAGTAAGTAGCATATAATCAGTGAAAAAATTTGCAGAGAGAAAAAAAATATATCTAAATCAAAGTCTGTAATTAGTTTTCAAACTATGAGACCATCGTTTAGCCTGTAACATAAAATAACAAGACGATGAGACCATCCTTTAGCCTGTAACATAAAATAACAAGACGATGAGACCATCGTTTAGCCTGTAACATAAAATAACAAGTCTTGGAAATTATATCGCAGCTCTAAACTGTTTCATTATTCATCAATCTGCGGAGAAAAAAAAATCACTTTACAAAGGGACACAACACATGTGGATAAACAAAAGTTTTCTCCCGATTCCTTTTCAACGTCATTAACCAACTTATGCACGGTAACATTGGGGAATAAGTGTTAGAATATGAGTATGAATGTGTGTGTGTATGTCTCCGCTCCTGGTAAAACTTGCAGCGTGTCCTAATTGTTTGAGGTAAGCTCTCTGAAGCGGGGCCCGTCAATCTATCACAACACAAGCCGCGGCTAATGGCTACTGGCTAATGGTTAATGGTGGGCCGCTCCAGAAGATGGAAGTCAACAAGTTTTCAAAACTTTCATTGAAGACACTCTCGACACCAAAGTGTTTCTTTGATTGAAGTTTAAGGGGTGGGTGGTAGAGAGAGACAGGGGGAGAGAGTGGGGAAAGAAAGAGGAGAGACCGTGAGAGAAAGAGAGTATGTGAGAGAGAAGGAGAGAGAGAGAGAGAGAAATAGTTGTTTTAAAAGAGGTTAGGCTGGAAATAGAACGTGTTCAATGACATATCAGCAAGAAAAGATTAACTGTATAACTGTGTAGACAGAAGTAAAAAGATCCAACCACAGCTTTACAAAAACCGAAACATGAAAACATCAACAATGATTTAAAAGCAGGTGACGTATGACGTATGACGTATGTTATTTTAAGAAGTAGGTTAAATCTCAGTATATCTCCAAAACACTACTCAATTGGGACGGGTGCAAAAAAACTGCTGTTGTTGAACTAACTTGAGTTTATTTGATGTTTGCTTATTCCTCACGCTCATATGCGTAACTAGTGGGGTGCGGACCGTACCGGATGACACCATCACAAGGGGTGACACAAAAACGTAAAATTCTGTATGTTCCCATTTTTTTCGCGTTGGCAGACTTGGGGGAGGTCTATGGGGTAAGTCGTGAGGGGGCGACACCATCAGCTGGATGCCACCAACCCTAGTGACTAGTGACGCCTCTGCATACACTTATTAGATGGAGCTCATGATTGTGACAGACGGTGTGAGTCTAATGATTGTGACAGACGGTGTGAGTCTGTGAGTCTAATGATTGTGACAGATGGTGTAGGTCTAATGATTGTTACATACGGTGTGAGTCTAATGATTGTGACAGACGGTGTGAGAATGATTGTGACAGATGGTGTAGGTCTAATAATTGTGACAGATGGTGTAAGTCTTATGATTGTAGCATACGGTGTGAGTCTAATGATTGTGACAGACGGTGTGAGTCTAATGATTGTAACAGATGGTATAGGTCTAATGACTAATGATAGTGACAGATGGTGTTGGTCTTATGATTGTAACATATGGTGTGAGTCTCATGATTGTGACATACGGTTGAGTCTAATGATTGTGACAAAATGTGAGTCTAATGATTGTTTGAATAGAGGCTCCAAGTCTACTTTTTTAATATAAAAAAACAACTAATATTCGTGTCTCTAGGAGTAGGAGACGTAAATTGGAATGCTCACTGTTGACGTAAATTGAATTGCACGTTTTCGACTTCAATTGGAACGCTCATTTTATACTTAAATTGGAATGCTCGTTTTAGACTTAAATTGGAATGCTCGATGTTGACTTAAAATAAATTAAACAAAATATCTCTGTGGAAGACTATCATGTCTCACTGAATTCTAACAAAATATCTCGTGTGGAATTTTGTTTTTAATCACGGAGAAGGTTTATGTACAGGCTTAGTTTCTATGTTATAAGTTATAACTATTATTTGTTTGTTTGTTTTTCTAAAATGTTATATATTTTTTTTAAACAATAAAATGTATGTTATTTTCAAATTTCATTATGTTTATGGAACAAAGTAGAATAAAGTATTCAATTTCGTATTTTTAAAAAGGCGCATGAGATTGATGTTTTCAAATCATCTAAATGTAAAGATAAGAAGTTTATAATTGTATGTATAATGTCCAATCTGTTTCATTTAGATCAACTCATCGTTCTGTAATCAACATTTAACGAAGTGCACATGATTTTCGATTGGAAACCATTTCAAAAAGTAGACACGCCCAGGGGGACACGTAACTCTGTTTCACAAAAAGAGATATATATGGAGACACCCCAGCATCACTTACGCATAAACTCAATTATTTGTGCACGGATGCAACAGACATCTGTGATAAGGATGCCAGGGAGTAGATAGCATTCTTTGCATCCGGAGACAATCTATAAAAATGGCGCGCCCGCCCCTTTTCTGTTTGTTACCCTTGTTTGCTTATTATAACATGAAGTCGCAAACCTCATTTTCGTGTCCTTGGAACTCGGCGCAGGGGAACATATGTACCCCCCCCCACAACGCTACGCCTCTGAAGGATGGCAAGGCTACTTGTCCTCTGAGATCACAATGGAGATATCTCTATACAATGTCTATAATTAAGTTATCTCAGTGTCTTCTCAACATGCTAACGAACTATTTCTATGCATAATTGTACGTTGAATCGTTCCTACTGTAATAATAATAATAATAATAACCCCTTTTTAGACCACGGCGGCCTAAGGGGCAAGTGAAGTAGCGTTCACAAGTTTCATTGAGCCAACCCCTAACGAGCAAGGGATTGCGTGGCTAGCACAATGCCCCAGGGGCCTTGCCAGCACCGAGGCACGAACCCGTGACTCTCTTTTGCATCGGTTCGACTTCCTACTGTGAGTCGACATTATTAAATTATGACTCTTTAATTTTGGAATCTGAATCAATCTAACCCACCCACCTCCCACTTTGGCCCCCATTCACTCTCTCCCTTACCTCTCTACTCTCTCCCTTACCTCTCTACTCTCTCCCTTACATCTCTACTCTCTCCCTTACTTCTCTACTCTCTCCCTTACCTCTCTCTCCCTTACTCTACTCTCCCTTACTTCTCTCTCCCTTACTTCTCTACTCTCTCCTCTCTACTCTCTCCTTACTCTCTACTCTCTCCCTTACCTCTATAATCTCTCCCTTACTTCTATAATCTCTCCCTTATCTCACTACTCTCCCTTCTCTCACAAAGAATGTTCCCTCTAAGGGTCGTTGGTCCGTAGGCAAACTTTTAAAAAAAATATAATTTAAAAAAAACAACAAACTCGTATGCAAAGTTTCAAAGCATCCATCTTTTGTGCAATACTTCATAAAATTTGCTCCGAGGTGTCGTTCAGTTATCTACGCGGTCTCTAAAAAGTGAACATTGCACCGACTATTCTACCTTATCTCCTTATTCTCCTTTAGCCCTCTATTCTCCCTTACATCACTTCTTTTTCTTATTCTTATCTCCCTACTCTCCCTTATCTCATTAATTTCCCTTACCTCACTACTCTCCCTTATTTTTCTACTCAACCTTATCGCTTTACTCTTTTTAGTTTCTACGAAATCTATTTATCTATCCCATCTCTCCTTTCATTCTCCCCACCATTTCTCTCTTCAGTTTAACTTGATCTAGTTACTAGACGTATGCACGTTTGCAGACACCAGACTGAGGTTCCAGAGAGAGGAATTTTCCCTTTAATCTGAGGATTTTATTCCCCGCTTTACTGTAACATGGATTTTATTCCCCGCGTTTTACCCCGCTTTACTGTTACGTCCACCAAATCTCAAAATACAAACGTAGGTAGGTTTGAAGCTTCCTTCACCCCTCTCCCTCCCACACATAAACACAAATCTCCCACTCATATAAATGTATTTAATTGTTTGATTTCCAAGTCCATCATTTAGTTGTATGTCTGGGGTTCAGAATATTCTTCAAAAGAGTTCGCATTACATTATAATTATACCCAACAACAACAAATAATAACCTAATAATAAAAGGCTATGTTCCGTGCGGTCATCGATAACGATTGGTACCTCAAACACATATGACTCCTACAGCCAATCATATTGAACACGTTTACGCGGACGTTAAAACGATTTATTTTTGGTGCAGTATTTCTTCCAAGACTTTATTTTGATTTATGCGCGTTGGGATTTATAGTCAGCAGCTCTGTTTTTGCGATGTATTTATTTTAAATATAATGAATATTATTTTTGACGTGATGCACATGTATGCCGGTCGAGACGGCTGTTGGAGGAGAGATTCAAAGTTACAACATGCCATCGAACGGTGGCGGAACGTCCTTGGACGGGCTTTGTTGCTCGTAATAGTAATAGAAGTTAAAACAGCTTGTATTTACAAAAGTTTATCAAAGTTATTCAGACCAGTACTTTGATGTTGTAACAGTCACGGGACTAAAAGAAATAAACGTTTTAATGTGAAGTTACAACTTCCCAGTAACAGCGGTTCTCACACTCTGTGTTTTAATTCTCGAAATTTCACACGTTTAAAAGATTGTCAGAACTTTTTTTTTACAACAGGCATTTATACAGGACTAAGTGCTCGTGGCAGTTCGTTAATGACGTATTTAGTAAATTCCTTTCATATTTCCTGCACACCTGGCGTTTGTTCCCCCTCCCTCCCCTCCCCACCAGGTTCAGACTGCTTCCTCCGCCCCTCCTCACTTCCTCCCAGACTCCGCCATCCAAGCACCCGTTGAAACCCATCCGGCGTTAAGTCAAGTTATTAAAGTTAAAACGTCACACATACCTACATGTGTGCGCTAAATATAGATGGGGGTGGATTCCGACTAAATCCAGTATCTGTTTTCATTCATCAATTAATAGGATACCCAAATAAACTAACATCAATTTAATGATTTTTTTTAAAATGAAAGCAATCATAAAGTTCATCTATCTGAGTGTATAATGATAAGACCAAGTATTGTTTTGTTTTTTTAATTGTACTCGTCCCATTTTCATGCAAACACAGACACTCACATAGACATACACACGTATAGACAATCACATAGACAGAGACACTCACCTAGACGCACATACAGACACACACAGACACGATATTTTGCCATCGTTTGTCGTCAAAGCCAAAACAAATCATTTTCTTCTCATCCATCTTAATGTCCAACGGTCATGTCTGTGACGTCCACATTAAAATTTGAGGGTTTAATTTCCAATCATGAATGATTTTGAATTAATTAAAGAATCCGTTCCACTAATGAGCTAAAAATATCGGTGACATTAATTTTTAGTTTCGGAGTTGTTCTTTTTTTTTCAGGGGAAATAACCAAATAATTGTGATACAAGCCATTCACAAGGGTCAGAGTTGTCATGATAAAATACGCCACAAGTCATTCAATAAGTTCAATATTTATAAGATAAAATATTTACTCCACATAACTTAGCTATTTTAGGAGGTGACAAATGTGGACCGGCCGATAAGGATAACGTCAAATTGGGTCATCGCTAGTAAGTATTAAATCGAACCAAAGAATTGGCCGTGCTGCTAGTCACAAACGTGTTGTGTTGTTGTGGGTGTGGTGTTATAGGTGTGGTGTGTTGTTGTAATGTGGTGTGTTTGTTGTGAGTGCATTGTGTATGTTGTGTGTCACTATTTCCTAACCATAGCACTATTAGAACCCCACTCCAGTAAAGTCTTTAGGGTCGGACCGATTTGTCGGCGGGTTGTAAACTGAAATTGGACGTCAGGTATATATAGATATATGATGATAATATGGTGATGTATGGTGATACGAGATTGTGGATTAAATTTACATATGTATGAGAACGTATTCTTGATATGAATAGTAATGGGGATATTGAGGGGGGTGTATTTATAGAGATGACCTCATCCGTCAACTAGCTCAATACGAAAGGATTTGTGTTGTTTTAAAGATAATTTCAAACACAGTGGACTTACATTTTCACTCGGTTTACTTACTGAAGAAAGAAAACCCATCACGGGTAATTGAAAACAAAGGAATTTAAATAAGAAAACACGCATATGATAACACATCATAAGGTTAAACACATTATTTTGTTATACACATCACTTAGAGACCACATCGCTCACTTAAACACGCGGTCGTGTTAAACACACGACGGAGCTCTCAACACACCCAGTTAGAAAACAAGGTTGTCCCCCTTCACGTAGAGACGAGAATGTGGACTTGTGACAGAAACATTCCCGGTAAGGGCCGATAATCACAACTAAATTCAGGGGCGCGTCGTCTCCCCTTTCTAAAAAATAAAATAACCCTTCTTCGCCCCATTCTTATTGTATGTATTATTTAGCTGTATTTTTCTGCACAAGGTATTTTAAATAATTATATTTAGTAAGAGAGAGAGTGTGTGTGTGTGTGCCCGCGTGTGTGACTGACAGGAATCCTGTGAGCTAAATTAAACATATTTCTTGATTACTTGCCACACTTCCTCATTGTTGAATTAGTTAATAACCTGATGTGAATTGACCTTTAAAAACATTGATATAAATTTTTATAATTTTTTTATTGATGATTTAATTTACCCGTTTATGCATCTGAATGAATAACAGGATCTCAATCTATGTGTACAATACTCATGTTTTGTGGTTTTGTTTGCTTGCTTTTTGTTTGTTGTTTTTTTTCTTTTTTTTTCTATAAAAGATTATGGTCGCATGAGTGACGTTGTTACATTCTACTCTCAAGGAAGTTGGTTCAAATCCAGGTTTAAACAAAAATGTTATTTACTTTTTATTAAATGCTTTTCAACAGCAAGAAATTAATTTTAGTCCATTGATTTCTGGTGTTAAAATTAGTGAAATGAAAAAAAAATTGTTTATTGAATTTATTATTGGATTATTGTTTGATTTCGCGAATTTTTTTTAATTTCTAGGAGAGTTCATATCACACGCCTTTTTTAAAAAAAATATAGAAATTCATGTTTTATTTAATAGGTGGGCCGTCCATAAAGTACGTCACGCTCCAGGGGGGGGAGGGGCTGTAAGAAAGTGTGACAGTTTGTGACAGGGGGGTACGGCCATGTGTGACGTCACGGTGTTCTATATTAAAATTTAATTATTTTGTTAATAAAAAATAATTTGTCTTTCCAAAGTGTGACGTACTTGTCCAAGGATTATGACAGTGGGAGGGGGGGTAAAAATTGTCAAAATAGCGTAACGTACTTTATGGATGGCCCCTAGTTTATATTTTGTTTAACAAATTGTTTTTTTTTCAAAATAAGTCAACATCAAAAGTTTGACTAAGAAATTCCTTGATTGGAGAAATGCATGTGAAATACAGGTGCGATGAGTGGTTATTGTATGACAGGTTATCGCTTGCCAGGTTATTGTGTAACAGTTTATTATTGTAAGACAGCTGACAGCCCACTGACTTTGAAATGTTCGTACTGAGAAACTCCTACAGGCATGCGACAATATGACACCCCTCTAATTGCGCATATATCAATCGGCCTTTACGTAGTGTGTTCAGATATGCCAGTAATGTTGTGATATGTTCAGAAATGCCAGTAATGTTTTATGTTCAGAAATGCCAGTAATGTTGTGATATGTTCAGAAATGCCAGTAATGTTGTGATATATTCAGAAATGCCAGTAATGTTTTATGTTCAGAAATGCCAGTAATGTTGTGATATGTTCAGAAATGCCAGTAATGTTTTATGTTCAGAAATACCAGTAATGTGTTATGTTCAGAAATGCCAGTAATGTGTTATGTTCAGAAATGCCAGTAATGTTGTGATATGTTCAGAAATGCCAGTAATGTTTTATGTTCAGAAATGCCAGTAATGTGTTATGTTCAGAAATGCCAGTAATGTGTTATGTTCAGAAATGCCAGTAATGTGTTATGTTCAGAAATGCCAGTAATGTGTTATGTTCAGAAATTTAGTAATGTGTTATGTTCATAAATGCCACTAATGTGTTACGTTCAGAAATGCCAGTAATGTGTTATGTTCAGAAATGCCAGTAATGTGTTATGTTCAGAAATGCCAGTAATGTTGTGGTATTTAAGAAATGCAAGTAATGTGTTATGTTCAAAAAATGCCAGTAATGTGTTATGTTCAGAAATGCAAGTAATGTGTTATGTTCAGAAATGCAAGTAATGTGTTATGTTCAGAAATGCCAGTAATGTGTTATGTTCAGAAATGTCAGTAATGTGTTATGTTCAGAAATGCCAGTAATGTGTTATGTTCAGAAATGCCAGTAATGTGTTATGTTCAGAAATGCCTGAAATGTTGTGTTATATTCAGATGTCCCATAATGCAACTAAAGTCTAAATCAAACTGTCGCCGTTTAAAGTGAATGCTGCTACATCACATGTGTCAAAGTAGTTGTGTTACCATGACCTTCCTCAACACTTGAGGTCAAACTGACATTCTTTATCAATTTCACAGTATTGTTTGTTTATTACACCTACAAGTGAGAACTGAGTTTCCACGCCCATGATTGACCTTTCCCTCCCTTCCTCGTTCCTCCCAAATAAACTGGCGGGTACAGGCCCAGCGACCTGGTGGTCAACACGGAGGTAAAGTCACACATTTCAGCTTGCTATCTATCGTACCCTCTACGTCACTCAAACGCTATCGGCCTGTGGCTGGTAGAGAGGGATGATGAAAGTAAACATAAACTATCTATCGTACCCATCCTACGTCACTCAAACGCTATCGGCCTGGGGCTGGTAGAGAGGGTGATGAAAGTAAACATACAAAGCTATCTATGCGTACCCATCCTACGTCACTCAAACGCTATCGGCCTGGGGCTGGTAGAGAGGGGTGATGAAAGTAAACATAAGCTATCTATCGTACCCATCCTACGTCACTCAAACGCTATCGGCCTGGGGCTGGTAGAGAGGGGTGATGAAAGTAAACATAAGCTATCGCTATCGTACACATCCTACGTCACTCAAACGCTATCGGCCTGGGGCTGGTAGAGAGGGCGATGAAAGTAAACATAAGCTATCTATCGTACCCATCCTACGTCACTCAAACGCTATCGGCCTGGGGCTGGTAGAGAGGGGTGATGAAAGTAAACATAAAAACGCTATCGCTATCTGTACCCAGGGGTCATACGTACACTACAAACGCTATCGGCCTGGGGCTGGTAGAGAGGGGTGATGAAAGTAAACATAAGCTATCTATCGTACCCATCTACGTCACTCAAACGCTATCGGCCTGTGGCTGGTAGAGAGGGGTGATGAAAGTAAACATAAACAAACGCTATCGGCCTGGGGCTGGTAGAGAGGGGTGATGAAAGTAAACATAAACAAACGCTATCGGCCTGGGGCTGGTAGAGAGGGTGATGAAAGTAAACATAAACAAACGCTATCGGCCTGTGGCTGGTAGAGAGGGGTGATGAAAGTAAACATAAACAAACGCTATCGGCCTGTGGCTGGTAGAGAGGGGTGATGAAAGTAAACATAAACAAACGCTATCGGCCTGGGGCTGGTAGAGAGGGTGATGAAAGTAAACATAAACAAACGCTATCGGCCTGTGGCTGGTAGAGAGGGGTGATGAAAGTAAACATAAACAAACGCTATCGGCCTGTGGCTGGTAGAGAGGGGTGATGAAAGTAAACATAAACAAACGCTATCGGCCTGTGGCTGGTAGAGAGGGTGATGAAAGTAAACATAAACAAACGCTATCGGCCTGTGGCTGGTAGAGAGGGTGATGAAAGTAAACATAAACAAACAAAAAACATTTAACAACTTAATATCTGAATAAACAAATTGTATGGGTCAGGGGTCAAGAATATTCCTAGCGTTAGTCACTAAATCACCACCTGTACACAACTAAAAATGTTATATAAAAACATGGAATGCGAGGTCTTCAAGTCCCTAATACAGCATTATAAACAATAAAGATGAGGTCTTCGGGTCCTTAATACACCGTTATAAACAATAAAGATGAGGTCTTCAGGTCCCTAATACACCATTATAAACAATAAAGATGAGGTCTTCAGGTCCCTAATACACCATTATAAACAATAAAGATGAGGTCTTCAGGTCCCTAATACACTATTAGAAACAATAAAGATGAGGTCTTCAGGTCCCTAATACACCATTATAAACAATAAAGATGAGGTCTTCAAGTCCCTAATACACTATTAGAAACAATAAAGATGAGGTCTTCAGGTCCCTAATACACCATTATAAACAATAGATGAGGTCTTCGGGTCCTTAATACACCATTATAAACAATAAAGATGAGGTCTTCAGGTCCCTAATACACTATTAGAAACAATAAAGATGAGGTCTTCAGGTCCCTAATACACCATTATAAACAATAAAGATGAGGTCTTCAAGTCCCTAATACACCATTATAAACAATAAAGATGAGGTCGTCAGGTCCTTAATACACTATTAGAAACAATAAAGATGAGGTCTTCAAGTCCCTAATACACCATTATAAACAATAGATGAGGTCGTCAGGTCCTTAATACACTATTAGAAACAATAAAGATGAGGTCTTCAGGTCCCTAATACACCATTATAAACAATAGATGAGGTCGTCAGGTCCTAATACACTATTAGAAACAATAAAGATGAGGTCTTCAAGTCCCTAATACACCATTATAAACAATAGATGAGGTCGTCAGGTCCTTAATACACTATTATAAACAATAAAGATGAGGTCTTCAGGTCCCTAATACACTATTAGAAACAATAAAGATAAGGTCTTCAGGTCCCTAATACACTATTAGAAACAATAGATGAGGTCTTCGGGTCCTTAATACACCATTATAAACAATAAAGATGAGGTCTTCAGGTCCCTAATACACTATTAGAAACAAAGATGAGGTCTTCAGGTCCCTAATACATTATTAGAAACAATAGATGAGGTCTTCGGGTCCTTAATACACCATTATAAACAATAAAGATGAGGTCTTCAGGTCCCTAATACACTATTAGAAACAATAAAGATGAGGTCTTCAGGTCCCTAATACACCATTATAAACAATAAAGATGAGGTCTTCAGGTCCCTAATACACTATTATAAACAATAAAGATGAGGTCTTCAGGTCCTTAATACACCATTATAAACAATAAAGATGAGGTCTTCAGGTCCCTAATACACTATTAGAAACAAAGATGAGGTCTTCAGGTCCCTAATACATTATTAGAAACAATAGATGAGGTCTTCGGGTCCTTAATACACCATTATAAACAATAAAGATGAGGTCTTCAGGTCCTTAATACACTATTAGAAACAATAAAGATGAGGTCTTCAGGTCCCTAATACACTATTAGAAACAATAGATGAGGTCTTCTGGTCCTTAATACACCATTATAAACATAAAGATGAGGTCTTCAGGTCCCTAATACACTATTAGAAACAATAAATATGAGGTCTTCAGGTCCCTAATACACCATTATAAACAATAAAGATGAGGTCTTCAGGTCCCTAATACACTATTAGAAACAATAAAGATGAGGTGTTCGGGTCCTTAATACACCATTATAAACAATAAAGATGAGGTCTTCGGGTCCTTAATACACTATTAGAAACAATAGATGAGGTCTTCGGGTCCTTAATACACCATTATAAACAATAAAGATGAGGTCTTCAGGTCCCTAATACACTATTAGAAACAATAGATGAGGTCTTCGGGTCCTTAATACACCATTATAAACAATAAAGATGAGGTCTTCAGGTCCCTAATACACTATTAGAAACAATAAAGATGAGGTCTTCAGGTCCCTAATACACTATTAGAAACAATAAAGATGAGGTCTTCAGGTCCCTAATACACTATTATAAACAATAAAGATGAGGTCTTCAGGTCCCTAATACACCATTATAAACAATAAAGATGAGGTCTTCAGGTCCCTAATACACTATTAGAAACAATAAAGATGAGGTCTTCAGGTCCCTAATACACTATTATAAACAAGGACGATGAGGTCTCTACTAAATCAAAATAAAGTTAAACAAAATTGGACAGCGATAAAGCTTTCAAATACATTACACTACAACAGGGGTTCCTAACCAGTGGTGCATGCACCCCCAAGGGGTGCATGAGCAGGTTCCAGGGGGTGCATGAACCATTCAGAGAAAAAAGAAGAAAAAGGGGAAGAAAAAAAAGAAGGGAAAAAAAAAGAAATAAAAACTGATAATCTGAAAATGTAAACCATAAGCAAGGCATGCCGCGTTAAAGGGCGCCCATATACAACCTTTTTTTTTACTCGTTCATTCATCGTTCTGCGCATGTCGAAAATTGATGGAAAAACTTTTTCGCAAAATGAACGGTTCGCTCTACGTGTTGCTCGGAATTTCGTGTTTTACGTCACAGTTTTCTAAAAATAATTTAATTTTGTCATAAAATACGTCAGATATATCTCTTCCGGTGACCCTCTAACTGTTTTGAGCGGATGTAAACTTTGGGATTTTTTTTCCTTCACTTTTATTGCTCTGTACGCTGCAAAGGTCTTTAAAACGTTAATTGTAAGCCATTATTCGTCATTGAAACCTAAAATCTTGAGTTGAGCATCCAATTCCGGTCATTAAAAACATCAACTTTGTCAGTTAAAAATTTGCCTGTGACCTGTACGACTTTCCGATTGTCATCACCCCCTCAAAATCGTTAATAAATAATAAAAAAAGAGAGAGCGATGGAACACAAAAGCCTCAGTGCTTCCACTGTGAAAACATCCTGTGCAATGACAACATGAAGCCTGTTAGACTACAAGAGCACTTGGAGAAAGTCCATCCATCCAATTCCAAGGACAGTGTTGAGGTCTTCAAGCAGAAGAGAGCTTGCTTCTTGACCTCAGGTACCTTGCCCAAGCTTGAATTTTCTTTGTCACAGAAATCTGCACTGGAGGCATCATTCAAGGTTGCATATCTTATTGCAAAGAACAAGAAGCCCCACACCATTGGAGACCTTTGGTGAAGTCTTGTGCTCTGGAGATGGTGGAACTGATGTGTGGTCACCAGCAGAGGAAGCAGGTTGAGAAAGTTCCTTTGTTCAATGACACTATTCATTCCAGGATTAGTGACATGGCTGCAGACATTCTGGATCAAGTCTTGTGCGAGATGAGAAGCAGTCCTTTTCCATTTAGCATGCAGCTGGATGAATCCACTGATGTAGCACAATGCAGTCAGATTCTTGTATTTCTGAGATATGTTCTCAGTGGATTGCTGAAGGAGGAATTTCTCTTTTGTAAGCCACTCCTAACTACTACCAAAGCTGCTGATGTGATGCAGCTAGTCAGGGCATTCTTCATTGAAAACCAGTTTGACTGGACTTCAAGAATTTCTTCAATTTGCACAGGTGGTGCTCCCTCCATGCTCAGTAATAAGTCAGGATTTTCAGCACTGGTAAAGAAAGAAGTTCCAGATATTGTCACTACACAGTGTATTCTTCATCCTCAGGCACTGGCATGCAAAACTCTACCTCCAACCTTGAAGTCAGTTCTTTCTACTGCAGTCCAAGTTGTAAATTTTATCCGCTCACATGCCTTGAACCACTGCCTCTTCAAGTTGTTCTGTCAGGAGGTGAGCTCTGAGAATGAAGTTTTGCTCTACCACACTGAGGTGCGCTGGTTGTCCAGGGGACGGATACTTTCTCGGTTAGTAGAACTGAGAGTGGAGCTTGCCATTTTCTTGCAAGAAAAAGAGAGTGACCTTGCTGACAAGTTTGACTGTCCAAAATTTCATTCATTACTTGGCATACCTGGCTGACATCTTCACCATCTTGAATGAGTTGAACACGTCTCTCCAAGGACCTGCTGTGACTGTAATGGATGCTACTGAGAGATTGCAAGCCTTTCTTAACAAAGTGCCACTATTCCAACGACGACTAGAAAAGTCCAACTTGGCCAACTTTCCACTCTTGGATGAAGTTGTAATATCTGGTGCAGAAGGAAGCACTGAGGGATCACTGCCTGACAACATCAAAGGGGAAATTTCAGAGCACCTTTCAACATTGCAAAGGTCCTTTGATGGGTATTTCTGTCAAGACATTGCTAGGAAAGATCGTTTGCATTCGCAATCCTTTTCTCTGTGACTTGGACAACATTGATGACAGTGACTTTGCTAAAGATGACCTGATTGATTTGAGAACCAGAGAAGTATTGAGGAGTGCCTTCAGTTGCAATACCTTGATTGAATTTTGGTGCGCCCAGCTAGATTCCTAACCACATCTAGCCAGGAGGGCAGTACTGACTCTCCTTCCATTTACCACAACCTATCTCTGTGAAGCAGGATTCTCCACACCTTTGACGATTAAAACCAAGGAAAGGAACAAGTTGAATGCAGAGGATGACATGAGAGTTGCTTTGTCCAAAACAGTCCCCAAATTTAAATCGCTGATTGATCATAAGAAGCAGCAGATCTCTCACTAAATTCCCTGTTGCCTATGGTCAAAACTGTTGTGTTCCTAAAATAAACATAGTTTATTATGCATTTTCTGCAAGTTTCACGAGGGGGTGCATGAACTTTTTTGGGCATCTGAAGGGGTGCATGGACCCCAAAAGGTTAGGAACCACTGCACTACAAGATACACGCACGATTTGTTTGATGAAATCAATAACTCTATAGCTTTATTAATGGTGCGGACTCTTTGGCAAATGGCCTCATCGGTACAAATAAATTAGCAAAAGTATTTAAATTTAAATTTACATTACATATTACCTACTGCTATACCTACCTAAAACTAATGAAATAGAAGGAAAAAAAAAGAAAAAGAATATCTGTGGTCTCTCGTACAAAACAAAAAACAGCCAAGAAGATCAGGAAGGAAGTATCAGAAGTTTAAACAATGGTGACGTGAATTTGTGAACTTGTTTCAAACCATATGGAGTCAACATCGCAAATCTTGTTGTTAGTCTATTTCCATCTAGGTCATATCGGGTGTATTGCTCGCAAATAGAGGGCCAGTAACTGCACTAATCTATATCCTGTTATAGTTAGAACTGTGAAGTGTTTAGAGACAGGAAGCAGAACTTGTTTATATGGTAAATGTGTTGTCTGCATAACTTGCCTCATCACGTCGATTCCCTGCGTCCTATTGATCATAAAATACGTAAAATTAATATCATAGTGTCCGCCAAATCACCAGTTGGTTGTGGGTTAAAATTGAGATGGAGGATAGGGTCCACATAAGGTTTAGTGAAGGTCACTCGTGAGGGTCAAGTTGACCTTCATGGCTGCATCTTTGACCTCTGTCTGCTGCGCTAAAAATCTCGAACTTTCTCCAGAAATTACTACGGAATGTACGGTCTTGTTGTTCATGGGTGGAGTTTCTCGATTACCACAATTAGAATCATTGAAAACGAAAATTGAAATAATATAACTGAAATAAGATAAATGATCCAAGAAAGCTGAAAGGCGAGGCGGCAGATCAAAATGTGTGATTTTGTTCATGTGACATTGCGCACCCTAGCAGTTCAAAGTGCAAAGTTCAAATTCTCAACATTTAAATAGTGTGGTGAAATGGAAACACGGCCTGTCTGGCTCGACAAACAACCCGCTGCTTCAGATGTATTTTTTAAATTATTATTAATTTTAAACACGTGCTCGTGGTTCATGAACCCCCCCCCCTTTTTTCCAACACCACACAGCAGTGGCGTCAATAGGGTTGGTGTCACCCAGTGCGGTAACTCATGGTGTCACCCCCTCACGACTTACCCCATAGACCCCCTCCCTGACTGCCAGTTCCAAATGAGGGGGACATACGTAATTTTATATTTTGGTGTCACCCCTTGCGATGGTGTCACCTGGTGCGGTCCGCATCCTCCCTAGTGACGCCTATCACTGCCTAAAATTTAGATCCTAATTTTTAGACCTCTCAGCCAGTTTTGGAATTTGGTTTCACTCAAGCTTTATCCACGTATCTCCAGATTTCATGCCAGATTGCAAGCACATGAGAGCGAGAACATAACACAGTTTAACCTCGGGTTTATTCGAACTTCCCCGAAAGTTTAAAGGGGCCGTCCATAAAGTACGTCACGCTATTTTTGACCATTTTTAACCCCCCCTCCCTGTCACAAACTGTCACAAATCTCGGACACTTCCCCTTAAAGTACGTTACACTTTTGAACAAAAATGTTGTATTTTATTAACAAAATAATTAAAATTTAATACAAAACACCGTGACGTCACACATGGCCGGACAACCCCCTCCCCCTTGTCACAAACTGTCACACTTTCATACACCCTTCCCCCCCCCTCTGGAGCGTGACGTACTTTATGGACGGCCCCAAAGGTCACACAATTTTATTTCTTGATCTCATGTTGTGACATCCAGCAGACGTGGAGAGTCGAATGTGTCTTGCAGACGTGAGTCGTCGAGGCGTTAAAAATGGATAGTGGTTAAAAGTGTAGTAGTGTTTGTTGGGGTAGTATGACAAAAATCGGGGCCGGATTACGGCGTTGGTGGGGGGGGGGCTTTATAGACGGCCAAAAGCAGGCCATAAGTTTTAGAGGATCATCTACATATTTATGTCTGTTATAGATCTCGGCTAACGAAACCCAATACACGATGACGTCATTAGCCGCGGTCAATGGCGCTGTGACGTGGCTTTCAATATTTTGTACAGAGATGGGTTCAAGAGTTTGGTTATGTTACTACCGGTAATTGGTTTTGTTTTTCTTTAAATTATCTCAGTAAGATAAAACAAGTAATTTTAAAGTATCATAATCAAAACAAAAATATAGACTTTTTAAAAACCCATCTTTTTTTCTACGGTCTATGTATGTTGTAGTTAATCAATTTCTTCTAAATCAACTCATCAAAAATCCTGACATATTAAACATATAGATAATATATTAAAATGTTATAAATATAATATTATAAATTTCTGGGATCTGAACTCAACTAAACAATCGCCATCCAATCACTGAACCACCAAGCCAACATTCTATATTTTAACGTCAGACATCATTTGGGTAAAACCCGCGTTGAATTCAAATATGCATTGGAATTCAAGAGATGACATTCGCTTTAAAGACAAGCACTTACTGTGACACCCACGTCTTGGTTTGTCTAACTTTGCGCACATTATTACAATATTCGTTATAGATCGGGGGACATGATTGTTTTTCTTTCCATCAGAGATGGTATGTGTGCCTAGTTCCTCTCTCCATCAGAGATGGTATGTGTGCCTAGCTTCTCTTTCCAAAGATGGTATGTGTGCCTAGATTATATTTCCATCAAAGATAGTATGTGTGCCTAGATTATCTTTCCGTCAGAGATGGTATGTGTGCCTACTTTCTCTTTCCATCAAAGTTGGTATGTGTGCCTAGCTTCTCTTTCCATCAAAGATGGTATGTGTGCCTAGATTATCTTTCCGTCAGAGATGGTATGTGTGCCTAGCTTCTCTTTCCATCAAAGATGGTATGTGTGCCTAGCTTCTCTTTCCATCAAAGATGGTATGTGTGCCTAGATTATCTTTCCGTCAGAGATGGTATGTGTGCCTAGATTCTCTTTCCATCAGAGATGGTATGTGTGCCTAGATTATCTTTCCAAAGATGGTATGTGTGCCTAGATTATATTTCCATCAAAGATGGTATGTGTGCCTAGATTCTCTTTCCATCAGAGATGGTATGTGTGCCTAGATTATCTTTCCAAAGATGGTATGTGTGCATATATTATATTTCCATCAAAGATGGTATGTGTGCCTAGATTATCTTTCCATCAGAGATGGTATGTGCGACTAGATTATCTTTCCATCAAAGATGGTATGTGTGCCTAGATTATCTTTCCGTCAGAGATGTTATGTGTGCGTAGCTTCTCTTTCCATCAAAGATAGTATGTGTGCCTAGCTTCTCTTTCCATCAAAGATGGTATGTGTGTCTAGATTATCTTTCCTTCAGAGATGTTATGTGTGCCTAGATTATCTTTCCATCAGAGATAGTATGTGTGCCTAGCTTCTCTTGCCATCAAAGATGGTATGTGTGCCTAGATTATCTTTCCGTCAGAGATGGTATGTGTGCCTACTTTCTCTTTCCATCAAAGTTGGTATGTGTGCCTAGCTTCTCTTTCCATCAAAGATGGTATGTGTGCCTAGATTATCTTTCCGTCAGAGATGGTATGTGTGCCTAGCTTCTCTTTCCATCAAAGATGGTATGTGTGCCTAGCTTCTCTTTCCATCAAAGATGGTATGTGTGCCTAGATTATCTTTCCGTCAGAGATGGTATGTGTGCCTAGATTCTCTTTCCATCAGAGATGGTATGTGTGCCTAGATTATCTTTCCAAAGATGGTATGTGTGCCTAGATTATATTTCCATCAAAGATGGTATGTGTGCCTAGATTCTCTTTCCATCAGAGATGGTATGTGTGCCTAGATTATCTTTCCAAAGATGGTATGTGTGCATATATTATATTTCCATCAAAGATGGTATGTGTGCCTAGATTATCTTTCCATCAGAGATGGTATGTGCGACTAGATTATCTTTCCATCAAAGATGGTATGTGTGCCTAGATTATCTTTCCGTCAGAGATGTTATGTGTGCGTAGCTTCTCTTTCCATCAAAGATAGTATGTGTGCCTAGCTTCTCTTTCCATCAAAGATGGTATGTGTGTCTAGATTATCTTTCCTTCAGAGATGTTATGTGTGCCTAGATTATCTTTCCATCAGAGATAGTATGTGTGCCTAGCTTCTCTTGCCATCAAAGATGGTATGTGTGCCTAGATTATCTTTCCGTCAGAGATGTTATGTGTGCCTAGATTCTCTTTCCATCAGAGATGGTATGTGTGCCTATATTATCTTTCCAAAGATGGTATGTGTGCCTAGATTATATTTCCATCAAAGATGGTATGTGTGCCTAGATTATATTTCCATCAAAGATGGTATGTGTGCCTAGATTATCTTTCCGTCAGAGATGGTATGTGTGCCTAGATTATCTTTCCATCAAAGATGGTATGTGTGCCTAGATTATCTTTCCTTCAGAGATGTTATGTGTGCGTAGCTTCTATTTCCATCAAAGATGGTATGTGTGCCTAGATTATCTTTCCGTCAGAGATGATATGTGTGCCTAGATTCTCTTTCCATCAAAGATGGTATGTGTGTCTAGATTCTCTTTCCATCAAAGATGGTATGTGTGCCTAGACTTCTCTTTCCATCAAAGATGGTATTTGTGCCTAGATTCTCTTTCCATCAGAGATGGTATGTGTGTCTAGTTTCTCTCTCCATCAAAGATGGTATGTGTGCCTAGATTATATTTCCGTCAAAGATGGTATGTGTGCCTAGATTATCTTTCCGTCAGAGATGGTATGTGTGCCTAGATTATCTTTCCATCAGAGATGGTATGTTTGCCTAGTTTCTCTCTCCATCAGAGATGGTATGTGTGCCTAGATTCTCTTTCCATCAAAGATGGTATGTGTGCCTAGATTCTCTTTCCATCAAAGATGGTATGTGTGCCTAACTTCTCTTTCCATCAAAGATGGTATTTGTGCCTAGATTATCTTTCCGTCAGAGATGGTATGTGTGCCTATATTCTCTTTCCATCAGAGATGGTATTTGTGTCTAGATTATCTTTTCGTCAGAGATGGTGTGTGTGCCTAGATTCTCTTTCCATCACAGATGGTTTGTGTGAATGAATGAATGATTTCTTCTATAGCGATATCTCCATGCTATACCATCTTGCTCGTTGCGCTCTGACGTTTAAATGCTTTAAAAATAAAAATTAAAGTTTTTAATTTTGTCTTAATTTGATCTTTGTTTTCAAACTCTTTCAAAAATTTAGGAAGGCTGTTCCACAAATTTGGTGGCGCCGATTGAAAGTAGCGCACGCCAATGGACTTCTTCCTGTTTCCACCCACTACGGGAACTTTCACAAGGGACTGCATAGAAGATCGCAGCCCCTTTAGGTATACGTATTACCTAGAGTATCAGTTCTGATTGGGAGCAAGGTTTAATTTAGCTGACAAGATGCATCTTAGACTCACATTACAGTGAGCTGTGGAGGCAGTCAACGAACTTAATTTTTTTTTAAATTAGATATTTGTCCAAAAACAATGTTTTCCGGTGATTGGCCAAATGTGATTATATTATTTCAAAATGTAAACATATCCATTGCATCCTTCTAACT
>CALYLW010001449.1:0-26662 GCA_944989445.1 Ampullaceana balthica
CTGCAGGTACTTGCAACATTGTGGCCTTGACGTTAATGAAATTACACAACCTGAAAGCACAAGAGCTGTTTTTATGGGCTGGAAATCCAGAGACAAAATTTGTGACTTGTGCCCATATTTGGATGTTAGAAAAATCAATGAAGCAATATGTGTGTTGTTTATGTAAACATGATAACTAGACGTTAATTGAAAGTGATTACAATATTTTGGACTCAATTCAATAAATTAACCCTTAGATTGCTGTAGTTTAGAACCATAAAATAAAAAATACATTGTTTGAAAAGACTTTACTGTGTTACTTCCTTATCCCACAATTATCTGTGTTTGTAACACAAGTCTAATTATTGTCAATTTTTTGGCTCTGGATAAACATATGTTTTTCTCTTTTGCAAACCAACCATCTGCTGTATTACTTTGATTTTAACAATTTTATTCTTTTTATTTATATTCGTGTTTCAAAAGTTTATTTCCCCAAAAATTTTATTGTTTTTTTTCCTAACAGCATAGACAGTTGAAAATGTGTGTATATTTTTTTAGATGAGATTATGGACACAAGCTCGACAGATGGGTTGCTATGCAGCAAAGTGTATGGTAGCTGCATCAAAGGGAGAGGATATAACTATGGATTTCTGTTTTGAGTTATTTGCCCATGCTACAACATTTTTCAAATTCAAGGTAATCCTGTTTTGTTTTTTGTTTTTATTAATAAGTTGGTGCAAGGGTTCACTTTCATCTGCTCCACTGACTTAGTTACATCTGTAAATGAAAATATTTTGAAAATTCATATCTACAGCAATGTACCCTTTAAGCTGCGCGGCCGCGCAGATGTCTGACCGACGCCGCGCAGTAGTTTTTAATTACAGCGCAGCAAATTTGGTAAAATATAGCACAAAAAATCGATGCTGCGCAACTTTGCACACCAGTTTTTCTATTTTGCACACGTACCAAGGAACCTTAGAGGGAACATTGATCTACAGTATATAATACTCATCATCTCAAACTTGGCTGAATAGATATTCAAACATTTGTTGTTTTGTGACGTCTTGTCAGGCTCATACGTACCCTGTTTGCATGACATATATATACTTTTCTATTCAACTGATTTCAGCCTCACCCGTATTTTGTCTGAATAGATATTAAAAGAATACATGTAATATTAACTGCCAAATGTTATTTACTCTTGTACTTTAGTTAAATACTTACATTACATATATAAAAACAACATGCAAAATATTGTAATAAGTATTAAACTTAAGTACTTTCATCTCCAGGTTATTTTGCTGGGAAAATTTAATGCTCAAGGATTGCAAAATGATTATGAAGTCTTATTGCGAGTGACTAAGGGTAAGATTTTGAGAATCCTTCTTTCAAAAGAAATTAAATACCTTCATTAAAACTAACTGTGCACCTCATATTTATACTAAATGTGCACCTCATATTTATACTAACTGTGCACCTCATATTTATACTAACTGTGCACCTCATATTTATACTAACTGTGCACCTCATATTTATACCAACTAGAGAAGACTCTGAAGGAGTTTCCTTTTCTCATCCAATAGATAGATAAATATTAATTGAATAAACACATTGTGTTAGTTTGACGACCTAACAGTTTCTTTAAAAGATAACCTTATTCAGCTCAACAATTACATAATCCAACAGAATATGATATCAGTACAAGTAAAGGGCATGAAAGCTTTTAGGCCACATGATCTTACAAAAATACTTATTTAATGTTAGATTTGAAGAGCTGGTTGAACATAATAAATTATTCTAAGGAAATCAGCCCTATTAAAGCCATTTCTTTAGACTTATAGGGTATTAAATGCTATAAAAGTTATTGTATTATTATTAACTTGTTGCTCTCTTCAAGGACAAGAATATGTCAAAGCTATTCTTCAGAACGGCCGGCTTGTTGGTGCCATTTTGATTGGTGAGACAGATCTGGAGGAAACGTTTGAGAATCTCATCCTGAACGGCATGGACCTGACGGCTTTCAAGGAGAATCTCCTGGAGCCTGGAATTGATGTTGATGATTTTTTTGACTGATGACATGTTTGATGAATTCGTAGGATGTCGAATGTGATGGGTGACATCGAAATTGACATATGATCGGAAAGGTGAAAGGAGAAATACATTTGAGGATGTTATTTATGTGAAGATATGCGTGACCATGTTGTCTGTTGTAAGGGCTGTCTGAATTGGAAAATTTATCCAGCCGTCCTGTCTGTATTTGGAAATTTGCCTGGCCATTCTGTATGTGTGAAGAACTCTGGACAAACAACCATTATTTATGCTGTCAGATTTTATTTGCTGACTAATAAATATTTCAATAAAATGTTTCAACTTTTTTTTCCACGTACAATGTATCTCTAACACATGAACTTTTTATCGTGTACACATCTTAATGATAGGCAGCCACCCCTTACCCCGCATCTTGCCACTTCTGCCCCACTCTGTATATGACAGAACTCACACTTGTCTGCTCACTATCTCTAACACAATTGAAAACAGATCCATGTGGTATTAATGCACAAAATCATAGAATAAAGTGGTAAACAATTAAGGAATACTCAATAAAATATTGCACAAAACTGACTTAAAATAAAAGTGTCTCTTAAAGTAAAAGCAAGTAATTATTAATGTCCACCAATTGCTTTGCTTCATAAAACAATACCATGTGGTGTTTTGTATGTACCTCAGCACTTACATTTCTGTTCAAAATTATTACTAATGTAAGTTTTATTGTTAAATCATCTAAGTGTCTTTACCATAGGAATACAATTCCATTTGAACAGCTTTAATGTGACTTAGATTTCTCTGGTGTGAGTGGAGGGCGTTGTTCTGACACGTCCGTGGTGGGCACGCAGAGAAACAAGGACTTCCTGACATCTAAATGTGGTGCCTGTTTGACGTCATATGGTGACACCCCTGACACGTCCGTGGTGGGCACGCTGAGAAACAAGGACTTCCTGACATCTAAATGTGGTGCCTGTCTGACGTCATGTGGGGACACCCCGGAAACATCAGATATCTGGATATTGTCCCTAGCGCTTTCCACGCCGATGACGAATACCTGACGATGACCAGGTTGGTTTAAATGTTGATGGCCTCGTAGTGGATTTGGTCGGTCATGTTTTGACTCTTCTGAGCTTATCTGCAGCTTCTCGTGGGGACGTTCCTTGAAGCTGTCTTCTTTTTTGAACAGTGACGGTTTTGTGTTCACAGTGATTAATTTATCACATCGCCCTCCTTGGTTCAGGACATTTGTTGGCATATTACTCCTCCAATATAGTTTTGTACTGGTCGGTGAGTTTTGGCTATGTGACATCGTTTGCTTGAGATTCAACTGTAGTGGCCTGTTTGCCTGGTTTAATCTAAAGGTCTGGCTGCCTTGTTGACTCAATCCTTGTTTTACTGTGCTACACTTGTCTATGACGTAATTTGTTGGTCCTTCTCTGCTCAGTTTGAGAAACATCACATCGTTCTGATAACTCTGGGTTTCAAGACATTGTTCACGTTTTGAAGACTTTCCACCACCCAAACGTTTACTTGCTTCACGGGAGCGCTCAGTTTCTGGCCCATATCTGCCCCAACACATCTCATCTCTTTTACATGCACGTCTTTCATTTTTGCATGATCTCATCGTTGCTTCTGGTATAACACAATTAAATGCATCCTTCTTTGGTGGCTTGCTGGCTGCCAAATTTAGCTTGGAGAATTTGAGGGTTCTAAAACTGTTTTTGTTAACTGGCAAATATATTGATTTCAAAGCCTCGATTTGGAATTCTGATGGACGATGCCAACTGTCAGGCTGGGTTGATGACGGCTGTTTATGGGTTGTATCTGTACGGTCAGTGGGCTGGACCGCACTCACTGTCGGAAACGAGAGGGACAGCTCTCCTGCAATACGAGGAAGGAAACAGTTTATAAAGGCAAGTAATTCAGATCGGAGTCATAAAGAAAGATTTGGAAATAACGCAGATCTGAGAACACCATTCTGACAATCGGTTTAGTATCAGAGACCGACATCGAGGGAGTTAAGGGCAGTGAACTCGGATCAATTATATCAAGGTTATAGGAGAAACTGAAACAAACCACTAAGGTCGTCTCATGGGAACATCATTAATTTTTTTAAGAAGAATTCTGCATCCTTTCAAATTGACATGAAGACTTTCAAATTATGTATCCTGTACTCAAGCGTTTCCAAACTTTTTTGTAAATAGGGCCATAATCGATTAAGTAAAAAATGTGCGGGTCGGATTAAGATAATAAACAAAAATGACAGACATTGAAATTTGTTGAAATACAACTTGATCGGAAATATTGTGTACAAAGATGTGATGTAAAAAAAACTGCATTGGAATTTTTTAAGTATTCACTAACGTTACATTCAGTTACTTTCAGAGTTTTCAAAAATAAACAATGACACGTCATCGATTTTACCACCAAATTTCTAACACATGACAGCACATAACTTCGTCGGCTTTTTAAAAATGAATATCTTGTGTTGGTGAACAATAAAAACGTTAAATCTGTAATTGACATCATTTATCGTCGTTACAGAAAAAATCCACAAGTCAATTATTTATTAAAGATGAGGTCGTGGGCCAGTTAAATTTTTTAACGCAGGCTGTATTTGGCTCGCGAGCCGGACTTTGGACACCCCTGCTGTACTGATAATGCATTTTTAACGGTGTTCTTACATCAAACTAATGTAATTTTATTTTTAACGTTTATATTTACAATCGCTTTTTTAAAAATTATTTATTTATTTTTTGAATTATTTTTTTTAATTTAATCTATCGTTAGCAATATCCAGGGGTCACAACTCACCTGACAAAATCACGTGACCGCGAAGCCAGGCCTCTTTTCCCGTGCAGTTCCTGTGTGTAAAGACGTTAGGGCTTAGAGAATTTCCTATGGTCGCCCGGTCAAGTTTTCTGTTGAACCCTCTAGAATAAATATCAGATTTGTAGGCTGTCGCTGTTGACAAAATGTTCCTGTCTGGCAGGTATCTACTTTTGGAAACTTGATCTGGCAGCTGTCTACTTTTGTTAACTTTATCTCGTGGGGAAACGACTTTAGCCCGATTGTCTAAGGCTGAATTAACATTGAGTCCATCATTATTATACATTCCTGCTGGTTCACGTTAAATAAATTCGTATTAGATGTTTAAACACAAATGGCGCACGGCAATGACTAAAATAATATACTAATGGATCGGTTGAAACCTGAGTAATGCTCGTAATATCAATGCACACATATGTCCATGACCAACGATTCGTTTATTGGAGTCTCCCACAGGGGTTTGAACATAGAAAAATTGAGATTCAAACGACCAACTTTGAAACATCAGCTAAGAGTTTTTACCAACAAACTTAGAAACATCAAGCAAGAGTTTGTGCCTAAAAATTATGAAACAACAGCTATGAGTTTCGCTTCTGGTGACACTGCGACTTCATCAAGTCAACACTCTGGTTTATTCCATCAGTTTGCCTCTCAATCGAAAGCCACCATCTCCGAAGCTTTTAGTCTGTTAGCTCGTCATTAATTCGGTATGAGGCAGCGGTCCTAATAATCTCATCCACAGCACCCCAATGTTAGCACGTCATTACAGTGGTCCTAATAGTTTCATCCTGAGCAACCCATGTACGATGTTGCACTGTATAGTATAATACAAAGATGCGATATATACTAAAGCTGTCGGGCTGTGATACAAAGCTGTCCGGCTGTGATACATAGCTGTTGCCTGTTGGGCTGTGATTTAAAGCTGTCGGGATGTGATAAATAGCTGTTGGGATGTGATTCAAAGCTGTCGGGATGTGACCCAAAGCTGTCGGGCTGTGATACAAAGCTGTCGGGCGGTGATACAAAACTGGCTTTAAGAACAAACAAAAAATGGCCGGACTGTGATACAAAATTTTCAGAACGTTATATTAAGCTATAATCGGGATGTGATTTATGTATAGACAACTCCGTGATCGTAAGACTAATGTGAAGGGTTTGGTTATCAAACTCTAGAAGTGCCCCACCTAGTCCATAGGAACACGTTAATGCTGTTAGGTATATCAGGGGCCTTCCATAAATGACGTCACACGATTTTGCCCGATTTTTCACCCCCCGCCCTCGTCACGCGTTGTTGTCACAAAAACTTAGACCCCCCCTCCAATATGACGTCACAAAGCTTTGCACCCCCCACCCCATAAAAGCTGTATTTTCTACTTGAAAATGAGCATGTTTCAAATCACATTTTTGTCATTTATGTATATTTTTAGTGTAAGGCTGTACTCTAATATCGTAACACGCGTAAAGCCATGTAAAACGTCATTAAATATATTGTAATTAATCAAATATTTAAGTGGAAATTTTATTCAAAGTTGATGTGACGTCACATTTTTACATTTTTCAAACACCTCCTCCCCCTCGTCACAAATGTGTGGACCCCCCCCCTCCTCCTAGGTGCGTGACGTCATTTACGGACGGCTCCTTAATACAGATATTTAGCGTCGTCCGACTTCATCGTATGAAATGAATTGTGTAAATAAAACAACCCCGTAAAAACAAAGTTTTTCACTATAAATCCCTTATATATGAGACATAATTAAAAGTATTGATCATGTTCAAACGCGACAAACATTTACAGACTGAATCTGCCTTAACCCCCCCCCCTTTGCTGTATAACCGGGGGGAGGGAGAGGGGAAAGGTCTTCTCACCGATAACTGGACCGAGCTCAGCTCAGCGTGACACGTAAAATGTAAAAAAAAGCACGTCAACTGGCACGGGGAAAAAAAACAATAACAAACCGTGAATTTGAATTACATATGCTATATTGAGATAAACTAAATCATTTAAAACTTCTAAGTTCAAGTACTTTCATTTAATATGACTAAAAACAAGGGGCGGGCGCTTATGAGGTTTAACACATGCAGTTCACTCATTCTCTCACTTATACATCTCTCTTTTGCCTTCTAAATTATACATCTTTAATTTTTATACGTAACACTCGCTTCACATTTTAGTCACATTAAAGGAAAGTACTTCAACTTAGAAGTTTTAAATTATTTTCTTCTTTTTAGTCGACTTATAAAAACGTGGTTTTTAAAAATCATATATTTACGGTTATCTATTTTACTCTTTTTAGTCTATGGGTAAAATCATAGAGTATATATTACTTTTATTGTACATAAGAAAATTCATTAAATACAAAATTGCCTACATGGTTTCCATATTTTATGGATTGTCAGGTCTAACCGCATGGAGGTGAGGCATTTTAGACCCAACACAAACAAACACAAACATATGGACCAACACCAACGCTTATCAATTGAAAACACTACACTAATTCATATTCAGACTGCTTTCTTATTCAATTTTCTTCAATGATGTAACTCCCCTTTTAAAAATATTTTTTTACCTCTATCTATTTTACCAAACACCCCATAAGCGCCGCCCAACTTGAGGTTACGGGGTTAACTGAGTTGGCACGTGAACAAAAATAGCAGACGGATAATACATTGACTTATATATAGATAAACTAAAAAGTTCAATAATTTAATAACGGTACATTCGATCGATCTGAAATTTTGATACAATGCATCGTCATCCAAGATCTATCTGTGGTAAAATTTTGAGCTCTCTAGGGCTATCAGAAGTGGTTTAATTTTACGTTGGCAGATTTGAAAAATTGTGGACAGAAAAACAATGTAACAGGAACGAAAGCGAGTTAATAAAACGTGGTTAAAATGCATTAATTTAATTACGGCACGTTCGATCGATCTGAAATTTCGATACGATCCATTGTTAGGTGACACGAGTCTAAGTGCCAAATTTCAGCTCTATGGCATCACGGGAAGTGTGTCATGTTTTACTTTTGTTTTTCCGCCCGCCCGACCGACGTACGAAGAGATGACGACAGACAAGATTTCGAAGTTAATATAAGGGATTTAATAACAATATATTCACGAGCTGTTGTTGTTTTCATCTTTTGTGACCCCCATTACACTCGTTTGGGAAGCGATGGCGCGGGAGGTGCGTGAGAGAGACGTCCTCTCAGGTTATTAAGGCCATACACGTAAATAGACTCCACCGCTTTAACAAATCCATTTGTCGGTGCCGAGCCAACATGTCATTACCACCATCTTTATCGTAATGGTCTTCTTGTTAGTTAGAATGTTTGGTAAATAAAAAGCTGAATAGGTTCATTTAATTTTTAATAGCCTATAACTATTATATTAAATAACACATACAAAAGTATGTATTTTAAACCATATATTTTTATTATGTATTAAACACATAATGACGAATAAATAGTATGTTACGGTAATGAAAAATCAATATTTTCATTAATTTTGTATTCAAAAGCTGGAAATGAAATTCGCAATGAAACAAATCTGACCAAATGCAGCATGATTGATTGATCTCCCTTTATCAGACTTTTATTTCCTCGGGATGTAAATCTCCTCGACGTTTACTCAGTGTGACACGCAAATTTGGCATGAGATAAATACATGTACTCTAAAACCTTGTTTCTCTCTGTCAATTTGGAGTGACGCCAGTCCTAGGCTAAGATGAGCCCTTGCACAGTGACGTGGTCAGGGCTTGCATTCAGTGGCGCAGGCTTAAGTTAAGATTTCAACTTTTATGTAACCAGTTTTAAAAGACTTTCTTTGTACCCGCATATCCGCGTTGTGGGATACAGTTTTAACTTTTTATATGATTCTGTCGTCCGTTGAGATTTCCGTGACTAACAGCTTTGATCAGGGAAAGCTTGATCATTGATATTAAAGTAAGAACTCATATTTATTGTCTTAAATTCCTTACGTAGATCAAAATATAGCCTATATATATTATATATATATATATATATATTATATATATATATATATATATTATATATATATAATATATATATATATATATATATATATATAATATATATATATATATATATATATATAATATATATATCCCTATATATATTGCGCCTAAGCGCGTCCGAGTGTGGGTGCTCGCTATGCGGGGTAACTCCCGAAAATAAAATAAATTATTGAAGACGTAAATAATAAAAGTTTTGGTGTCTAGATTAACAAGACGGCGTTTCTCGCCATAAAATATTTGTGACTTTTACGTCATAGTTCGAGCTCATATTAATTTGTAAAATGGAAACAAAGTAAAAAGAGCCGCGGTTATTTCAATGAAGTGTGATTTTTTTAATGGTACTATCTGTTTGTGTGTTTATGTTTGTGTGTATAAGTGTGTGAATAAAGTGAGTGTGTGTGTGTTTATGTTGTGAACTAAATGTGATGAAACGGTTTATTTTTATGTCTGATAATGTTGCGCCTCTAATAAGAATACGTATAATTTTTTTTTAAATTACAGAATTAATATTTGTTTGCAAATTACATCTTTACACTGTTTCCTTTATGTATTTTCGAGATGTATTTTATTCAGCCGTTCGAAAAATTTATTTGCTTTGGTCTTTCTCCAGATGTCTACATTTATGTTCAACGTTAATCTACCTAACATTTTTGTTTACAAACCATAGTCATTGTTTTTTTAGCGCAATATTTTAACAATATTTATATACTATTATTTTCTATTATTTTCTTTATTATCAAATACACAGTATCATTTTACCACTTTTCTTTATATCTTTTATATGTTTAATTTAAATACTTATTGTAATTGACATTTTACAAGTTAGTTCTAAATAATCAAATACTAATCAAATACTAACAATGTATTCAATGCATTAGAGAAAGAAAGCACATGAGTGAAACCAGATACCAAACACTATAGCTTAGCCACTGTTAATATTCTTTTTGCATAAATTAAGTCAAACATGCTAGGTAAGTTATATTTATCAATGATTCTTAGGTGGGATATTTATTTTCCTTCGGTGCTTAAATAGTTTACACGATTTTTTTTTCTGGAACGATTGCTCCATAAACTGCCCCAAGGAAATAGAAGGAATGAAAAAAAAATCGGTACTGTTATAGACGAAAATGGATTATATATAGGAGTTATATGCACGGACTAATGAGTGTGGTTAATAAGTGGAACAGCTATTTTTATATTGAGTACAACTTTATGACCTTTTGAAATGTACCATTTATTGGTGGGGTAAGAGTCAATAATATCGCCCAACCCTGGATGACATAAACACTATAGCTTAGCAACTGTTTTTATACTTTTTGCATAGATTAAACTAAATCAGCAGGGTAAATTTTAAGCCCAGACCTTGCGATTCAAAATGTTTCTTTAAAACAAATAAAATCCATGCACACTTTAGTTAAGCATCAAAATTCACATAAATAATATGCTTTTCCCATAAAAAATCATTGCTAAGAAAGGTATTTAAGAACTTACAAAACTAAAACATTCATTTAAAAAATAGTTACATTTCTAGAACAATGAGTTGCGTGGCACACACTTCGGGTATAAACTGTACGGTTCTTTAAGGTATACATATATTTAGTGCAAAGACATATCGCGGGTATTAAGACTCATATATAGGTTCTAGCTTCAGAAAGTGCGTGCTCAAGCGAAAAAATACACTAAAAGCAACTGATATTTAGACAGCTTGATTTTATTTGAGCAATATTATGCAACGAGGATACATTTTTGTATAAAGACTGATTTCAAAGGCAGATCATGTTGTTTACTAAATGGCAGTTTTCTATTAAGCTGTATACACTTTCTTGAAAAAATTCTTTTTAAATTATTCTGATTTAATATCAAATGCCTACAAATATATGATATATATTAAAACCATTACCGAATATGTCATTTTATAAGCTAAAAAATGCTACAACGAAAAAAGGCTCAACGAAAAGTAATCCTTTATTTTAGTGGAACAAGTATCTGCCAACTTATTGCTTTGTTAATACTAGAAGAAAAGAGTGGAAAGTCCTTTCAAAATGACGCAATTTATTAGAAAATAAATCTCTAAAGGAATTTAAAAAAAAACAACATTGTTTTTATGTTAATATTCGTGTGAAAAGAAAATAAGAACCATGCACCCGTAAACCATATTTCCACCCTCCACTAAGCATACATATTCAAATAAATATTATCTGGCTCAATGAATTCGTCTTAAACTAATTTCATGCTTAAACTATACAATGGAATTGGTGTTTTTCAGAGCATTTTCCTAGAACCAAAGGAATCATATGGAAATATATATATATATTTTTTTATTCATGTGAAAATAAATTGAGCCTTGCTGATTAGATTTTTATAACTCTTAAAGTACCTTTCATATTCTGTAGGAGTATATCATATAGAGAAAAGCATGCGTTATTAAAGCAGACATACCAAAATTGATGGTTAATATTAAATTCATCATACTTTCTATTTTCTCGACACACATATCGTGAATTTTATAAGACGTGGTTTGATTTATCACTACCCTAATTTCATGATGCATTTACATTCAATTTTAAGGGAAATTTGAGACCCAAAACAAAATAAAGTTATTTTTTAATTGTGCCTACCCCTGTTCTGGCAAAAAATACACTATCAGCAACTGATATTGTGACATAACAACTTGATTTTATTTGAGCAATACTATACAACGATGATAAAATTTTGTATACAGACTGATTTTTTAAAAACTATTCTGTTTTAAAATCAAATGACTACATAATATATGTTATATATTAAGCCCTAAATTATATGTCATTTTATAAGCAAAAAAAGCTACAAAGAAAAAAGGCTTGAATATAAATACAAAGAAAAATAATCCTTTATTTAAGTGAAACAAGTATCCTCCAATGTATTGCTTTGTTACTATGTTAAACAAATATCCTATTCGTCTTGAACTAATTTCATACTTAGCTTATAAAATGGAGTGGGTGATTTTAAGAGCTTTTCCCTAGAACCAAAGGAATCAAAGATATTGTTTTAACTTTTTGATTTATGGAAAAAGAAATTTAGCCTTGCCCATTAGATTTTTGAAACTGTTAAGGACCTTTGTTATTCTGGTAAAGTATATCGAGAAAAGCGTGTGTTATTAATGCAGAAATACCAAAATTGATGGGAAATATTTAAATTCATCATACTGTCTATTTTCTAGACACACATATCGTGATTTTTATAAAGAAGGGGTTTGATTTATCACTACCCTAATGTTCTGATACGTTTACACTCATTATTAAGGGGAATGTGAAACTCAAATCCAAATAAAGTTATTTTCATTGTGCCTACCCGTAGCATCGCACGGGCATTGCTCTCGTATATATATATTATAATTTCCCGATTAATCGTTAAAGTTTTTTAACGATTAATATTTTTTTAAACGATTAATTGACCCACCACTTATAAATGTACTGCAAGTCATAAAATAAAATATTTCGGCGGATAAATATAAACTAATTTCCGGACGATTACACGAACATTTGGGTTTTAAACTATTGACTCACTTGACTGATCAAAATGTTGATAAAGGTTATGTGTCCATTGAGAGAAATCGTTTGCCTACCATGCAATGTTCCCCCTAAGTCTAAGCTTCGTTGGTCCTGTGTAAAGTATTTTTAAAAATGTGTGTGCAAAGCCATCTTTTGGTGCAATATTTTACAAATTTTGCTGCGCGGTGATTCTAAACTCCTGCGTGGCGTCGGTCAAATATCTGCGCGGCCGCGCTGCTTAAAGGGAACATTGCTACCATGGTTCTAACACTTCGCTTACATATCACCTGCAAACCAAACACATCCACTACAGTATAAGAAACTTCAGCTAAGACAATCTAAACGAATGTGAACGATTGTTCAGTTTAGCTCAGCTGGTTATATTGTCAATAAGACCCGCTCATCACTTGAACCAAATAATGTCAATACACTTGTCAGTTTGCATTGTTGGTTAAAAGATGGCATATAAAGAAGACATTCCAGTGTTATTTCGATTTTCGACAAGTACGTTTAATAAATGTTACTTATGACACAATAAATTTTAAATTTTGGCTTTAATCGAAATTAACTATTAATTAATCGATAATTTTTCAAAAGATATCGATTAATTTTAAATTAATCGATAACAGCCCTAAATAAAAACACTTTTTTATTTTTCCATATGCAAGAACAAACACATGCAAATCGTCCTACCCGTTAGGCATTTAGGTGTGGAATGGATTGCCTGAGCAACCCAGGAAATCCAACACACTTTCAACATTCAAAATGCTAGGCATAAACCATGGGTACGCATAGGGGTCGTCCATAAATGTCGTCACGGGATTTTGCCCGATTTTTCACCGCCCCCACCCTCATCACAAAAACTTGTAAAAGGACGCCACAAAGCTTTGTCCCCCCTCTGTCAGTTTAGGTCCACTGTAGTTTTTTGGATGATCGATGTGATGCTGCATTATGGCATCTTTGACTTCCAGCATTCTGGCTAACATAATGTAGGTACTATTCCAGCGAGTTGCCACATCTTGCTGCAATATTTGGAAAATGACATCATATTTCGGCAACGAGACACTGTAATGGCTTTTCTTCAGTTCCGATGTGTTTGCTGAGCTGTGCTTGAAATGTCCAACTAAATTTCGACATTTTGCCACAAGAGGTGATGAGTCCGCTGCCTTCGAGCCTGCAAATATGCTAAGTTGAAGACAGTGTGCGATACATGGTATGTGAGTGTAACCCGTTTGTCTGATAGCAGCAACTATGCTTTGTGCACTGTCTGTTACAATACAGCATATTTTATCAGTGATGCCCCATGTTGCAGCAAACTCTTCATAGAAATTGGCAACGTTTTCAGCAGTGTGTCGTTCCTCAACAAGTAAGCAACCTAGAGCAACTGATTTTAGTTTCCAGTTGGAATCAATCCAGTGCCCCGTTATACCACAGTAAGATTCATTGTTGTTTGAGGTCCAAAAGTCGGTAGTGAGAGCAATCATGTGAATTCTTCCTATAGCTTTCGTATGCTCTGTAAATTTCTCGTAGTACATCTGACCAATGACGTTATCGATTGTACGGCGACTGGTCAAATTGTAAGTCATATTTTGAAGAGCTATCCGTAGTACTGTTTGTAGTCCATTATCTTCCACAATTGCAGTTGGACGTCCTGAACTGGCAATCCACTGTGCAAAAGCAGCTTTCAAGTCCGTTGAAACTTTGTCGCTTACAGGCTTTTTTGACTTACACCATAAAAATTATTTATTGATCGTACTTGAAAACTCTTCTGCCGGTCACTGTTGTTGACAACGTGTTGATACTTGAGTGGATATTTGTACTGAAGGTGGTACGTCAGCGATGTATTTGATCCCCCAAAAGCGAATTCTTTATGACAGTGAACGCCGTAAATTCTGTCACCTTCTTCTACTTTGCCATCCGCAGTTAGCTTAAAAATAAAATGTTTGATCAACTTTCCGCTTAAATGCTTAACTTTAACTGTGCTGTCATTACTATTAGTCGCCATTTTTTTTACGTCTGCACATCTAAATAAATTAATAATAATACGCGGGAAAAGTTTGTACGTAAATTTTTTTAATACATTATTATTAATAATTAATTATTTATTAATAAATTGAAGAAAAAAAATCAGAAATATTTTCTTAAATTTTAATTGAATTTTGATCGATTAAAATAATTTTAATCGATTAAAATAATTAACGATTAATTAATTAATTAATCTTTAATATCCGCAGCCCTAATCTAATATATAAAGCTCAAATGTTTGTATGTTTGTATGTTTGTATGTTTCACTTTTCGACTTTCTGTTAGACAATCACGGAAAAACCAAATGACGGACGGGGACCAAATTTGGCAGGACGGTTCCTTTTACCCTGAAGGTGGTTTTAAGTTAGTTTTTGTAATTGTCCCTTTTGCCCGAATGCCGTAAATTAAAAAATCAGAAAATGCAGAGACAAAGAATAAAAAATTTAACCTCATTTCTGTATTGAACAAATTTACGCGGACGTTCAAATGCCGTTCAAAGCGAGTTACTTTTGGTGACGTTTTTTTTCCCCAATGCCAATACTTTATTTTCAGCCGTGCGCATTTGAAAAAATATTATAATGTCTAATTACGGTGCGCACATTTTCGTGTACGCTTCATAATTTGAGCTGTGTAGTACAAAGAATTGTCGTTTTCTTTACTGTTACTTTCTATATATTAGATAGACACGTAAACATATTTAATTACAACTGCCACTACGATGCATTAGATTTAATTGTTTACACGTTTAAATTTAATTGCGAATTTGTTTTAATTATTTTCTGTTCCATAACTCGACATTTAATGAAAAACCTATTTATGTAATAATTGTGTCAGTATTTTTTTCAAGGCTTCATTTTTAGCGGTGCACGTTTTAAAATCTTTTATCGCCTGATTACTGTGCGCACATTTTCGTGTACGCATCTTAAATTTAGCTGTGTCCTATTAATATAACATTTATATTTTGTTTGTCTTTTACATAAGCTGTTGTCTTTTACATAACCTATACACTT
Organism: Ampullaceana balthica; assembly: GCA_944989445.1. NCBI lineage: Eukaryota > Metazoa > Mollusca > Gastropoda > Lymnaeidae > Ampullaceana > Ampullaceana balthica. Next base: position 15,450 of record CALYLW010001449.1, read on the forward strand.
ATACTATTTAAACTTAGGCTACCGGACTTATTAACATAAGTAGATTAAACTAAATAAAGTGATCCTGAAAACGCTTAATTATTTTGTATTGCGAATTGAATATGTTATGTTCATTCCTTTGATGATTGATTAACATAGGCCATTTTTAAAATCGATTATTGTGATGGTTTCACATGCATTTTTAACATAAAATTGATTTGTTTTGTTTGTTTTTTTAAAATTAGGAATATAGCCTAATTTTTTTTATTTATCTTTATTATCTTTATCTCATAGACGCTGTTGCAAATATTGTATTAATTACAATTGTGTTACATTGCAGTGTCGTAAATATATAAGAGCTTTTTTAGTGACGACAGTGGCAGAGATCTTTTGGAAAAATGTCAACAAAGCAGTGGCCTTTTTTCATGGATACAAACAAACAAACATAAAAATATCAACTGAGCTTTATATATTACATATGCGTTTAAATTATTTTATTTCAATTATTTTCACGATGCATTGTATTTATATTTTACATGCAATGAATAAAATTGGGATTTTTTAAAATTTAATTCATAACTCGACATTTAATTAAAAACCATAGATGTAGCGAGTTTATTTTATGTTGAAAGTGATGGCCTATGTCAAATAAACGTACACTTTTAAAACTGTTTACTTAAGATTTATATACACTATACATTATAAACTTTCGCTACCGAACGTATTAACAAAAGTTGACTAAATTTAATGAAGTGATCCTGAAAACGCTTAATTAATATGAATTGCGAATTGAATATGTTTTATGTTCATTCCTTTGTATTCAGAATAGCATAGGCCATTTCTAAAATTGCCTTTTAATCATTTTTAAGATGCGCTTATTAAATATAGCCACAATAAAAATGAACTAAAATGAACAGGTTTTTGAAATTGACCTCTTGCACCGAATGGGCCAGGGCCCCTTAATGCTATTTTCCCCCTATTGTAGGTATATAAAAAGTAGTTTAAGAATTAGATATTGAGAAAAAAACTGGATTTTGACAAAACTTAGAATATAAAAACTTAAGAGCCTATATTACTATAGGGCACTGAACTCTTAATTTCCATTCCTTCGAAAAAGTCTTTTTACTGAACTTTAATCATTGTATTCCCTATTCAATTTTACACGATATTGAGGAATATATATTGAGTACAATAGATAAAAACAACATTAAGGGCCCGCAGGGCCCATTCTGGGCAAGATATAAAGTTCAAAACACCTGTTAATTTCAATTTGTATAATAATGGATACATGTGTCATTATTTGTCAAGATTGTTAATGACTGAATAGTGAATAAAATCTTAAACGTTTAAGAAATGAGTACAATGGCAATAAAAAAAAGCTATAATATCACTCATTTTGGGGCCGGGGCCCTTAATATCGCTTCTTCTTTTGTACGCTATTTAATTATTAATTTATTTATCCGTTTGCTATGAAACTTGGATTTTTTTTTCACACTTCCACGAAGATTTCTTCAGAATTATTTTTAAACATACCACTCATTGGTTTCTTTAAATTTATTCCTTTTTACTTTGATCGTTGCAACGCACGACGGGTCTACTAGTCTAATATATAAAGCTCAGTTGGTTTTTGTATGTTTGTATGTTTCACTTTTCGACTTTCTGTTAGACAATCACGGAAAAACCAAATGACGGACGGGGACCAAATTTGACAGAACGGTTCCTTTTACCCTGAAGGTGGTTTTAAGTTAGTTTTTGTAATTGTCCCTTTTGCCCGAATGCCGTAAAATAAATAATCAGAAAATGCACAGACAAAGAATAAAAAATTTAACCTCATTTCTGTATTGAACAAATTTACGCGGACGTTCAAATGCCGTTCAAAGCGAGTTACTTTTGGTGACGTTTTTTTCCCCCAATACTTTATTTTCAGCAGTGCGCATTCAAAAAATAGTATAATGTCTAATTACGGTGCGCACATTTTCGTGTGCGCTTCATAATTTGAGCTGTGTAGTACAAAGAATTGTCATTTTCTTTACTGTTACTTTCTATATATTAGATAGACACGTAAACATATTTAATTACAACTGCCACACGATGCATTAGATTTAATTAATTACACGTTTAAATTTAATTGCGAATTTGTTTGAATTATTTTCTGTTCCATAACTCGACATTAAAAAAAAACTATTTATGTAATAAATGTGCGCGTTCTAAAATCTTGTATCACCTGATTACTGTGCGCACATTTTCGTGTACGCATCTTAAATTTAGCTGTGTCCTATTAATATAACATTTATATTTTGTTTGTCTTTTACATAAGCTATTGTTTTTTACATAACCTATACACATATATTATTTAAACTTAGGCTACCGGACCTATTAACATAAGTAGATTAAACTAAATAAAGTGATCCTGAAAACGCTTAATTATTTTGTATTGCGAATTGAATAAGTCATGTTCATTCCTTTGATGATGGATTAACATATGCCATTTTTAAAATCAATTATTGTCATGGTTTCACATGCGTTTTTAACATAAAATTGATTTGTTTTGTTTGTTTTTTTAAAAATTAGGAATATAGCCTAATTTCTTTATTTATCTTTATTATCTTTATCTCATAGACGCTGTTGCAAATAGTGTATTAATTACAATTGGGTTACGATGCAGTGTCGTAAATATATAAGAGATTTTTTAGTGACGACAGTGGCAGAGATCTTTTGGAAAAATGTCAACAAAGCAGTGGCCTTTTTTTAATGGATACAAACAAACAAACATAAAAATATCAACTGAGCTTTAAATATTACATATGCGTTTAAATTATTTTATTTCAATTATTTTCACGATGCATTGTATTAATATTTTACATGCAATGAATAAAATTGGGATTTTTAAAGATTTAATTCATAACTCGACATTTAATTAAAAACCATAGATGTAGCGAGATTATTTTATATGGTAAATCATGGCCTATGTCAAATAAACTTACACTTTAAAACAGTTCACTTAAGCTTTATATACACTATACATTATAAACTTTCGCTAACGAACATAATAACAAAAATTGACTACATTTAATGAAGTGATCCTGAAAACGCTTAATTAATATGAATTGCGAATTGAATATGTTTTTATGTTCATTCCTTTGTATTCAGAATAGCATAGGCCATTTCTAAAATTGCCTTTTAATCATTTTTAAGATGCACTTATTAACAGACGGCTGAATCTTTTTTTTTCATTTTTATTTTTTTTTCAGATATAAAATCTGGTGTGTGTGTGTGTGTGTGCATTGAATATAATTTTACAAAATATGATGCCTTATCCGAAATAGGGAACTAAAAAAAAAGATTCCTTTTTGAAATTATACACATTGCTTATAAACCGTAAATATAAATCGTAAAATATAGAGACATAAAAAATGTTAAATATTATTTCCCTGTTACAACAATTATGAATACGTCAAAAGGAGGAGTTATTTTGGTCCAGTACATTTACTTTATAACAAGACTTTATTTTATGCGGCCAGCTTTCTATACTGTCTAAATATGGTGTGCACTTTTTTTATATCATTTTAATACGACCGGTTTTTTAAAAAAAAAGTATTTTAGAAAGTACATTTATAATTTTGTTTATTTTCGCTATGTGTCACTTAGCTTTTGCATTTTAAAGGGATAGTGCCACATGTTCTTTATCTCAGAGACGTGGTTACAAATATTATATAACTTACAATTGTGATACGATGCAGTTTCGTAATTATATATTAAAGTTTTGAGTGACGAGGGTGGTAGAGCTCTTTCGGAAAACCTATAAGTTATGTTAATTTTGTACAAGTGGGAATGAAATTGTAAATTTAGTTATTATGGTCGGCAAGAATCATTATTTAAAAAATCATATCTTTTAAATAGTAAGGATATGTTAAACGGCACTGCATTCACGAAAACAACTCACGCGGTAAAATGGCATATCTCTGTTTCTCATAAGATTTTAACTAAATAGATGAATCTGAAATTTAACTTGGCAAATAAAAATTGTAATAACCAGCAACCAGGGTTGTTAACAATACTAAAAAAAAATATTGGCAATACCAATACCAATACTGCCTGTAAAATCTATTGGCAATACCAATACCAATACAATTTTAAAACCAGTTTTGCAATACCAATACCAATATTTATTTATTATTGCCTTACCAATACCAATATTTGGGTCATTCGACGAATAAAACGCAAATACGTAATTCATCGCTCTATATCACTTACATCGATAAACAATAACAACATTTTTGGCTAATGTAGACAATGTATTTTTAACCAAATGTTTTCAATAGTTAACACTTGCTTCATCAGTTTTCCTCAAAGCATTCAAAAATCTTTGACAACATATTAAATAAGTCGGCATACCTTAACGTCCTTAAGCAACAAGATTTTTAATATGTATACTGTACACATATTGTGAATAAATGAATGGATGGATCAATGAATGAATGGATGGATGGATGAATGAATGGATGAATGAATGGATGAATGAAGCAAATGGCTGTCATAGAAAAGCAAATGATACATAAACGGTTAAACATCATACTATAGTAAAAACAGCCAGACCGAGTCAGTGGATTGCATCACATCTGGAAAACTAACGATGAACGATGAATTTTAGTAGAGTTCACAGGGTAACGCCACCTATTTGGCCGTTACCACTTATCCATGCAGGCGAAGAAAAGTAACCATTTCAAAATGCGCACTGCTCAGTCATGAACGAAGAGGGGAAAATACTCGTCCTCCTAATGAAAACAACCTTTCAACAGCAGCGCTTGAAGGAAGTCCTGTATTCAGGTCTATGTATATTTTACGGATACGGGATAGGCATCCAATGATGCAATACTGTCTGAAGTGTCTGCCAAGTAATTATTAATTTCTTGATTCACATCAGGTGAATCATTCACACGATGTCGTCTGGCTGACAATCCAGCGAAGAAGTCTGGCTGATTATCTGTACCATCAGCAGCAGCCGATGTTGCTTTCTGATCATCAGTAGGAGCAACCAACAGTGATTGTGAAACGCGTTTCTTCAGTGCTTCAATAAGATGCGAACGCTGTAAATCATCATCTATCCAGTCCAACTTGAATTTGGGATGTACAACGGATGTCAGCTGAGCATCAAAGCTGTCAAACATGTTTGAAAATCTTCTATCGATGGCATTCAAAAGACATGAAGCTAATGGAGAACAAATTACGAGCCGATCATTCTTTCCTTGATCAAGAAACACTTTTAACTGAGCCTTTATCACGACAAGTGTTGGTAGAAGGAAACCAAGTCCAATGTTTTTTTTATAGTTTTCTAAAGTGCCTAAGCCTTAATCGAGCCTTGGTAAGTCACTGGTCAATGCTCATTGCCAAAGATATCATATATGATTTGATTTCTATTATCATTCATTTCATTGATCAGTCTCATTCAAAAATTGTTTGGCAATGTCACTCGCAAGATGGCGACACCAAAGAAATATTTATTATATTATATTCAGCTTTATTCACAACCAATGTTGTAGAGAATTTATTGAATATTGCTTTTAGTATTGGTTAAAAATCAATACCAATATCAAAAATAGTTATTGGCAATACCAATACCAATATCAAATTTCAAGAAGTATTGCAATATCGTCCCAATACTTAAAAAAGTATTGGCAATACTACCAATACCAATACAATATTGCAATATTAACAACCCTGCCAGCAACTAATACTTGGATAAAGGGTCAGCACACTCCCGCTACAAAGTGCGGGTATTTTTCTAGTATATATATTATATATAACTATATAATTTGCAATTGTCACGCAAGTCAGTCTGTCCTGACGCTACTAATTTTAGAAAGCAGGGAAAACCAAATTACTGCACCAAAGCATCAAAAGGTGTGCAAATTAAATATGCGCTGTAAAAAAAATAATTATATGACGTCATTCTTTTCGCTCATATTTTAATTTTGGAAAAGGGAACATTGTAAAAAGAGAATTAGATGATGGTTAATTATAAAATAAAATAATAAACGGGGCGCCGTAGGCGCCCTGCAACCCCTATTATAAAATACTTTGTGTACATTTCAGAAAGTTTAATAATTCGTATTTATCAAACAAGGACAAGTTAGTTGGGCTTTTGAAACAGGCCGGCGCCGTAGGCGTCCTAAAAAGTGAATTTTTTTATAAAATAAATAGATTTCAGCTGAAAACTTCTGTCATTTTTGACGGGTGTACGCTAGTATATAATATATATATAAAAATATAAATTGAGGGTGTCTGAATTACCAGATGCATTTGCTAAAATTGGTGCGATCACTATGAACCAGATGAAAGTATGGAAGGGAGAAGGCAATCGAAGAGAATGTGTCAAGTGTTGTAGTATCCAATGTTTCTTTTGGAAAATTCTACCGTTCTCAGGTCTTATTTGGCAGGGATGATCTGTTCCCGTTATAAGTTCATGCTGTTTTGAGCCTTCTGTATTGTTGTCGTCCATGTCAAGGGGCTATGTGAGGAGAAGAGGAGAACGGGACGGTCCGCGGACCACGACAATGAGAAGCACTGATCTAGAAGACTAGAATGGCCAGGGGCGTTTGACCAAAACCAATCCAACAATTATATCAAACTTAAAACGTTTTAATTCTATCAAATATATTCCCTCCCCCCCTCCCCTTTTAAAGAAAAAAAAGGATATTCCGTGTCGTTTTGACTTAAAATATCTACACATAATCCTATTCAGATCATTTTTAGACACTTGTCATGCTGGTAAAACTCACCAGTAGCATTTGGGGCTAACGACGCTCCCCCAAATCCCCGAGTCATGTGAGCAGGACCTAGAGTTTTTTTTTGGGGGGGGGGCGGTTACATCACAAATGCTTTGATGTCAACATCAAACGACGCAGTGTAACAATTTCATATGTTATCTTGTGGATTCTCAAACTTAAGTATTATAATTAGATTTAATTTTCGTGTCATACGCCAACCAGCGTCTGATCGCCTACCGACCGGCACATTGAGAAGCACTGATTTAAAATTAAAAAAAAGTCAGTAAATAAATTGTAAGCCACCAAATATTTCAGTGGAAGTTTTATTTAAAGTTACCCTTTTGATGTGACGTCACATTTCTTCAACCCCCCTCCCTCCCCCTCGTCACGCATCGTCACAAAAGTGTGACCCCCCTCCCCCCTCTAGGTGCGTGACGTCATTTATGGACGGCCCCAAAGATGTTGTGTAAGATCATACTATACACAATAAATAATAAATACATGAGATTGAGAGGTAGGCCTAAAAAAATTATATTTTAAAAAATATCATAGTAATAAATGAAAAAGGCACACGTGTACATTTTCAAATAATAATAATTAATAAATTTAAGAATTTTAAAAAATGAAATTATTATTATTTTTTTTAATTAAAAAAATTTCTTTTCTCCCATACCTATATTTAAGTGTTATTCTCGATCGGCTTGGAAAAGCGATCCCTATGAAGTTATTTAATAAATGAAGTTAACCACAATAGATATTGAAACTGAATGAAATTGCTTATAGTAACTTGAAAAATAAGGCCTACTATTTAGGTTACAATTACTATTAGATTCCACTGTTAACCAAAATCTCTACAGTCTACAGTGAGTGAAAAATAAATGACATTCCCACAGCTCCCGGGCATCCAAAATGTAATATTTTTTAAAAAGTTGCTGAAAATTCTGAACGACATTTTTTTTCCATTGATGCCAAAGTATGTTTAATTATTTTCAAAAGTGCATAAAAATAAGCAATTGTAAGCAACTCTTAACACATATTTTTGTAAACTTAAAATTTGGTTTTCAAGTTTTTATTTGCTTGAACCAGAACGAAGTAATGATGTTCTAAGTATTTACTTCCGACTTCTCCCCCTTGATAATTTGTTGATAACATACCGTAAGAAACATTGAGATCTCTTTGAAGCTGTTCATTACTTTAGAATGAGCATAGAGGGTATTGATTCACAATTTAAAATTGTTTTCTCCAGAAACGTTTAAGAAGAGGCTTGCTAATAATAATATTAAAAGAAGCATGAATGAAGCAAAGCCAATAGTAACATGTAGGTATATTTTTTATTTATATTATTGTTATCGATTATAGTTAGGCCCATAGCTCATAATGACACGATAGTATAGTATTAGTATACTATAGAGAAATATAGATTATTTATTATTATTTTGTACAATGCTACAATCAAAGGTGCTGTATAAAGATGATTACAATAGGGGATCAACCATGACGGACCATGTCAGTTTGAGACAGATTAATAGTTTCGTTTGTGTTTAAAGCATTGCAGACTGTAGACTAGACTTTAGACTACTATGACTATGGCTATGGTCCGTGGACTATGGAGTCAACGGAGTGTCATATTTATATATTAATATTATTATATTATTAATTACAAGCCGACCTGCGTGGAGCTGGCTCAGAGCTTGTTGGGGTGTGTGCATGGCTGGCAAGCAAGGGTGGTGCAGGAGGGGGGCGGTCGCTCAACCGCAGTGCGCATTTCTCAGGACCAATGATGGGCAGGCAAGAGAAGGAAGGCTTTGCAGCACTTTTCATGCGTCTTGCTTGCTCTGGCGTATTATTTTCCTGCGTCTTGCTTGTTCTGGTGTGTTATATATATAGATTAAAGATTTGGAAACTATTATTAATAGATCATTTTCATTTTTAGGTCATGGAAACAAATCACTATTTGCTTCGCTACATAGTCTAGTATCTCAGGGATTACCTAAAGAAGGCTGTGAGTGGAAGAGGTAAAACAATTATTTTGTAGTTATGTTTATTTAAATTTTTTAAATCATTTAAATTATTTATTTTTAATTGAATTTCTTAAAGATTTCATTTTAGAAAATCTAACTACAATTACAATGGTAAAAACATTTCTTAATTTCCCTGAAATGATGGTGCTGCTTCTCTTTTTATATCCACCTCTGCAAGTAAATTATGTGACCAATCATTGAGTGGCATTCTTGGATGCACTTTTGCATTAGAATCTTGACTGCTATTTACTTTTCGTTTTGTTATTTTAACAGATAAGATTTGTTAAATCATATATAAAATTTTATTACCTAAAAATGAAAACAATATCTAAAATAGAGTAATTTTTTTACCATGAAATTGACATGTTTTAGATCTTATGGTCGAGGACCAAGAACTCTAAACCTTGACGCCAGTTTTGTGCCATATGATGCAGATATTCTCCCAGACCAAGAGGAAAAGACTCTTGTTAGTCGTCCATATTTTCATATCTTCTGGACTGACTGTGTAAGTATAAATGCATGGTATTTATTTCTTTAGTTAGTTATTCCTAAGATTGATTAAATTTGACTCCTTGCTAAGATGTTTTTAAAAGAAATTATAGCACCTTTTAGTGCAATGTTCAAATTTTATAATTCTTACTGATAAAAGATTTCTACCTCTTCAAAAAAACAAAAAAAAAGGATGTAGAGGGATACAAGCAGTCAGTAAAAGATGAAATAGCTGAGTGGCACAGTGCCTTGAAACTCAGAAACATACCTGATTGGCTTATTGTGGTTGTCAGTAGCGAAGAGAGTAAAGTCAAGGCAAAACTTCTACCAAGGTCATCTGTCATTGACAAAGTGAAAAGTGATTTTTGCAGCAAACATCCAGAGAGGTACAAAATTAAAGTGGAATAATCTGTTTTGATTTTTTTTCTATGTGTTTTTTAATATCTAAATTAAATTTTAGATTTCCCACATATTTGTTTGTCCTTGTTCTGTTATAAAAGTAAAAGTCCTTTGTATATTTGATAAGGAAGTTGAGTTAAACAAGTATAGGAACTCAGAAAGCACCAAATAACAACAGAATAATACATTATTATCAAAAAAGAGAAAGGATGTAATTTGTACAAAACAATGCTGCTTCTTTAGTTTAGAAAAAAATTAGCATACGTTAAAATGTTTTTAACACCCAAAGTACACTTGGCTTTCCTTGCAAAAAGTTTGAGCCCAGGAAACTTCTCAGTTTGTTTGTTGTTTTTTTTTAAAATTATAATTTCACAGGTGTGTACAGCTAACAGAACCCAACAAACTTGACTCAAAATCCTCAGAATCCTGGTCACAACTTTTTCAAAAAATGAGAAACTTACTGCTGCAAGCTTTTGACAGTCATTTAAATAAGTACGAAGGAAACATGCGGACCCGCAGAGAGAAGCGAAACGAACTAGGCTGGAACTATTTTTCTTATTTTATTTGTCAGGTATTTTAACAGTGATAATTCAAAAAAGCTCTCAGAGAGAGTTATTATTGGATAATAATGTCAATAATAAAAATTTCAACAGAAAACAATAGCTTAATTCTCAACTATCCTTTCATATTGTTTTCTGTTGAAATTTGTATTACAGAGATTTTTTGTTATGTTCATTACTGTGCTATAATTATTATATAGTATTATAAGTGATTATGGTATTAAGCATTGCTTAGTTTATGAACCATATCAAATTGTTCAAAGATATTTGTGAAAAGTTCTTTGACGAAAATTCATTTGTCTACAGGAAGAGTTGGCTTTCATGTTGGAGATGCTGAGTTTGAAGGAAGACGCCCTCATACAGTATGATGAATTAGATGCCATGTTTGATCAGTTTGTTGAAAATTTTGCCAATGGAGGCAAGTGTTGCGAGCATGAGTCATTGTAAATAGAAGAGCCCAATTATTTTGATTAGTAAACTGAGGCAGCAAGTTAAAAGTAAGGATTTTTAACGCTATGGTAAAACCTGTGCTGCTATATGGAGCCGAGACATGGAGAACAACGGCCGTAAACTTGACCAGAATCCAGTCCTTCATCAACAACTGTTTAAGAAGGATTCTCAGAATTCACTGGCCAGACAAAATCAGCAACCAGGAACTGTGGCAGTGGACAAAACAGAAGCCCATTGAGGAAGAGATTCTCCAGAAGCGGTGGAGGTGGATTGGTCATACACTAAGAAAACCTGCTCCTAACACAACAAAGCAAGCCCTGAAATGGAACCCACAGGGTAAGCGGAAAAGAGGCCGTCTAAGAAACACTTGGCGCCGAGAATTGGAGGCAGACATCAAGAGAATTGGCCATGAATGGAAGATCCTGGAGAAGCTGGCCCAGGATAGAGATGCCTGGAGGTCTCTCGTAGCTGGCCTATGCCCTTGGAGGAATCGCAGATGCCGATGATGATCGGTAGATCCCCTCATGGACGAGAAGGCTCAACAACAA
>CALYLW010001449.1:26799-155411 GCA_944989445.1 Ampullaceana balthica
TAACACCATAAATGTCATAACAAAATAATAAACATAAATCTTAAAATTCCACATTTCAAGTCTCAAATTGGGGGTTGTCTTATACTCGAGATCGACTTTATACTCGAGTATATACGGCAAATGTTTTTGTTGTTATTAGAAATATTAAACTTTATCAGTCGATGATAATATCATGGGTTTAATTTTGCTGCTTTTCATTTCATTACTTTGATAATTTGGTACCAATATATTGATTTACAATACTGTTTTGGTTACAGATACTGTTAAATGGCTGACCCATCTCATGATTCCATGCACTTGTTGGGCTGGAGTTTCATTGGCTAAGCCCTTAGACCTAGACATGAGAGAAGAAGTGAAGCAGAACAATGCTAGTCTTTTGCAGTTTCGCAACTACCTTTTCTCAAGGCAGGCAGCGTTATTATTCCAGATGGGCAGAGCCTGGGAGGTGGCTATGAGAGCTATGGACTACTTGTACAACACTGTAGTTGAGATGAAAGCTTTGGAGGTTTGTAATGTTGTACTTTTGTGCACAGTCATATTAATGTAATTCACTGTATCAGCTTTCAATGTTTTTGGCATGCACGCTCTAATTTCAATGTTGTTTCCACACCCTCCTATATTTGAGGAGTCCACTTGCAAAACCTACTATGTCACTTTTTAGAGTTTTTGTTTTTTAGAGAAAAGGCATTTCTGCTTTGAGCGACTAAGCAGATTTTGCAAGTGTTTCATATTTTTAACAATAAAATACAGGGTATTTAGTAGGTTTTAAATGACCAGAAGACTGTAGAGTTTTACTATTTAAACCAGAAAAGGGCAGTAACTCATTTCCCGCCAAAATCTTTTGCATGTGGACTCCTCATTTATCAATAACAGATTCTCGAGTCTTGAAAAAAGTGTCTTAAAAAGCAAATTTTTTTTCAATAAAGTTGTACAACACTTTTAACTTGTCTTTGTTGGCAGATTGAAGCTCCAAGTGGTGCAATCTGTTGCTGGGGTTTCCTGGGCTGCTTAGAAGTTCTCCATGCATGTGATCTACACAAGCCATCACAATTGGATGAAAAGTTTGCTCTCTACACAGCCAACCTTTGGGATTTTGCTCATAAAAAGGTGTCCATCCTTCTTTCCCTGACTCTGAGGGGATTGGGTTTTTTATGTTTAAATCTTTGCCTAATACTTTGACATCCGAAACATGAAAATGCTGTGTTCTTGTCATCAGTTTGTGAATGGATATAATACAAAAATTTGCTTATGCTTCATGAAACAGTTTTATCTATACTACGGATGTAAAAACTTGAAATTTTGTATGTGTCAATCTTTAAATTCATTGAAAGTGGCTTAAATTTTACAGTTGAGAGAGCTTGGCCATTTATGTAGTTTAATGCCCGGCCTGGAGCCCTCATCTGCCCAGCTCAGTCTTGTCGTTGACCTGGTAGCCGGGATGGGATTATCTATTGAAACTACTTGTGAGCTGTTTTTTCTTCATTTTCCTGCTCTTACATCTTATGGTCAAAAGTATTGAATTAATATTCAAGCTTTATTTCCATAAGCTACAACTTTCAGCTGTTATTAAAGCAATAGTTATATTAGGAGCTCTAAAACAACATGTACTTTTTAATGAGACACACCACTTTTTGAATTTTTGTGCAGCACAAAAAATATATGTGTTACATTTTGTTTTTAATGGTATTTTCATGAATCAAAAGCACACACAGACCAAAAACCAGTGGATAAGCTCAGAGAGTCACTATCTTCACCTGAGTCATTTAAAAGACATTATTTGGTAAATATTGATAACATGTTCCTGCTGCCTCTTCCAACCTAATGGCATCAAATACTAATGGATAATCACAGGCCACCCATATAGTGCATTAAAAAAAAGTAAAATTGTCCTTCCTCCTTTTTGCATGTTTATTTTGTTTAACATCCCAATCCATTCCTTGAAAAAAAAATCAAAGAACAAATAATTTGTATAAATATAATGTTACTAAAAATGTGGCAGATTTTCATCACTGTTTTGTGTGCACAATGGTTTTCCAAATATGTGTAGCATTGCCTTGAGTGGCATGCCTTTCGGGGAGAGCCATGCATCTTGTGACAAAGAGCTATATACATATTCACCCAAAATTCTTATTAGTTAGGATGTTTTAGTGACTTCAAATCAAATATAAAATCCCATGTCTATCACTAAGACTATAATATAGTCTCTATACAGGTCCACATCCACATAATCTATAAGGGTGGCTTCTACAAACTTTAGGAATCACTGTCCATTCTAACAATATCTGTCACACATGTTGAAAATGTACTTATTTAAATATTATTTTAATATTCTAATACAGCTACTACTGAGTACTATCTGAGCAATATCTAATATGCTTTGAAAATACAAGTCAACATGAGAATGATAATTATGCCAACTTTTTATTGTTTGGTATTTTAAATTTACAGTATTTGAGTTATAAATTGTTCAGACTGTTGAAATTTCAGGTTGATTATTGTAAAATTTTAATAGATCCCAAAGGCATACAAAAAATCTGATAAAGTGGTAACTTTCTAATCTCCCTTGTGTGTTCATACTGTCTTGTCTGAATGTCTCCTCATTCATATTTTTTTAAGGCAGAAGATTATGCCTGTTATGTGATTATGTTTTTCATATTTTTCAAGGAAATGTGTGAACAAGCCATGGGCACCTACAAGTATATTGGCAGATATCGTTCTGCTCGAATGATAGGAATGGAATTGGCTGATTTTTATATGTAAGAAATCACAGTATTGATAATTATAAATTGTTAAGATGCCTTCATGACATTTTCAATATAAATTACAAACTTAACAATACAATAGTGCTTAAATTTTTTTTAGACATGATTAAAATAACGAGATAAAATAGGATTCATAATTTTAATTTGTGTTCTGTCATGTGTTATCAAAAGTGGTCAGAAGTGCAAAAAAACATTATTTTTAAAAGAATACATCTTATTTGTGTGTCAAGGAAAATTAAGGAACCACAAAAGGCTGAAAATTTTCTACTAGATTCCATCAAGATGTACCAACAAGAAAATTGGCACCACTTAGCAGATGGGACAATGTTACTTTTGGCTGATTGTCAGAGGCTACTGCAGGAACCAGACAGGTAATTTCATTTAAAAACGAGCATCAGAGCCATACAGGGACAGAACAAGCATTGTGGTAATTACTTGACATAATATAATTATAGTAAGCTTTAAAAAATACCTTTAATGATAACACTTTTTCTAGCATTATTATTATAGAATGATACAACATGAAAAGATTTTCTATTCATTATTACTTTTTTGATTGACTTTGATTTATTTATACAGCATTTGAAGTACATGTATATATTATCATTCTTGAAGGTTCCTCAAGACTTGCTGCCACATTGCCTGCAGTCCTCATATCCCCATAAGTGACAGGTGTAAATATTTTCAAGAAGCAATGAACACCTTAAAGGAGATGACAGGTATTGTTCATCAAGTTGGGTATCTTTTCACTTTAAAACTTATTAACACCATTTATCTCTAGTACATACATTGATGACAGATACGCATACAAGAGAAGAGCAACTCTTAATATGTCAGTTAGGATTTTGATAACCACTGTATAATGGTATTATTTTACATGTTATAATTTAAACCCCCAAAAAAACTATTTGAACAATCAATGGAAAGAAGATTCTAGTAAGAGTGACCTACATAAAGAGTTGAAATCCAAAATAACTGAATGAACTTTTTTTTTCAGTTGATCTTTTTTCCTCTTAGGACATTTAGTAATAAGTATATATATATTTTTTTGTCTTTAGGAAACAGTACTGAAATGAGAGCCTCACAAGCAATATTTATGGAAGACATTACCCTGAGCAAACAGTCAGTCAGTCTGAACGATGAATTGACCCTCTGTCTGGATCTGTGCAGTAATTTTCCACAAAGTGTTGCTTTTACTAAAATACAAGTATGCACAGAGAAATTATTTTCTGTTGAAAATAGGGCTGGGAAGGCAAACGATATTAACTAGATTTTACCAAGAAAAAATTGAAACCATAAAATACACAATGAACCTTATGCATTTCATACAACCCTTTACGCAAATTTTGTCAACCTTTCTATCCTCTCCTTTTTCCCTAATTAAAACATAATGATTTATATTTAAATAATGAAGCTTTTTTGTGTGTTCATGTATTGTTTTAGATATCTATTAGAAAATGCACAGAGTCTGAAGCCCTGGACTTTGTTGATCAACAGCAACACCAACAACATCACCAAAGTACACACAGCCTGAGGCACAGGCGGCAGCCTAGTGGCACTCACATTATTATTGACAAAATGCTCAATTTTCAGGTTGGTATTTCTTAAGAAATCATATAAATACATTAACATTGTACGCCAGGAGGAACTTAGGTATCATATACCATGAGGTTCTTAAAATCAATCAGTCATATAGAATAGGACTGCGATAAACCTTTTTAATAATAATAAAATCAATCAGGTATTTATCAGAATATAATTATAAATCTGTTTTTTTATGTAAGTATTAGTAATCTGTCGATGTTGCCATCCTTTTTACTATGTGTTATGACTAAATCTAAAAGTTATGGAATCAAATTATGTCACAATTTTCTCTGAGAAGAGGCTTATTTGACTATTGACAATGGAATCAATGTAAAAGATTTGATCATTAAAATCAATGATAGGGATTTAAAAAAAAATTACTTTGTGAAAAATAAAAAAAGTAATCTGCTTATATTGAAGTGTAAGTATTATTATTATTATATGTATTAGAGGTAAAGATAATAATTGAAATTAGTATATGACTTATTTGTTTATATGATTTATTTGAAATTGAATTTATTTATAAATAAACGTGTTACTATTTTTATGTGAAGCACTGTGAGCACAGCTGCTTGCTGGGGTAGTGTGCTATATAAATTATCAATTTATTATTATTATTATTTGTTGTGTATTTTATAAGAATTTTAGAGTTCACATATTCTTATTTCAAGCTTAAGATTGAGTTCACATGCACATTTATAATTTTAATATGGTTTAAGGCCATTGGGAAAATGTGTGAATGCATGCCTAAGTGGTTAGTGTTTGATTAAAAACTGGGAAAGGTTTCCTCGGATGCCATTCTATTGTTTTGCCTGGTAGAAAAGTATATGTCACAGAAAATAGAGGCATGTAACCAGTGGCGTAGCGAGGGGGGGCAGGGGGGGCGACTGCCCCGGGCGGCACTTTGCAAGGGGCGGCAAATTCCTAGTAGTTTTTATACAGAATTTCTAACAATGAAAATTTTATAAGAAAGTGGAGCTTTTAATCGAAATAAAATAACAGCCAAATAAGAAATTAATAAAAGGAAATATAATCAAGCATGTGAGCGTTTCAACTGCCAGAACTTCTTATATTCTTCTGATACTAATGCTACTGTTCTGAAAAACCAGAGCCTGATGTGGTATCAACTTAATTGGTTCTTAAAATTTGACAGCTTTTCCTGTTGTAAACGCAAATCTTACTGTACCCTATCAATTTGAAACATGAGCGAATCAATTCTCAGAGCGGCACATTGTTGGGGGGGGATGCAATTCCTCGTTGTTAATTAGCTTCTAAAAATAAATAACGCTAAAATAAAGTTTAACAAAATAAAATAAAAAAATAAGATACTAAAGGTAGAAACTATATTAAAATTAGGGCATAACCGAGTAGACAATTTCAACCGAGTACCGTGTCCGAGTATTTGGATGTACTATTTGCCAGATCCGGATACTAACCGAGTAGTAGCTGCGACTTAGGAGAGTACCATTGTTAATTATTTAATTTTGACGCAATGTAAATTTATTATGTTGTCGTAAATCTACATAGATTAGTATATATAAAATAGAAAACAGTAATTTTAACACCAGTACTGCAATGGAAAATTACCAGGCACCGTTACAAACTTAAAATTATTTTAATAATAAAATTATATTAATAATTTTTTTTACTATGTTTATACTATGGCGTCTATATTTTCAAATATTTGCCGGAAACACAAACGTTACGCCACCTGTGGAATGCTGATAAAGTTAATGTTTTCCACCAGTAAGTGGCATATATCTCTACAACCATTGCAGTCGGACGGAAGTATATTAGTATAATGGCCATCTTTTGAAAGAAAGTTAGACTATGCGTGACCCAGTAACAACTGGTTACGCCACCTGCGGAATGCTACTGAAATTATCGTGTCTTCTTTGCCAGCTGTTCAGTATTTATTGAATTCCATTTTCTTAATTTTTATTTTGTTTATTTTTTAGCTATTTGCGTGTGTAATATTTGCCAAGGCAAATACTTCCGGATATTACCGAAAATCGTAATATTCGGCCGAGGCGAATGTCCGAGGCAATTTCCGGTTATGCCCTAATTAAAATACGTAGACTTTTATAATGCCAAAATTTCAAACTCCTTTTTATTAATCTGAAGACTAATAAAACTAATGCTACTGAGCTGAAAAACATTGGGGCTGAAGTAGTGTACCAACATGCCAATTATGTGCTGGTACATTTAATAGATTTTAACGTAGGTAAACTACTGGAACAAAGTTGTTGACGTGCTTATATGGTCTTTTCTTTCAAAGCAAAATTATTTTAATGTGAATGTCTTTTTTGTGTGGAATAAATAAAAATTACGAATAAAATTGCTTATCTAATGGAATTAAAACTTGACACAAACAAACACAAAAGTAGCCTCTCTTGAACAAGTGCTCAACATTACCAATTTTTATTTTTGCAGTTAAAAAAATCATAGATTGGATAAAAAGAATAAACTATTAATAAAGAACAAAAACCCAGGAAGAAAGAAAACATTTCGCGCAGCGCGACTTTAAATAGTATCATTTGTAGGTAATCCCTTATTTCAGCGAATTAAAATTTTTTAGAACAAAATAAATAAAATAACTTACTTTTACTAATTTAAACACTTAAATCAGAAATTTAAAAAATTATTTAATGCTTTACAATTAGTTTTTGTGTGTATTTTGTTGAGTTTAAAGGGGTTTTTAACTTAGAAAAAGGTTTTTAAAAGCAGACTTCCAACAACAACAATGGCGCCGTTAATCACAGAAGATAGTGAAATATACAAATTTTTATTTCGTACAAATCGTAAAATAGTAATTTTATTTCAACAAAAAAATTATGTGTTAATTTTAAATAATACTATTTGAGAAACACTGATTTAGTGTAAGACTGCACTGTAATATCGTAACACGTGTGAATCCATGTAAAACGTCATAAAAAATAGTAAATAAAAGATTGGGGTGAGAATGCAACCAGGCTTTTAAATTAGTAAATGTATAACATATAAACAGTAAATGTATAACATATAAACTGTTTATATGTTATACATTTAAAAAATAGTAAGAAATCGAATATTTAAGTGGAACTTTGATTTAAAGTAGTGTGTTTTCAAGTGGTGTCACAGTTCTTACCCCCCTCCCCCTCGTCACAAATATAGGTGCGTGACGTCATTTATGGACGGATCTTATAGTTATAGCATTAACATATTTTTTTTGGGGGGGGGGCAAATTTGCGTTCTGCCCCGGGCGGCACATACCCACGCTACGCCGCTGCATGTAACACATATTTAATAAATAATTAATCTTCTTCAGTAAAAGTATGAGGGAAGGTTGTTTTAATGTTATGTTGATGACCATATCTTTAAATCCCATGATATTATCATTGTGAAAAAGCTGTTAAAGATTTTCTTTAATAATGGAGTTAACAGTATAAGGCAGTGACACATTGTGGACTGATTAACACAAGAAATCCTAACCCCCCAAAAACTAGAAACCAGATTGTTAATTTAAAATAAAACTGTGGTACTTTTCCTCTTTAATGTGAGAGAAAATTAAATTGGTAGTGTATGCTCAAGAGTTTGTGTGTCATAATTTTTCTATAATTTCAAAACAAAAAGACATAACAGATTAATATAGAGATACAGGAAATTTGAAGTATGTTTTACTTATTGTTTCTTATAATTTTCTTTTTATTTTAAATATAATTCATGATAAAGCATTTACATTTTTATTTTTTGCTAAAGTATATGTAAAATAATATGAAAAATCAATATCTTGCTTTTACTTGAAATAGCCAATATCAAAAAACCTTCCAAGCCAGTTGGACTTTCATGTGAATGTAGAGAAAGCAAAAGGGAGGCTAGTTTCTTGCGCCATAGTATGCAGCAATGCCCACCAATTGCTGAAGAGGTCAGACAGTGCAGGATCTACCCACAATGCCACGGCCATCCACAAGGAAGATTATTCAACTTGTTTTAGTCAAAGCTGTGTAACACTACAGCCTGGTCACAACTCTCTAACATTTACAACACAGGTGAAACATTTGATATACATGTGATATAACACAGTGTTGTTTGAGGGATTTTTGTTTTCTTAGTAACATACAATGCTAACAATTCTTTTGAATGCTGATGATAGATTGAAATCAAAGATTTTGTTCAGGTTGGTCAATTTTGATAGGAGCTCCAGTTGTCTAGTCTTCTAATGGTTATTTAATTTCATATCTTTCAGGTGAAGGAAAAGGGTATTTTCTGTTTGAGTCAGATGTGTTTTAGCATCAAGGTTCTTGATCTTCTGAAACCATTAACCTCACCTGGTGTTTACTTTAAAGTTTTGAGCGTCTCACCTGAATTCCAGCTTAAGCCAAAATGCATGGGTCAGTTTGAGCCTTAATACCAATTACCGTACTTATCGGCGTGTAAAACGCACAGGCGTATAACACGCACCTTCATTTTAAGAGGGAAATTTCTGGAAAAAATGTATACATTATATCGGCGTATAACACGCACCTTCATTTTAAGAGGGAAATTTCTGGAAAAAATGTATACATTATATCGGCGTATAACACGCATTTGCATCATTTGCCCCCTATTTTCAGGGGGGAAAAGGGCGTGTTATACGCCGATAAATACGGTACTTAATTTTTGTTTATATTTTAAGAGCAAAGTTTTTTTGCACTTGCTTTCATTCTGCAACAATTTTCTAAAATTTCATAAAATGCCATCATTGCCATAATTATTTTACTCATTAAATACTTTATTGTTATTTTAGTGGTATATAGTTTTTACAGTGATCATTTAATGATTTCCTGTGGTGTATAATTCATACTGGACTTTGACACAACATTTCTCTTTGACAGATCACTTCATTTCTGGCATAGAGCAAAAAGGCATTTTGACCTTCACCTCTGGTAGTTACAGCTTAAAAGAAGCATCAACCTTGACCTTTTCAACTGCCCCTCACTTTAGTATCACTTCATCTGACAAGTCAACGGATGTGTCCCTTAAGGCCATGGAATGCCATGAAAGTCAAGATGTCCCGGTGCTTGTTTTTATGAGTATTAAAGATGAGAATGACTTGAACCAATATAGCAAGGTAGGAATCTAAACTAAACTCTTACGGATTGTTGTATAAATATTGTCTTATTTATTATTCATCTATTTTTTTTACCACATTATCTTTAACCTTATTGAGCCATTTAGTATACAATTTTTTAAAATTCATTTCATAACCTGGCTTCATTTAACAGTTATCAATGACAGTGAAAGATTGGGATCAAACGTTGACAAAACAAATTGAATTCATTCATCCCTTCCGTGTGACACACAAAGTTTTTACTTGTGGAAAACAGTGAGTTGTTTTCGGCTTAACCCTAGTTTTCTTCATAAGAATTTTCAATTCATATCTACCTATTTTATCAATCTAGGAGGCATTTCTGATTAAAGGAAACACAACTGCTTTAGATTACATACAAGGGAGATTTTAGCTATCATTTAACTCATTAGCTCCTGAAGGGCTACTTCCGAATCTATTTCATATTCCGGACAAAAGGGAAGCAACTTCGTTAAGCTTTTGATTCCATTAGAGAAATGCTTTTATTTTCTAAAGATATTCATTTATCTTAAAAAATAAAATGTTTAATGCATAAAGAAATGAATTAAGTTTAATAATAATATAACATGCACTGCGAAATAATGAGGATTGAAATCTGATAACGCGATTTTCGGCACCTCGGCTGAATACATACGCCATATAGACGCGTCAAACTAATTCACACATGGATCGAAAGTGAAAGAAGATAAAAACATCCGGTGATGTGTATTGAAATCTCGTAGAATCACGCATTAGCCGGAAGTCTCGAGGAAAGCGAGATTTCGTGCTATTTTTAAACTAAAAATACGATAGTGCGTCGCTAGGCGAAAAGACGCATTTGGGCGCATCCGTACGGACCCCTGTAAGGACGCATTTAGTCGCATCAGGAGCTAATGAGTTAAGCTTTGCAATACAAGGTCTTGTTCCAATTCTCCTAGGTATGAAATTTACACTAAAAGAAAAGCCAATGCTATTGTTTTGTTTTAAGGTTGCATTATATGGAAAAAGTCCAGAGATGGAAAAAATAATATATTTTCTATGAAGGATGTTAAGACTGCTCCTTTTTGAGGATCGGTTAAATGTTTTTTTTAAAAAAAAGACCAGTTAACCGTTTGTCAGCGATAACAAGGTTCTGAGAACCAGCAATATAATGTATCAAACTCAGTAAATTGAGGACTGTTTAACCATTATAATATAATTATAATAATAATAACTCCCTTTACAGTCTATGACAGAACCTTATTTTCTTTAATATCTAAATTCAGTGCACTAAAACAGTGAAATGTAATTTTCTGAAACTGTAACAAGCAATTTTAAAACATTATTTGTCCCAAAACTTTTTAACTTCCATTAGTTTATTATTGTTTATTTGTGTGTGCTTTATAGGATGTCATGATAGACTTTTTTGAATTCCTCTCCTGCGGTCACATTATTTGTTATTTTTCTATAAAGGAAATATTTTCAACTAATTATTCATGGTACCACAAAAGCGGATTTTACTTTATGCAACCCGAGTCTGCTAGCCCCCAACTGTCCTGATGTGGAGCTGATTCTTTTGAACAGGCCAGATCAAATTTTAGTAAGTTAAGATGTGTGTGTGTGTGTGTTGTTCGTCCGTCGATTCGACGAAGACCACTCTTAGTCATCCGAGGGTTGCTGGGACTGGCTTTGTTTGTGCGTGCGCAGATGGCTGATGAGGCCGATCCTAGCACGGAAGGTTCGGGAACAGAAGGGACAAGGGACGAGTGGGACATCTCCAGGAGGGTTGACAGCACGGGCCTTTCGGGCTTGCCTCTTCTTTTCTGCGGAGGTGATCCTGTTTGCCTCGCATGACCTGGCACCTTCGTGGATGGAAGAACGCCAGGTGGAAAGGTCCATTGCAGCAAGTTCCCACGTGTCTGGGTTTATGGCAAACGCTTTCAGTGAGACTTTCAGTGTGTCTTTATAGCGTTTCTTTTGCCCACCGTGGGACCGCTGGCCATGCTGGAGCTCGCCATAGAAGAGTCTCTTTGGCAGTCTCTCGTCTGGCATTCGGACCACGTGCCCTGCCCAACGAAGCTGGGACTGCATCAGGAGTGTGAATATGCTAGGGGAGACCTGCCTTGGTCAGTATCACTGTGTCTGGTATTTTATCCTGCCACTTTATGCCGAGGATCTTCCTGAGGCTTGTTGAATGAAAGTGGTTTAAGCTTTCCTAGCATGGCGCTGATACACAGTCCATGTTTCACACGCATATAGCAGTGTGGGGAGCACCACCGCCCTGTACACTTTCAGCTTGGTCTGGATGGTAATGCCTCTTCTGTTCCAGACATTTGGGTACAACCTGCCAAAAGTGGAGCTGGCTCTGGCAATTCTGACACTCACTTCGTCATCGATGGTGACATTTTGCGACAGTGTGCTGCCTAGGTATGAGAACCGTTGCACTGTGTTGAGTCTCTGGCCGTTGACAGTGATGCTGGGCTCAACGTAGGGGCCTTCCAGGCGCAGGCTGATGGAGGACTTCAGTCTTCTTGGTGTTGATCGTCAGACCAAATTTTGTGCAGGCGCTGGAGAACAAGTTAACGCTGCGTTGCATGTCGGCTTCTGAGGCAGCATTGAGGGCACAGTCATCAGCAAACAGGAGGTCTCTGATGATGTCTGTCATAACCTTGGTTTTTGCATGGAGCCTCCGAAGGTTGAACAGTTTGCCATCTGTGCGGTACCTCAGGTTAACACCAACACCCTCTGTGTAAGTTAAGATAACACATTGGTGTCAGCTTGATCTGGTTGATCTAATCATATGAAGTGCTCAAGGGAAAGAAACGGCTATGTCACATTTTTTTTAGTTTTGAGATATTTTAAAGTTCAAAATTATACAGATTTGTTATAAATTAACTAAGTAGATTTGAATTTTTAATAGGGTCAGAGACATAATTTTTTCATAAATCCTAATTCAGAGCATTCTATTTTTGATCCTCTATCAGATACAGGGGATAAGTTAAAAAAAAATTTTAAATGTCACATAGCCGTTTCTTCCCTTGAGCTCTTCATATATTGTGTTTTAAATTATAATAGGGAATAATGCATACTCTCCTGAATCCTTATGTATCGTATATTTTTCTGGGTTTTAGACATTTTAAATAATTTGCTGAACAACATTAGAAATTAACAATAAAAATAAATAATACTCTATGTATCCGTTGGTCAAACAAACAAAATCTAATATAAATAACCAAGTTAAAGCTCCTGATGTTCGTGCTAAATGAGATATTACAAATGACACCACTGCAATAAATGACAATACCGTTATTGATCTCAACTGATAGTGCTTTGGTCTACTATTGCTTTACTTTGTGCCGAGAAGTTAATGATACTGTGTGTGGTGGAATATTAAAGTCAAATTTATGTACTACATTTATGTACTACTGCCAGATGAATTTTAAAGCCCTTCATGACAGAACTTCATAACATATTGACGTGCCAATAAATTATTTCTTTTTTTTAAATGTATTTATTGGTGTCTTAATTATGGGGTGTTATATAGGGTTACATTAAAATATTAACATTTTTCAGAGGCATGAAAATATGATTGAGATATTTAAAAGGTGGATTACTTAAATGCATATTTTCCAGGTATCTTAAGCACTGCAGCCACCATTATTTGGTGGGTTATTTCTTGGTATATTTATTTAATTTTCATACAAGTAATGCCTTTTGATTTTGTTGTTGTTGTTAATGAAGAGGTAATTGTATGAATGATGAATACTGGCATGAGAGACAGTTAAATATTTTTTTTGTTTTGTTTTGGCAGCCAGTCAATGAGAATCAAAGCATGTCATTGCTATGGCAACTGAACAGCAACATTCCCATCCTGCCATCCCTGGATCTCAAGTTCTCATGCTCTTATTTGAGTCTATTGGATCAAAGCTCCTGCCAGTCTCATCTCTATGAATATGTTTGTGCCATTCAAGATTTTCAGGTAACTACTTTATTTTATTTATGTCTCATGGGCATAGCTGTTTATACTAATGTACATTTGAAAAAATTGTGAATAGTGATTATTCAGTTAAAAACTTGCTGTTACAGACTCAGTATATTCTGTCCTACACTGTATCCAGTATTGAGGAGGACAAGGCCTGTGTGACAGGAGAGGCAGCCATCCTGGATATCAAGGTGAAACAGCTGATAAATGTCAATCTTAATGAAAGTGTCAAACTGGCATATTCTGTCAAAGCCAATGGAACCGTCTGGGCCATTGGTGGAAAGTCATCTGGTAAATTTAAGTTTTGAATATTTTTAGTTGTTCATTTTAAATATTAATTTATAAATCAGTGTAAATGAATACCCTACTGGAAGGATTTTGGTAAATGTAATAAGGGACATCTCTCAATTCTTGAGCCTTTTCAAACAAATTTTTGTGAATGCCACTCATTGTTTTTTTTTCAATATGCTTAGAAAATAAAAGCATGTAAAATAGCCTACTTCACAACAATTTCAACAATCAAAATTTGATGTTTTTAAACTGCAAAACTAAAACAATCATGCACATAAGATCGAATGAAATAATTCAATTATATTAGTTAAATAAAAGATAAAAACCCTACTAAAAATATGGTTATGCCAATTCATCAACTATGAGAGAAGTGTTTTGACTACAGGTGTATACATTTTGATTTTTCACCAACAGGTGTGTTTACTCTTAAAGATGGAAAGTACAATTTAATACTGGATGTAGTACCCATGCAACCTGGATTTCTACACTTTCCAGTTGTTACTCTGTACAAATATGTACATCAGTTAGAAGGTAAACAGAAAACTTTTATGAAAATTGTTTTAGATGTTTATATCTTTTTTAAAAAAATCTATTGTTTATAGATAATGCATTCACAATTTTCATCATTGTTTTATTTTCCTGAGAAAACAAATAATTTTCAAGCACACTCTGCTACATGAAACTCATGGCCCTAAACGATGTAGTCACAAGCATTAGGGAGCATAGCTCAATCATTCTTTCTTATGAGTTTTATGTGTAAACAAATTAATGGTAGCCCAAAGAATTATGTACCAATATGTTGTTAGTTATGTATCAGTAAAAAACAAACAAAAAAGAGAAGTCAAGTTGCTATACCAGCCTTTGGCATTAGACCATATAGAAAATAGAAATTAAACAACATGTAAAGACAAAGTTTTTGACTATAAATCCCTTATAAGTTATATATGTGACATAACTAAAAGTAATGATTATATTCAATGTAATACACACCGCGCGACAGACCCCTGTGACATAGAGGGCTGGAGTGAACCTCGAGTGACCCATGGAGGTCAACAATAGCAGACGGCTACACATGCTACATAGAGATAAACTAAAAATTCATTAATTTAATTGTGGTACATTCAATCGATCTGAAATTTTAATACAATGCATTGTTAGGTGACACAAGTCTATGTGCAAAAGTCGATAGGATAATGGGAAGTGGGTCATTTTTTTACTTTTACCGGCAAGACGGTGAAGTTATTATAAGGGATTTAAAAAATACACTCACAGGTGATGGTGTGTAAAATTATTCATAATAGGTCTTGTTATATATAAAGCTTAAGTTTCAGTTTTTGCAAATCCTTACATGATTTGTGATTGCCTTATCCACCTACTTCCCAGACCACGGATCAGATGAGAAGGAACCCACTGACTCTGACAGTGATTCCACAGCTCCACTGCAGTCACCGCAAAAAACCAAAAGGTCAATATCACAAGTGTCAACCTCATCAACTTCCTCATCGCAGCTTGCGTCTCATTTTGTGGACTTTGCCCCAGGTCAGGTGTACAACGAGAGCAGAAGTAAGCAGATCCATGTTTCTCCTTGTCGAACGACCAGTGATATTGACATATCGTTAGTGCTGTGAGTTCCAGATTTTTTAAGCTGAACTCGAAAATCATTCCATTGCTTCCTCATCCTGAAACAAAACTGTGCTGGAAAAGCATTATTTCTTGTTTTGCCCTTGTATTTGCACCTATTTAATGTGACTTGCGTGCAAAGTGACATGTTCAGATTTAAAAAATCATACGAATAATTTCGCTGGCTGTGAATGCATTTTTAGATATTTTTTGTACACAATGACTTCATTAATATATGAATCATAGGTTTTTTGCTCGGGAAATGATTTTATAAGATTTTTTAACAAAATTTTTGGGATGTCGGCTGAAAGTGTGAAAGCTTTAGCAACTAAATCATAATGCCTTTTCCTGGTTTATAATTTAATATTAAAAAGATATAAACACCTTGATAGATAATTTTGAAAGTCCAAGCAGAAAAATGTACTTTTCAATTATTGTGATGGGCGCCTATGGTTTAAATCAGCTAACAGGTAGTTTACCAATCTTGCAGTATACAAAAGTTACTTTATCCATTTTAAGAGCCTACTTCTCAACATCAGTAACCGACAATTTTCTGTCAGTTTCCATTTTTTTAGTTTTGATGAATTCAAATGTTTTGTCGATAGTCACTGCAAATAAAGACATTAACTCATTAGCTCCTGATGTGACTAAATGCTTCCTTATAGGGGTCCGTACGGATGCGCCCAAATGCGTCTTTTCGTCTAGCGACGCACTATCGTATTTTTAGTTTAAAAATAGCACGAAATCTCGCTTTCCCTCAAGACTTCCCGCTAATGCGTGATTCTACGAGATTTCAATAAACATCACCGGATGTTTTTATCTTCTTTCACTTTCGATCCATGTGTGAATTAGTTTGACGCGTCTATATGGCGTATGTATTCAGCCGAGGTGCCGAAAATCGCGTTATCAGACTTCAATCCTCATTATTTCGCAGTGCATGTTATATTATTATTAAACTTAATTCATTTCTTGATGCATTAAACACTTTATTTTTTAAGATAAATGAATATCTTTAGAAAATAAAAGCATTTCTCTAATGGAATCAAAAGCTTAACGAAGTTGCTTCCCTTTTGTCCGGAATATGAAATAGATTCGGAAGTAGCCCTTCAGGAGCTAATGAGTTAAGTGCATTTAGTCTTTTTCCTTGCATTATAATGTCCTTTTGATTGTGAAAAATTTGATTTTTTTTGTGTGTGAAACAATGTTAAAAGAATTCTTTTTTTAAAGAAATAAAATACAAAATTCACAAACGAATTTATGCAATGAAAACAATAAATTTAAGCTTTATTTTAAACTAAAACGACAATAGACTTTACGTCTTATACCTTCATCAGTACAATAACATAAAATAGGTACTTACAAGAGTAATATCTACATTCTTGATGAAGGCCGAAACGTCTATTGTCGTTTTAGTTTAAAATAGAGCTTAAATTTATTGTTTTCATTGCACAAATTTGTCTGTATATTTTGTATTTTATTTAAAAGCTTTATCGCAGTCCCATTCTGTATGATTTTTTTAAAGACCAAGATTATCTGCACTTTTATCTATCAATGTTAGTTAAGCCTTCAACATGTAAATAGCTATTAGCCAATACATCAAGATTTTTTTCTCAGGTTTACATTAGGTACACATTTTAAAGCATTAAAATGAACAACCTAAAAACTTAACTGAAGATACAATAAAAAAAATGTTCCTATGTATGACCAGAATTATATAGATGTTTGAAAAAGGCATAGCTCTGTATAAGAATAAATTGAAAATTGCAAATAATTTGTAAAATAACTCATTTGAAAAAAAACTATTTTGTAATATCTTGATCATCATATTTTATATTTTTAAATTAAAATTAATGGTCCTGGTAAAGCTTTTTGGTTAATGAAATTTGACCAAACTATCAATGAGCCCACTGTAGGTCAGGATCACCAAAATTACTTGGGAAACTTGAGCTTATAATAGTGCTGATAAAGTTAATATTTCGACAGTACGTTATAGTTTATATGGTGTTCCAAGATTATAAGGTTGTTAGGTGATGCAAACTTTACTTGAACTAGTTTTTCATTGTGATAGCTTGATACTATTACAAGATGAACTTACTTAAGTGATGTGATCACATATATTATTTCTCAATTTTGTTTAAAATTTAATCCACTTTGTTATATTGTTTATTTAAGATCAGATTCTTAATTTCTTTATTACAACTATAATGGAATGGGTCATTGCCAGATAAGTGAGAACTTGGAACTTGAAAATAAATTTCTAATACTTTCATACCATAACTAAATGACTTGAGACGATTGCATTATCATTAATACCACAAAAGCATTGCAATGGGAGCCAGATTGATCAATATATTGATCATGGACCTTTAAGGTAATGAATGATAAGGGTCTAAACCAACGGTGTCCAATGTCCAATGTCCGGCTCTTCTGTGTTCACATTGCGGCTCATGAACAATTTATGAAAATCAAATTCTTTGTTTGAAATATATAACAAAAAATAAATGAGAAAAAAAAATCTTGACTGAAACAAAGGTGAAAATAATTTGCCCTTGATCTGAATTAATAAAAATCAATCTCATTGAGATCAGTCTAGAATGTGTCAGCAGCAGACACAATTTTCTGCTTTCAGCAAAGGTGTCGCTTCAACTGAGGCAAGTCATGCTATTGCTTGTTCAAAGGCTTCACAGCAGGCTCATTACAATTAATGTTGACTATAATGAATCTATATATGCAGTGTGTTTCTATTAATAATTTTGACATATTTAAATAATATTAAATTGTTTAACTTTTACGCATGTATTTCACATACAGTTAGTGTTAAAACAAATGAAAAGTTCATTACAACTGCTTAAAAATTATTTTTTTAAAATAAATCCCAAAGGGAATTTTTCATTGCTAGTGGGGTCGTGACCCATAGTGCTTTGATGCGGCTCTAAACAGTTTTTTAAATTGTAAGAATGGCTCTCTTTTACTACAGGTCTGGCCAGCCCTGATCTTGACGTTAGTAGCAAAATGAATCTATTTATTATTCCAGCTACCTGGATCATCTTTGTAATTACATAACATAAATCATTTGATTTGTGTTTACTTCTGTGGTAATTGGCTGGCCTAAATTTCTTAAACTTAAACTAATGATGAGAATGTTACCTTTTTATTGTTAAGTTAGACCACAAGTACACAGCAAAACTAAGCACTCAGTTACATACTACTATTAGTTTATTATTAAAATATTTTCTTATGGCTCACAAAGGACAGTGAAGCCTTTTACATGCAGACCTGTGGCAACTGGTAAGAAGTACAAATATGTAGTCAAACAATACAGCATGAAATACAAGTTGATCAGACGATCAAACAAAATTCAGCATGAAATATATGTAGATCAGTCGTACATAATCCAAGATGTAATACATATAGATCAGTGAATCCAACATTATACAGCACAATGACAATCTTGCTATAAAAGAGCTTAAAAGCAACAGCTCAGAGTCAGAGACTTAAGGTTAAAAAATTAATGTCAGCATAGGGTAAAAAAATATCTTTACATTGTGAAGGCACTGGCTATCGGCTCTGGTGGAACACATCCGATCAACTAACATTTAATTGCTTCAGTTAATTTCTCATCAAATATGTATATACATAATAATTTTGTCATATTTTGTGTGTCATAGAAGCATTTATTTGGCTCTTGGTAAAGTAATTTTAGCAAAGCTAAAATCAGATCTCATAACAGACTCTGTATATCATTATGTAAATCAAAAACTCTTTTAAATCCCATAACTATGTATATTGTCCAAATTGATTAATATTGGGTTTTATTATAGTTATAGCATCCAACACAAAGAAACAAATTTAAAAATAAAAAGAAAGCCATACCGAAGGAAAAATTAGACGAAATATATTGTTATCAGTCTCTGAATATCCACTCCAGATTATAAGAAGTCTCTGCTTTAAGACAATTGTGCGTAAATATTTTGCAACACGTTAAGCATATATTGCCAACATTTTTAACAAATCTTCATTACATGCATAGCATGGGGACAGATGTTCTTGCAGGATTAGAAATAAATTGTGACAAAAACTTGCATATAGTTAAAATTGCAAAAATTATTTATTGTTGCAATATGGTATCTTCTATCTTTTCTCTGTTAATTGCACATATTTATAAATAGACATATGCAAGGATCCCCATTACTCACTATTGAAGTTCTACTTTACTTTAATACTTCTTGTGATTCAAATTGTTCATGTTAAACAAATTAAAAAATATATAAGTTAAATTTATTCAATAAATCTAGTCAAAATTGTTCAAAGGGTTTTAAACCTCTGATGTTTGCCATTTTATATAAATACTAGATTGATCTGATATACCTGAAAAGTGATTTTAAGAATAACTTAACAAAATACTGATAATTTTGCATGATGGCTATTTAAAATACTGATTATTGGATGAAAAAAACATTTGAACCATTTAAAATTAAATACACTGCTGAAAATGTACCTTAATTTTTGTTTATTTGTGCCATTCAGGCTCTAAGGATAAAATGATCCTATCTTTTTTCAAGGAATGTAATATTCAATTACAATTTATAAAAAGTTAAGAGTACAAGTAAAATGATGATAATTTTTTTAGAACTCTCTTTAGGGTCTTGAGTAAAATAAAACTCATCAAATAAATTGAACATTTCATACGTCATCGATAAATGTGACCAATCTTTATTAAAACTTTATTCTCACAAGGGAACATCGCAGAATGAGAAATTTTTAAATTGCCGATTTCAATACCATGTCATATAGTTAAAATAACTAAATAAATTTAAAGGGACTGTGAATAAAAATTAATGTCTTAAATACAAACTATACAAAGAGTGTTATTCCTGTACAGATACAAAATATCACAAGTAACAATTATTGAAGAATTAAATGCATATATTGGATAATAAATAACATGATTGTTCTGTACACAGAGAAAAAATAATTAAGATGTTAACTAAATGGAGTATCTGCAACTCAAAAAATTCTTAAGCAAGTCAACAAAATGTAATCCATTACTTTGGCATATTCATTTTATGACGTGTAAGAGACATTGACGACACTAACAAATATATGCTACTGCATTCTGCCTTTAGCACCAGGGATGCATAGACAACATGAGGCATCTCTCCTTACATTGGTATTTGAATTCATTCTCAACATTATGATTCTGATTGAGTTTCTCAAAGAACTTAACAGTTAAGAAACTAATATTTAGAAAGATTAAGCTGACAACCATTGGTACTAATTAAATCAACCACTAGCTTCTCCCAGTATGTGAAATTGAAATGTATATATTCTATGATTTACGCTAATAACAAGCATTTTAATTAATCATGAGTGAACAGCCAAAAAATATTACTAGGATAATTTAAGTTTGAAATGTATGCAAAGTAACCAGCCATTTGATTGCAATTAGTACACACAACCATTTTCTTGGTCTATAAATAAATAATGAGAAAATTTCAGAATCAATGGCAAGCATGTTTCTTACAGGCATTCATTCAATTCATACAATTTTGATTTCTTCAGCAACAATAAAAGTAGGATGAAAACTGTTAACCTCCTCTCAATGGAACAATAAATAGTTCACCTAAACTATCAACACATTCTCTACACATCTACCATTATGCAAAGTAGCACAAACCAACTTAGGTTCCTTTTCATTCATATTTACTGATTACACAAATTTCAGAGCTTATATAATGTTTTCAAATGAGTTAAAGCAGTTTATGCACATTATACTGATTGAAGAAAAAAATTAAGGCTGTAAAACTTTAAATTTAGTGATTTGCTATAAGGTAAATGTGATTGGTGACAACATAAATGAGCCATTACTCCAAAAGAGAAAGGCAGCACAGCAACTATTTAAATAAATATATTCAGTAATTAGGATCAGTTAGCTTGGCTTAGGAGGGGTTCTCACAAGAAAATGTTTGTTAACACCACAAAAAACAAGTACATAGCAGTTAAGATAAATATGTAAATTAATCAATAAATAAGTTTCCAATAGGGAAACACGCCACCCCCATCCCCACCCTCAGTGCCTTAATGATATAATAAAGATACCTCACAGATAGGAACTTTGACATTCAACTCATTTTTTTTTAAATTAAAATAAAAAAACATTAAGATATATCTTTTGCTTAAATTTCAAGAGTTTCAAGGTTAAAAATTTGAGCTAGAACAAAGATACTTCCTGCACTGACAAATATTACTTATCTTTGCACTTGGTGTTGACATATTTCCTAGCAAAATGTGCAAGTTGCCTGAAAACATGGCAAGTAAAAATTATGCATAACCTAGAGGCATTGTAGTCAAGCAATGTAAATTATTTCATCCAGGGGTTGAAGATCAAAAGGTGTTCCCTTTGCCAAAACTACGATAAAGAAAAAGAGAGGAATCTTCTTTTAATGGTTCTTTATGTTCCTACTCATTTAATCGTAAGTTGTGTAGGATTCTGGATAGGTAGAAGTGAATGATGCAGAGATAAATTGATATTTTAATAAAATATTATAATTATACTAAACTTAGGAAAACAAAACACATTTTTACACCTCTTCCCTATTTGAATTTAAAACTGAGAAATGACAACAGCTCAACACACACTCAATTTTTTTTTAATAGTCTTAAGTTTAATATGAAAAAATATATTTTAAAAATTTACCCAAGATCTCTCTTTTACTTTCATCTAGCTGGTTAGCAAAAGCACTAAAATGAAAGTATGAGAAATTAAAAACACTAGTAAAAATAAATTAGGTCTATGAGCTGTTGTTGACTAGATAGTCAAAATGAAAACTGCAACCATTGATCTGAAAATTCACAAAAACTATTTTACAACTCAAACGTGTTT
Source organism: Ampullaceana balthica (assembly GCA_944989445.1). Classification (NCBI taxonomy): domain Eukaryota; kingdom Metazoa; phylum Mollusca; class Gastropoda; family Lymnaeidae; genus Ampullaceana; species Ampullaceana balthica. The sequence continues at coordinate 48,987 of CALYLW010001449.1, forward strand.
TGCCTTTTACAAATCAGGGCAACATTTAAGGTGTAAAAAAAAAGTTAGAACATAAAAAAGAAAAAAACAACCCATAGCGTCAACACATTTATTGAGCTTAATAAAATTCCTAAAAGATAGTTCTATAATATATTACTAAGTCAAGAAACATATAGCTTATAAATAAGGTATTTAAAGCAACATGCTACCTACATTATCATTTATAAAATAGAAGATTTAGGCCTGTCTTCTCCTACAAGAAATAAATTTTCAATAACTCAGTATTGAAAATTAAGAATGCCATCTTCAAAAAGTTTTAATATTATGATTAAAAACATCAAAAGAAAAGTAATTTAAACTAGTTATAAGGGATATACAAAAAATAAATATATTTTAATATTTATTTACCCCTATACTTCATGTACGCCCACTGAATAAACTGAAAGTGAATGACTTTGGCTAAAGATTCAGTGTTCACATGATATGAGGAAACAAAATTTTTTCATTATGAAGAGTAAAGTGTAGTAATAATATTCCTAATTACTTAACTGTCTAACAAATATGACAGAATAAAACAAATTTAAGTATAGATTAACTAAACATTAAACAAAATGGGTGCTTAATAAATAAATAATTTTAAAATTACTTCATAAAACTACTAGATTAAAATTTATTGGCATAAGTTAAAAATTATATTGTAAAATTACCCCATTACATGGGAGATATTTAGGAATATAAAATCATCCACTTTTCTAATGCTTGCAACCTTTATGTTTAACAAGTGAAAGTCGTTAATATATTTCATAACATCTGGGATTGTAAATAGACTAGGAATGCCAGCATCATTTATATAAAGGAAATACATAGAAAATGATACCTTTCTAGTAGGCTAATTTTATGCATGCAAATCATCAACAAGGCAATGAAAAGGTTTTTTTTTAAAAATAATACAGCAAACCAGTTATTCAACTTTCTTATTTTTCTAAAAAATTTTTAGAAATTAACCATTTTACAATTAATAACAAGTGATATCAATGAAATCTGATTTTCTGATTTATAGATGAAACTGCTTTACTCTTTTTATTATGACTTCTGTCAAGGCAGCTTACATATGATAAATTAAGAAACTAGGGGAAAAATATATTAGCCCTATGAACTGAATATAGATAAAGAACTTAAAGTTTTAAATGCTAAACAAAGTTAAATTACACTACAAAGTTTAGAGCCCGCTCACTGACATCCCTCACTTTATCACAACCTTAATTTCTTTTGAATAATAACAAAAAAAAATAACAAAAGACTATCATGCACCACAGTCATTTAGTATCCATTTGATCATCTGAAGTATCTTCATCACTATGTCTCCGCAGGTTCAATAGTTTATTGGATAAGGTTTCAAAAAATGTGCTTCGATATTCCACACTCTGGCTGTCCAGCAGGCCATAAATAGTTTCATAATATTGAGAGAACAATTGTGGGTTGACTTCATTGTATTGAGAACCAACAATCTGTATTATTAAAAAATTTAATAAAAGAAATAATTGATTTCATGCATTATTGAGTTCACCAGCAGCTTTTAAAAACTTAGTCTCAGATATTTTAAAGTATGATAGTAGATTTGGACTCAGTTTAAAGAGAATTGTCATAGTTATCAATCAAATAATTTACAAGGTAATCCATGGAGCTCAACATCTCAAATTAAATGTAGCATATAATTTCTTTACATCCTGTGTCCATTATTTTAGTGACCTAAATTCATAAATAAGCATAATACTGTAATGAAATCAAATGTTTAAAATAAAATTTGACAAGTGCTGCATCCCTAGCCACATGCATTATATGTAAAATGAAATGTATAACATGAAATTGTGCATCTATAAAGTATAAAGGAATTAGAACATGTTAGGTTTCTAAATTTGTATTTTGCTAACATCTGCAGTCTGACATTTTGATAGTTTACTTTTACATTTTTGATGAACACTTTGCCTGCTATTTAGTTGATAAAACTACAAGTTGTCTAGCAAGCTAAAGAAATATAAACAAAAGAAAAATAAGCAGTAAATAAGAACAAAATACAGCCGTACATTTTGTTTCAATGAAATGCATTTTTTCTGCCCTATCTAACCAACAATATCTTAATGCTATAGCTCCCATTTGAAAAATTGTCTCAAGTATAAACTACTAGACACTAGACCTAAAAAGACTGGAATAGGAGGTTGATTTTTCTTCGTTTTTTTTAATTTAAATTTTTGGTAATCATGGAGTTTAGCATCCAGGACTATTATTTATATTTTTCAATTACTTTTTACTTTTAAGTCCACTGGTGGTGGGGTTAGATCTGTGCTTAGTTATTATATAAATGTATTTGAATTTGTACTCTAAGTCTTAAACTTAAATGTAGGTACTTCGGTATGATAAAGGAGACTACTACGTTTTTTATATCGGAAAAATAATTTGGCGCCGGAGATCCAAGTTCTTAATTTTTCCGAGGAGGGTGTAAAACTATTAATAAAGAGGTACTTTCGAGACATATTTGAGTTCCTTTTCCGGTCTAAAGCTTTGGAAGACATATTGGCCTACATTTTAATAGGCTTCTTTTGTATTTTCAATCGACCATTATTTTGGAATAAAAAGGTCAAAATAAGGCATCTTCGACTCAAAAACTTTTGTTAAAATGGGTGTCAATCAATCATATTAAAAGACCTTTAGCACCATCTATTAATCTACATCTATGCCAAATTTCATTGACCTAGGATGTGTCCGTCTGGATAACAAAGGGACATGTCTTGCAGCGATTACGACTATATGGCTTGGTGCCCAGATGGGAGGACGGAATAAGCAGACGGCTACGAACCAATAGGTCTCGCAGATTTTTGTCCCTCCTGAATACAATGAGGGGTGGGGTGGAAAATATATTGTTTGTCTCGGGGTCCGCGAGGAGAATGGTGCGGTTTTTCAAAAAGATTTCCTTGGCTCTGATGTTGTGGGGATGGTATGTGTGAACCAATTTGCTCCTTTCATTACTATCACTGGAGTGTGATACAAAGACGTCGGCATGAGTGAAGTTTTTAACTCCCTGAAGTGCAGATTAAAGTATAGCTTCGGGGTAAGACCTTTGTCTAAAAAAACTCCACCATTTCAAACGACTTTTCCAAAAAGTCCTCATTAGATTGACACAGCTTACGGACCAGATTATCTTCCCTAAGAGGATGGATATTCAAGATTAGGAATGGCTATCTTTGTACCAGCCGCAATGTGGTCTACACCATTGTGTGTAAGCGCTGTCCTTTGAAGTACATAGGTGAGACGGGGAGGTTACTCTCCTGCCGTATCGCTGAGCATGTACGGGCTATTAAACAAGACAAACAATGTCCTGTCTCCCGACACTTCAATGGACGTGACCACATGGGCGTCGATGACATGTCTGTCGTCGCCATGGTTTCTTGTACAAACACACCCGGCCGGGTCAGTCTGGAGAATAGACTAATCCATTAGTATGGGACTCTTACACCACATGGGATCAACGTTGTGTTTGCACTGACAACCTGATTGATTGGCCACACCCACCCTATCCTTTCCTATATAAGCTCTTACTTTTCTCTCCTTACTTTATCTCTACTGGACTACTTGGATTTCACAGCAGCTAAGTGTTTTTTATTATTTTGTTATATTCGTTTCATTTGTGTACTATTTGTCTGTTGAGGAAGGCTCTTTGCCGAAATGTTCGCTGTTGTGTTACGTCCTGTCAGGCCTACTAATACCCTGTTTTTATGTTATACATTTACCTATTTAAAAGCCTGATTGCAGTCTCACCCCCATTACTCTATTCATTCAACCTCATTGTGACTCCTATTTACTACTATGTCTTCAGTGGCGTAACAACGACTTGGCATTGGGGCAGTTGCCAAGAGTGCCAGCCTGCGCCAGTTCAAAAGGGCGCAGCTAAAGTCGCAAAGCTTAAACTTGTCAATTTATCAAGGGGACCAAAAATAAATTAGCCAAGGGCGTCAAAAACCCAGTTCCGCCTCTGTATGTCTTCAATAGTTTCATTCATTAGTTATGGCCATGTGCAAAATCTATTAAACCATTGGTCAGTGTTGTTAATTTAAATAGTCATGAACCAAATTTGAAGGTTCAAAGGGAGTTCCTAATTTCATTTGTACATTTTTATAAAGAGGACAGTTTGCTTTGGCATATGTAGGTCATAGGGTAACTTGTAAACACAACAAAAATGTCGTTTAAAGATAAGGATAAATTTTTACTGTTTATACAAAGTTAAATGGGTTTTTAATAAAGAATATTTTTAAAACAAAATTAAGGAAATAATAATTTTATTTATCGCAATGATCCTACAAATAAAATTATTATTAAAATGAGAGATAAAGTGTGTGACGCGAACAGCGGAATTGAGGTCACAAAATGTGGAGGTAAAATACATTGGCATTGGGCCATTGGGACAATTTGAAACACACTAAATAGGCACTTCAATACTCGTTCGCGCATTGTTCTGCGCATGTCGTAAATTTACGGAAAAACTTTTTCGGAACATTTTTATTAGCTCTACAGGGACCCCCGAATTACGCGTTTTATGTCACAGTAATCGGAAAAACAAATGAATTTTGTAATTGGGTAGTCTAATAATAGTCTTCCGGTGACGCTATCACTTTTTAAGATATGCGGTTTCCCTGGAGAATTTTCTGTGTCTCTTCCAACATCGGTAAACCACTCAATGTCTCAATCATTCTATATTTAGTTAAAATACTGTACTCGGACTAAAACATACAAAATTACCATATTACATGTACTGTACTTTAAAAAAGTCAATAATGATTTAAGATGAATGAAAATAAATCCATGAAATTATAATGAAGGAATACTCGTCTTAAATATTAATATATATATTCGTTCTTTTTATTTTTGGTTTTTTAAAAATTTAATTAATCATAAACTATATACATATATTATGCATATAATTAATTGTATATAATAAATGCCAATACAGTTGCCAATGTAGTTGCCAATAGCCTATACTATAGTAATATTATCTACTGTCAAGAAACTTTTTAAAAAATCATAATAATAAAATTGTAATGATAAATAAATATTTAATTAATTAATTCAAGTTAAATTTGGTACTTCAAAATAACTTATTGAACTTTAATTTGATTGCAATGAATTAAGTTTACAATATTAATATTATGATGGAACAATATTTTTAATTTATAAATGTAACTAAAAATATTATTTGCCCCCAGTTAGACCATACCTTGTAGAATGTCTGTAAGCCTTAAGGATTTTGACAGTTTGGTGGAAAGCTTTGCCCAAAACGGAGTGCATTATTATGAATGGCTATTCATTCTACCCTTATACTAGATGTGCCAGCAAGAAGGAAGGGATGAATGTTGCTGTTATTGCACTTGACGAAGCCTACTGAAAAGATTCAAGCTATGTTTGAAACCAAACAGGGATTTCGTTCCAATTTTATCACAGCAGTATACTTGTGTTGTTAAAAATATTTCATTTTTAAAAAGACATTTAAATGCCTGGATGAAAATCCATGATCTTTTCAGTCAGCCTGCAACTGCAAGGACACCAGTCCAAAAGAAGAATTTAAAAAACCCGTAAAAAAAACAAGTTTTTGACTATAAATCCTTTATGTACGATAAGTAACTAAAAGAATGTTCATTATAATATGCAGCGCAAGACCATCCAAAAATACAAAATTGTAGTTGTGTCGTAAAACATGTTTAATATAATGCGCACCGATCAGGAATAGCCTTTGTTTATAAAAAGTGTTGTCAATAAAATACGCACCTTATTGCGCGACAGAAAGGTTGTTCAATATAATGCGCACCCTTACACTCTGTCTCAAAAAATAACATGATACATAGGAATAAATAAAATAATCTAAAAAATCAATAATTCAATTATGGTACATGTGATCGATCTGAAATTTTGAAACATTGTTTTTATCATCGCTACAAAACTGCCTGCTAAATTTCAGCTCACTAGCTTAAGAGGAAGTGGGTTAAAAATCGATCCAAAGTTTTGGTGACAAGCAATCAACCAGACACCACGAGTTAATATAAAGGATTTAAAAAGATGGAGCCATCCAGCTCTTCTGACATTTCTCCAGTAATACATAATGAAATTATTATTCCACAAATATCACAGATTATTCCACAGTCTTTAGAGGTAGCTGAGGTATATAAAGACTCAGACTTTCAAGAGGAGGACAGAGAGGGTTGCTGAGCTTAGACGCGAGAAGTCAGAACTCAAGACCTTTTTTATTAAACATTAGTCATTGCTAAATGTCACAATAAATTATAAATTAATTTCTACATTTTTTTCTTTTCAGGAGCTTTTCATCTTTTTCCTCAGATAAGATTATTATTTATTCTTTGCATTGATTCACAATAAATATTATGCTTTTGGTTTAAGTTTTTACATTGTTATTTTACATTGTTAAATATTTGATTTATGTTAAAATATTAATAAATATTTTTATTTTATTTTTTTGCAGATTTTCTTTCAAGTTTCCATTTAAATGATTGATATATGCCTTTATATTAATTATATTTGTCATGCTAATTTTGAAACTGAGATTATGATAATTTTTAATTTTAAAAAAATTGTGTACCCTTGTGGTAAATAAAAATTGTGTTGTACATTGCATTAAGAATATATCCCTGATTTAGTGCAGTTATCTATACAAATAAAAAAGTTGTGAGTGAAAGAGTAAAGAAAATTAAATTTGGGTCACAAGTTTTCGAAGTTTTTTTTATAGGCATATAGGTTATATAAAGGGCAAAAAATATGGAAAAACAAAATCATAACTCCACTTCTATACAAGATAGAAAGACAAAACAAGTAGTTTTGAAAAGGTCTTAGCAACTTTAGCAAGCCCTTTAAAATGATATAGCCTATTATTTAAGCCAAGCCTATTGATTGGACAACATTTAAATTTAATCATTTAAATTTTCTGAGTTTCTGTCAAAGTACCTACACTAAAAATTCATAACTTTAAAACTACAAATCCTAAAAATATAATGTTGATGTTAATATGTAATTTAAAATTAGCTCTATTTAAATGTTGTAAGTTAAATGTTTTTACCAAAGCCAAAGTGCCTATTATTAAATGATTTAGAACCCTCCGCCTCCACTTTTTCCAACAAGAAAAAAAGAAAAAGGCAGTAAACTAATTGATATATATAAATAATAGTTAAACTCAATGATTAACAAACATTTTTTAACTGTAGCAAAGTAATATTTTGATACATTTTACCCAAAGAAAGTTCTTAAGTCTTAACACTTGCTTTACTTTGACTTACTCCTGCTCGAGTTGGCACTCACTTTGAATCCTTGTAAAGAAAGTTCGACACACATGTTCCTATTCTCTTTAGTGGTAATATTTATATATATAAGATTCTTATCTTTAGGGAGGACGGTAGAGATCTGAACAAAATTAACAGCAAAAGCTATTTCTTTCACAACTTCTGTTGCTTCGATATTCAGTGCTTTATCGTCGTCTATGAGCATGTCCCCCTCCTCAACGGCGTCCGCCATTGTTAAAAATTATTGGAGTTCCTTCCCTTGTAGTTAAAAATGGTCTATGTCACTGGAGAGCTCGTCTGATCATATATAAATTCACATCAAGGAGGTTTGATCTTGAATTCACATGTCTCATTTGTACAATAATTAAATCCCTGTTTATAAAATATATGCTTTTTTGTTGGTTAAAGTCTTAATTCTAAGCAAAATAATGATATAATAATTTTTGTTACAAAACCCTTGATTTTAAAATAAGGCACAACTTTCAATTTCAACAAGTCAAAGTTTTAACATTATTTTGTTTTTCTATTTGCTGCCTACTATTACCTGGAAATGACAGAAAATATGGCCATCTAAGCCATCTAGTGATCTGGGTATACCAAGATCAAGGCAAAGGGTAATAATTATCAATTATTTATTCAATGTAAATACATAATATTTTACACAAAATGTTTTGATATTAACTTTATTAGTCGTAATCCGTTTGAAAAATGGTGCCGTGAATAACAGAAAAAAATGTAATTAATTTTACACTCAATTCACTAATTATAATAACTAATACTAATAATTAATAATATTCTAATACCAGAATAACTAATAATTTAACAGATTTTGTAAAATTTTAATTGTCTAAAATCTAAATTAGTTAGGTAATCCTGCAGATTTTACACGTATATTATAATTTATTATTTCACAGCGAAATTTAATTTTTTCGTGAGAACTTTCGTTTTTAATTTATTAAATGCATAATTACTAATGTTGTATTTCAGCTATCACAGCGCTAATTTGTAAGTATTCTAATTTCTAAGCCATTTTTTCGGCTCTCAACAGTAAATAGTCTGATCGTGATGCAACCATTTTGTTTATTATCAAACTACATGCCGGATTGTCCGATAAGATGCCAAATGGAAATTTCTCACTTACAAACAAAGAAATAAGAATCAAACATCTAGTAACGAAATAAAAAAAGAAATTGTCTTTAAAATATTTATTTATCTTCTAAGAACATTAAAATAGATGAATAATACTTTTTAAAAAAATATCTTCAGTCAGTAAATTTATTTTAGCATGGGTTGAGCCAGGTAAAAAACATCTGGCAGCAGTTCGCTAGGTAATCAAAATGGACATATCGTGACCACATTATGTATTATATAGAGCCGAAAAAATGCATTTGAAATTAAAAAGACTCAGAAATTAGCGCTGTATTAGCTGAAATACGACATATAATAATGCATTTAATAAATTAAAAATGTAAGTTCTCATGAGAAAATTAAATTTCGCTGTGAAATAATAAATTATAATATACGTGTAAAATCTGCAGGATTACCATTAGTTAAATATAAGGTACTTGTGACTTGTCCGTTATCTGACCACCAAGATTTTTAAAATTATTTATATTTTTTTGTTTTAACTATATTAACTATTAACTGTTGTAAATAATATACATATTATTTATAAGCCATACTAATACAGTATAATGTATAAAATAAATTATACATAATTTACTTAACAAGATTGACTATATTCACTTTCTTAATTTAACTATATTGAAATTTGACAAGAATGAGAACAACGCTGATTAAAAACAATCTAAACAATAAATGAAAGAAAGTTGACATAAAAAAATGGACTGTCTTATGACACTTATGTATTATCAATTGTAATATAATATCACTATTTATTTTTTTAATTTGGCATGGATTACACTCACGAAACCATTAATCACAGCCTACATTTCGTTGATCCTATTACCGTTGCTAACACCCAACAAATCAAGCGGCCATGGCTCATGGGCCATGGAAATCAGTAAATTAAAAAGGAGCCAAATAAATGCCACAACGGGACTCCGCGTCATATTATAGATATAACATTATATTAACATTTATTTAGTAGTAATTTGCAAATTGTAATAGCCTAAGTTTCGCGGGGTTCCAAGCAGTTAATACCCCTCAAAATTTTTTTAATTTTTTGGTGGTCGGATAACAGGTAAGTACCAAATATAATTAAATACTATTTCAAGTAACGTTAGGGCTGGTTATCGTTTCCGTGGCCAAGATAGTGACATCACTTCGACGCTACGGTTGCTATACACAAGTTACATTTTTTGTTTTTCCTTGATTACCTCCCCTTGACGTTTTATTTTACTCGATTGCCTCCCCTTGCAATGTATCTTGTCTGTTGGTCTTCATAAGCGTCACTTGTCATAGAGAATTACAGGGTGGGGTATGGGGAGGGGGACCTCCCCATTTGAATTTTTTATAAACAATTAATTCAAAGGAAAGGGGGTGGGGTTAATGGAGGAGGGGTCCTCCCCTCCCCTTGGCATTTATGAAACTCGTTACATGCGGCACTATATGCTATGATGCGCATGTAGATGCACAACAGCCCGCGAAAATTCCTGGCGGGCAAATTCTTTTCGCCAGGAATCCCGGGTGCAGTAGCATCGCGGTTGAAAGTTTTCTGAATTTTTGTGTAAAATTGTTCAAAAGGGAAAGTGAATTTTTCAAACTGGAAGTTTCAGGCTTAGGATTAGCTATAGACTTTTAGGCGGCTGGATAGCGAAGTCAATAGTACGTTCGCCTCACAAAGCTGAGGGGTGTGGGATCGAGCCCACGCAAAGCCACAATATAAATGATACGCTAAGAAAGTCCTCCGCTGACCCTGGAAGGGAATTGGGGCACCCACCAGGTATAAATAAGCCCAGAGTAAGCTCTAATCATACTCTAATGGAAACATTAGGGATCCCCTACGACCTTCGGGTTATGGGACTTACTTACTTAAAGAATGTTAGGGTTAGGTTTAGCTATAGAATTTTAGGGTTAAGGTTAGGTTTAGCTTTGTTGTTTTTAAAAAGTGTACCTTTCCCGGCCTACCCATATTCGTGATTCAGATGTATGAACAGTGAGTATAATTTTTTCTTACTATTTTGTGCTGTTTTCCAAACTAGGCAGGTTGCTAAAGTAGCCTATAAATTTTGTAAGTAGCATTTTGCTGTTTTCCAAAATTGTCACATTTCTAAAAAAGCTACAAATTTGAGAATCCCTGTCCCCCCCCCTCCCCCGGCCCTCTAATTTCCAATGGTTTGCACTACTTTCTGGGGCTCATGTGCCTTAGCAACAAAGATGACTGCCGGAAATGACTAGTCGCCATCTTGGCCACGCAAACGATAATTTAGCTAAGTTAGTTAGGACTTCAGGGTAATACTGCAGATTTTACACGTATATTATTTCACAGTGAAATTTAAATTTTATATGTTGTATAATGTATTTCAGCTATTACTTTACAGCGCTAATGTGTGTCTTTTTAATTTCTAAGGCATTTTTTCGGCTCTTAACAGTAAATAGTCTGATTGTGATGCAACCATTTTGTTTATTTACCACTCTACTTGCCGGATTGTCTCAATAAGATGCCAAATGGAAATTTCTCACATACATACAAACAAACAAAATAAGAATCAAACATCTAGTAACGAAATAAAAAATGAAATCGTCTTTAAAATATTTATTTATCTTCTGAGAGCATTAAATTAGATGAAAAATACTTTTTAAAAAACATTTTCAGTCAGTAAATTTATTTTAGCATGGGTCGAGCCAGGTAAAAAATATCTGGCATGCAGTTTGCTAGATAAACAAAATGGACATATCGTGACCGGATTATGTATTATATAGAGCCGAAAAAATGCCTTAGAAATTAAAAATACTCGCAAATTAGCGCTGAATTAACGTTTAATGCCCCAAAGTGCGGTAAAGCGCACCTTGTCTCTAATGCCAAAGCGCGGTAATGCGCGCCTGGCTAGCACTCTCTTTAGTAATGAAATTATAGAAAGCAGAAATTCTTCATTTAGCGAGAGAAGCTTCAGTTGACTTCCGGCAATGGCGGCTGTTGACCTCGCTAGTGTTATCGCTCGATTCGCGAAGGTTTTTGGTCCTTTTTACGGTTTTAAAAAAAAAGAGATTTCGCTATACGTTATTGTAAAAATAATAGTATGGTAATCCCTTATTTCAGCGCATTTTATATTTCAAGTCATCAAAAAAACATTTTCAAACTTACTTCATTAATTATTATCATGAAATATATTTTAAAATTAAAACATTATTTTTTTGTTGAAATAAAATTACTATTTTACGATTGGAATAAATAAAAATTTGTATATTTCACTATCTTCTATTTTATTTATTTTGTTCTTAAAATTTAAAATGCGCTGAAATAAGGGTTTACCATTACCTAATAGTACTATACTACAGGTAAAAATAGTATTAAGCTGAAGATCGGTATTTGGATATGTAAAATAACCATTCTTATCCTGAAGGATGAATTCAGTATGACAATAATAATATAAATAAATTTTACGCAATTTTTTTAATTTCGTAACCAGTTGATAGTAATAAACGGGAAATCCTTATGGGACTGAGGCGGAAGTTTGGCGAAAACATTCTGGGGCATTAAAGGTTAGCTGAAATACAACATATAATAATACATTTAATAAATTTAAAACGTAATTTCTCACGAGAAAATTAAATTTCGCTGTGAAATAATATACGTGTAAAATCTGCCAGGATTACTGACTTCAGACAAAGATTTGTTAAAAAATAGCAGGCCTATTTTTGGCTAATTATTGTTTAACGGATAAAAGATGGCGGCCACGTTGAGGACGGTACTATTGCTAGGTGTGAAACTGTATACACAGCCCGATTTGTGCTAGATTGGTTTAGTTTTAAAATTTTTAAAAGTGAATTTATCCAAAATGGAAGGTATTAAAGAAATTAGGGTTAGGCTTAGTTGTAGTGCTTCAGACACTTGAATATAAACAAAGATGGCGGCCTGATCCGCTAAATGATAATTTAACCTATTTTTTATTACAGTATTACCTCTTTAACTACTACTTATAGTATAGAATAAAGATTAACTTATGTGCCTAATTGTACAGCTTTGAACGGCCACAAACAAACATTTTTTAAAAATTAAAAATAATGTTTCCACTGAGGTTTGAACCAAGTACCTTCCACATGTAGGGCGGACGTGATAACCACTACACTACCAACCACATGTTAATCTGTGAAGGAACAACGCAAGAAGCATTGTTGGTCTAAAGACATGCCCATTCCCTCTTTTGAACCCACTTTGCTTGATTGGTCGACCCCAGCGAGGGTCATTCGTCATGCTTATTTGTATACTACTCTTTCGTGATGTTGTTCTGGTGAATTATATATATAGATTACATCTATCCTTTACTTTATACACATAATCAATGTCGATCTGTTGTCCACAATTCTGATAAGATTTAATCCTCATATGCATATAATATCAGTGTAACTCTTACAGCCTCTAACTCAATCTAGGTTTTACTTTTAGAATGTTCATTAGGCTGAATCCTCTTTAATAATCTGTCTTTGATGCAAGAAATGTATTGAAAAGTTCTAACAAAATGCCGATGTGTCAGAATTTTTTCCTCAAACCATCTTATCAAGAGTCTGCATCAATCCACATTTTATCTTTTCTGCATATGGAAACCTTAAGTAACGATGCTGATCATAATCCAAAGTTTCTGCAGACTGTCATTTCAAAGATCGCTGTATATTTAGAAACAAGTGCTTTAATTTCTTCTTTGCCAAAATTAATGTATAACATGATGACCAACAGTGACTTATCAAATATTTGCTTGCTTCAGCTCGTTTGTAGGGAAATATAAGGATGGAACTCTTGCCTTCAGAGAGCATTTCAACAAACTTTTTGGACTTCTCATGTGTTCACCAAAGGTATTGGGCACAAGTTGTGCTTTCTATTGGCAACCTATTGAAAAATGTGTACACTTTCTACAAAATGTTTCAAAGTCTGCCATCAAAGCAATGTGTTTGCAAATATCTTGGTAAAGTGTGAGAAAGTAACTGAGCCCTCAGCTTGGCTTGAAGATGCTCTTCAGTAAGTTTGGCCCTGAACTTTGACACATAACTTTTCATGTTGGAGAAGAACGTTTCACACAAAAAGGTGCTCCCAAATAGGCACACAAGCCTCTTAACCATCCTGGGAATCACAAGGAAAGTGGTTGGCAGTTCTCTCATAAATGATCCAATCTTTTCTGTTTTAATCCATTCACATCCCTGAGTTAAACTTTGAGTTCAGAATTACAGTGCAGATAAATTACTTCCACTTGCATGGCAGAGGACTCATCTTCCACAATAAAGAATTTAAACACAGACACTTAGTACCCAAAGTCTGCAAACCTTTAATCTTGTAGCTTTGCAACATCATTAGTATACTTTGTACTGAATTACATGAGTGCTTTGGGAATTGGCAGAGTTTATTTTTATATCCTTGTCATTAATGTCATATGCCAAATTGACAGGCAGCCCCTGGCCTTAAAAAATGTTATGATTTGCACCATTTAGTCATTTAGTATATGTAAAAACTCCCTTTCAGTCTCCATGAAGGTTTGTCAACTGATCTCAACTCAAATAACCTCCTCTAGGTGTTTCTTCTTTATTTTAAAAGAAAAATAATGAAACTTCCACTTGGGTCTAATTTCTTAATATATTTTAAATCACTTCTCTTATAAATAATATAACTTCTCTTATATATTTTTCAAATGTACTCACAGATGGCTTCTGAAGCATCACTCTATTCAAGAGAAATATGCAGGATTGGTACATTTAATGGCTGGCCAGGTCAGGATGTGCATTGTAAACCACTGAAACCAAGTGTGATAGATCTAGCAAAGGCTGGTTTCTTGTACACTGGTCAAGGAGATACAGTTCAATGCTTTGTTTGCAATCTTCAGGTAGGTGATTGGGAGCGTCACCATGAGCCATTTGTTGTTCATGCAACCAGAAATCCTCAGTGCCCATTTGTGTTGAATATCGAAAATGGCAATGTACCAGTACTTGTACCCAATGAAGCTGATTACGTTAAGATCAAACTAATGCTGAGAGAAGCAGGGAAAAGGGCTGCATCAATTAAAAATGGAATGTCTTATCCAAATTCAGCTCTTGTTTATGATACCCTTTACTCTTTGTATGGTGAGAGCTTGATGAACCCAGCTCCTCAACCGCCTTCTTCTCGTCCATCATCCAGCAGTAGATCTTCTTCAAATTCACCACGACCTGCGCATGGAGAGAGACACATGAGCAAGGAGCGTGCAGGGCCACCATCTAACAAAGGATCACCTAGGCCTGCTGTGCGCTCAGCAAATACTCCAACGTCTAGAAGAAGCAACAGCACTTCAGAAAGTGCTACACAAGAAATGACAAACAATCGCCCAAACTTTCAGCGAGCTAAATCATGTGCTTTTGATCCCAGATCACAGAGAAACTCTGAGACAATTGCCAATCGTCAGCCGTCCAACCCAGGTATTGATTTCATGGAATATCAAGAGTCTGAGGAAGCCAGACTAAATACTTTTAGTGGGTGGGCTGGAGTTAGAGGTGCCTCTGCTAGGGAATTTGCCCAAGCAGGATTCATTTTTATTGGGGCACCTGACAGAGTCCAGTGTGTCTTTTGTAATGGGATTTTACGAAACTGGAATGACAATGACTTACCTTTAGAGGAACATCGCAAACACTTCCCATCATGCAGATTTGTGAAAGAGTATTTGTCTGCTATCACTGTAAGTAGGCCTAAGCACCAGAAATACAAGACAGAACAATCACGCTTGAATTCATTTGGAACATGGGACATGAGCAGAAATCCCAAACCTGCCGATCTCGCTAAAGCTGGATTTTTTTATGTTGGTATGCATACTTCGTCATTAGTTTAAGTAATAGTATTAGATATTTTAAAAAGAAAACAGATTTATGAGTTTTAAAATTTTTGAACAGTTGTGTGAGTTTCAAATCAAGTTTTAATAATTTTGATACTGAGAAATTTAAGAAAAACTGCAGTTTATCATTTATTTTTTAAATATTTCACAATAAGTGATTTCATTAACTAGTTAGTTAACTTAGTTATTCTAAGTCATTCTATTAATGCTCTTTTTTTTAACATTTACATAAAAAGAAAATTACATATTTTTTTCAATAGGTCACGGGGATAGTGTTAAATGTTTCTTCTGTGATGGAGGCTTGCGTAATTGGGAACCTAATGATGATCCATGGAAAGAACATGCTCGCTGGTTTCCAAGATGCCCTTATGTCAAGCAGGCTAAAGGCACAGCCTTCATTGAAAGTGTACTGAGTGATGTCAATTTGACGGTAAGGGACAAACTATCTTTTTATGCTACCAAAGACTTAATTTTTACCTGAAAAAAAAACTGTTCACATTAAACAAAGAAAGGTTTTTAATTTATGTTACTGCTAGACTATTATTAACTTTATTATAACTTTCTGGTGTGGGAATTTATCATTTAACATGAACAAGAATTAGATTTATCTAGATAGCAAGTAACATCAATCATTCAAACTAAACAAGCTTAAATTGAAAATACCTAAGATTAGCTTGATCAGAGTTATTTCTAAAGTGCTGTGTAGTGGGAGAGATGTTGCTCTATTGTCTCATTTAGGATCTTAGGAGATGGGAATTAAGTAACATGGACTTTCAAAATATTGTAATCAATATATATATATATATATATATCAATTAAGTGTCTCATAATATCTTATGTTAAAAATAAAACATATTCTTGTTTTCAGGATTACCAAACAGCATCAGTAGATGAGACAGAACTTAAAAATATTGCCAGAGCTACTACAGGTATAAACATTGTTACATCTTGCATAAATCTCCAATCCCAACAACCCTACCCCCACCACACCCCTACCCCCACCCCACCTCTACCCCTACCTCACCTCTAACCCCTACCCACCCTTTCTTTTTGTTGCATAATAAGGAGAGAGTTCAGTGTTGTCCTATTTTTCTGGCAATGTTTTGTTTTTCACTAGTGAGTTGTTGTCACATTGCCTATGGCCCAGCTCACTGGTGATGAAAATCAGTCAGACTTTTTTAAAGTGTTTGTTAGAACTGTGGGATAAATTGTTAGCACTGTGATGCTTAATTTCCATTTCATTCATTAATAACCTAATATAATATTAGCCTAAAGTTTGAAATTTCTGTGTTAAGTGTTATTTCTAGTTAATTTGAAAAGTCAAACATGGCTTCCCGCAATAGCAATGTCTGTGGCAGTTGTAGTAAATGTCGGGGGGTAAAAAGAGTTAACCTAAGTGATCTGCCAACAAATGCCAGTGATTCACCGCTAAGTCTTGATTATTCTAGTACATTTTTAAATGATCATGATCGTGCTCAGTATTTTAGTTACTATGATGATGATTTATTTGATTGGTCCTTTGAGCTTTCTCCACCTCGTAGAACATTCAACAGTTCCTCCCTGGAAAGATCATTTTCATCTTCTCCTTGTAACTATTGTAAGGTTCAGAATTTAATATGTGATAAATTAGTTCTACAATTCCTTTATATTTGTCTTATAATGTAACAAAACATATTTCTTGATCCTAATTCTGTATGCGCAATAAAAAGAATTTTCCAAGAAAGGTTATGAAATAGCTGATAGAGGTTTGATAAGTGGCAGAGAAATGTTGAAAAAAAAGTTTGTAATTAAATCTTATATGCTTCTATACAACTCAAATGACTCAAATTCTACTTTTGACATTTCAAAACTGTTCACACGTTTTAACTAAAGAGTTAAGGTATGTATTTCAAGAATTTATATTTCTTAATCACAAATTGATAAATTCTGAATCTTTAGCTCAGAGGGACATTGATCCTAGAGAAGTGACTGCCAGAATGGATAGTCCTATAGTCAAAGCGGTTCTTAAAATGGATGTGCCAAAGGAACTTGTTCAAAAAGCAATAAAGCAGAGACTTGCAGAAAATGGTGAGGGGCTTTAAAAAAAAATTTTTTTTTAAATACAACTTTAAACTGCAGGTACATATTCAATTAATGCTTGTGGTTACACCATTGTGAGAAATTAGAGTGCTTTCCCTTAGTGTGCTTAATTACTTCAGTGCCTGTACTTTTCTCAATGACAAAATAAATTTTTTATATAGTTCTGAACATTTTTGCTGTTTGGTCATTATCTTGTATAATATATTATCCAACTTCTCAATATGGGAATTAATTTTCATCATAAGTAACAGAACAACAAACCATGATTGTAAAAATTCAACATTTTAAAACTTCTTTAGGTGAAGACTTCACAAGTGCAGAAGCTTTGTTAGAGGCTGTTTTTAGTTCAGGACAGGCTGCCGGAGATGCCATTGGGAGTTCAACAGCTGAGCAGGGAGAAGTTGCAGAGAAAGGTTTTCAAGAGAGGGAAAGCCCTTCCTACTCTAGTAGTTCAGAGAGTCAAGGTAAGAAACAGGAAATTATTTAAAAATTTCTTCTTTGTCCAGTTTACCAAAATTAATTCTTATTTGGTGCATTAATCTTCAATTCTTAACATGAGTCAAAATGTTTCCCAATTGAGATCAACAGCTTACTTCTTAAACATGATTTTGGCCAAATGTTTTTTTCAATTTAGCTTTGCCTCATTTTTATCTTTTTCTGGTTAGAAATTATCTAAATTATACTTCCCAGTGTTACTTTTAAAAATGTTTAATGGATTAACACAGCAGATGTGAAAAAAACATCAAATTGCCAAATGGCTGCTTTTTATTATGATGGATTAAAATTAAAATTGTATTCAGTTCTTTATAGCATTAACTACAAATGAAGGCCATTACTATAAACAAAAATTACATTGTTGGGGTTTGTCATCCAGGTTGTAGATGGTGCATTTTTAAAAAAAAATAATTTTGTGTATGTTTCTTATATCGACTTCACTTTTTTTTTATTGCAGACTCCCTGAAGTTGATGGAAGAGAATCGTTTACTCAAGGAGCAGCGCCAGTGTAAAATCTGTATGGATGAAGAGGTCTGCGTTGTTTTCTTACCCTGTGGTCATCTGGTTTGCTGTGCCACTTGTGCTCCAGCTCTCAATTCGTGCCCGATTTGTCGTGCGAAAATTAGAGGAAGTGTGCGCACATACATTTCATAAAATGGCATGTTTTCCTTGTAGATTAATGCACCAAGCTTTTGAAATGTAGTAATTTTAAACTATTTCTCTTATTAATCAATTAAAAATTGATCAAACTAGTAAGATCAGGAATTATTTTTATAGAATGTTCTTATTTTATCCTAATTCTATTGAACTGACTATAAATCTAAAAAAATAATAATAAATTAGCTTGAAAATTTGGATAGGCTCAGCAAAAGATTTCAAAAAATTCTTCCTAAAGAACATAAGTAGTGGAAGCATTTCAGCGCTTATACTTTTAATTCTGTATTTTATATTCTTTGGTTTTTGGACTGTTATTAAAAATTGGAAGACTTCTGAGAATTAAGAGTATAGAAATAAGAAAAGCAAAGTTCTTAAATTCAGATAGAATTTGATCATCCACTCTTGATTTGCCAAGAGTATGCTTAAAGTAGCGAACGGAACTGACTTTACAATCAAATTTTATTTTTGTTTCATTTAAATAACTTTCCTTTAAGGATGTAAGAATGTGATATATTTATTTATTTTTATCTTTGCTATATTTTCTTTAAAGCAATGGCAAAAATTAGGTTTAAAATGTAAATATAGGTAACCATCACTTTAGATTAAAAAAACTTTCATTGCTACCGGTTGTTTTTGCTCAGAATAAGACAAGACAGTTTTGTATTCAACTGAATATTTTTACAATTTTTATTTACCTCGAATTCAAATGTATGTTTTGTAGATGAGAATAATTTTTATCAAGCCACATTGTAGATTGTTTTTTTGTGTGTGCTCAACTTGGAAACAGAACTGTTCTTTAATCCTGGCTGTTGACTTTAAAAAGTTTCACAAAAGTGTATATAACAAATATACAAGAATATATTAAAAATATGTGTAAATACTGAGAATAATAATAAAGTTTTGTTGTCTCCTATAGCCAATGTTTTTTCTTCTCCTTGTCAGTTTGTTTTTCATTGTTTGTTTTTCCTATGTACAACATAAAAAGTCTTATTAAACTTTATTAAACCATTATAAATATATTTTGAAACCATTATAAATATATTTTATTATATCGGAATAAACTTACTTATTGCCTTGGAAATTCTGAAATTACTAGTATTAACATGAGATTTTTTTGGTTTAAATGGCAAAAGTAATTTTTTAAAAATTTCTTACTTGTTCTGACATGAAAAATACCCTTGTAACAAATTTTTGAAATTTTAAATTAGGATCAAACCAGTTGGCCAGAACCTACACCTCTCTAGAAATATTTTAACATGTTTAAAATTTAATTGTGAAAACCTAAAAATAGCATTTATTATGTCTTAATAGTGGCAAAGCTATAACAGAATTAATGGAATATGCTGCTTTAAAGTTCATATGTAGTACTATATTAAAAATGAAATGTTCTAAAACACTTTTGAATTCTCCTTGGGTACTTACATGTCAGAGGAGATTTTTAAAAATTAAACTGACCACTCATTTTGATACCTAGCAGAAGTCTATCTTTGCCATATTATCTCTAGGAAAAGTAAAAATATTAAAAAATGACATCATTATTGAGGCTTTTCAGGAAAGCAATATTAATCACATTTTTCAATAAAAAATTAGGTTGTTGAATTTAATTTTTCAAAAATTATAAGGATTTTAAATCTAGTCAAGTCCTATGCATATTTCAGAGTTTTAAAAGACTGGTAGCTTTTTCTTTCATCTGAAAAACCAGGGTGAAACTCTGAAAGACACCTATTGCCCCCTCTCCAGAATCCAGATCCGATTCTTTTTGACTTAATTAGGTACATATAAGGTATGGTTTTGTCAATCCTAACATTGTTAAAAAAAGAGAGTTCGTCAAAATTATTTTTTTTTAGAATGGCACAGTAAGACAACTTCAGTGCTAGTACCCAATATAAATTCCCAATTAATGCCCCAATAGTAACATAAACTAATGTAATTCAGACATTAAATTAAAGAATTTTATTGAATTAAGAGGTTAAATTTGAATTTGTGTTACGGCGAATTGATTCATTTATTTAGATATTTTAAGATAGTTAATACACAGAAACTTAACTTTTACTTTTACCTCAGATTCCTATATGAAATAAGTCTTGGTGAGATAATTTCCACACACCAAAACAATAGTAATAATTAACTATGAATCTATGAAAGAACATTAACTTATTTGAAATGTTGTAAGCACCGGGTTATTTTCTGGTAGTTTCCCTTGTTACTAAAAGAAGGAACCCGGACATAAACATTTTTTCTTCTATTTTCTTTTTTTAAATCAAGATTAATGAAGAATGTAGTCGAGTTGATGAGAAGTACCTACAAATACGGATACCTTATTTGCCATAAATAATTTATGTGAATTTATAAGGAGGCTGTGCAAGGTCAGTTACTATTAATAATTAACATAACAGCTCTGTTAATAAAAAAAATCCACTCTTAAAGCGTATTTAAGTTAGTTTAGATTTAGAGTTTAGTTAGATTCTAACGACAAACGCACTTGACACTTGAGTTTGACTTCAACTTCATCACCAGTCGGAGTCGGCTCAGGCGCTCACCAGTTAGGCCCTACTAGTTTTAATTTTTAATAAAACAACTGGCATTAATGAGCTCCTGCATAACTAAAACCGTCTAAAATGGTAAATTAAGTTTCAAATTGAAATGTAATGGCTTTAATTTTAATTGAATGAAATTTATGAAAGGACCTAATTATAATTTTATTGAAAAACTTATACTTATGACTTATTGATATTGAATTGACTATTGACAATTGAGTTATTAGTATTAGTATCATAATACATTATACATGTACTTCATAATAGTAAATAGTATTAATAGTCATAGTATTCATAGTCTATGACTGTGAGTCTATAAAGTCTATTAGTCTATTACTATTACTAATACTATTACTATTAGTTATTATTAGTAATAGTATTAATTAGTATTAGCCTTGCCTTATAATATTATACTTATGACTTATGATAATGATATGACATATGACTATTGATTGTTTGTCAGTTAATAAGTTATCCAAATTCCAAGTTACCTTATAATTGAGTTTGAGGGAAGGCACCATTTTTTTAACATTTTAACTACTAATACTAATACTAGTAATTACTAGTAATAGACTACTAATAATTAAAAATGGTAAATTACTGATAGTATAATAGTAGATATTACACTTAATTAATAAAAGAACAATACCAGAGGTTCACTATGCCTCACGCTACTCAAACAACTTGAAATTTTTAAAAATTTTAATGTCTTGGTACTCTTGGGCCACTTGTACTTGGCGACAAACAGTGCCTTGAGTCTTATAAACAAAGGCGAGGGAGTGGGGGGGGGGAAGAGAGCTATGTATAGTTAAAATTAAAGTTAAGTTTAACATTAAAATCAGAGATCAAGTATGTACTATACACGTGAAGGCCAAGGTACTAAAATTAAAATCGAAGTGTCTGCTGCTACTTCAAGTCAACGCAGCAGCAGCAGACGATTCGGCGGGATGTTGCTAGTGCTACGACTAGTCGTAACACTAGTCACTAGCAACATCCCGTCGAATTTTCTGTTGCTAAGACTAGTTGTAAATAATATGCTATGTCATCTTGTGCTTACATTTAGGACTAAGTATTTTAATTATGCTAATACTAAACATTAGTTCTCATAATCAAATTCCATGATTACTAGGTAAGCCGATTAATGAATTTTAAAGGTAAAAAAACTTGATTGGTGTCCATTTAATGACAAACAGTTACAATTTTTTTAAAATCTTAATATGACATGACCTTCGCTAGGTGAAGTGTTAGTCGGGTGGACGATAGTTAGGTGTTAAAACCGATACGTGGGTTCTAATCCCGCTCCCAGGGGATTTTTAAAAATTGAACTTTTTTTTTAAACCACAATGAGTGTGCTGGTACATTGTAATTTTGTTATTACTTATTCTGAAAAGCGGATACGTTGATTAAATATATTTAAATAAATTAAGATTTTAGAATGGATACACACATAACACATAAAGCCGCCCAAATCTATTAATATCGTTTTATATATGCGTATAAAATATTATGAAGAGTTTGTTAAGATATTATAGCGACTTAATTTTTCAAAGTGTCTACTGCTAAGACTAGTCAAAGCACTAGTGTAGTTAAAGTTTCCTGGCTAGCATTACGACTAGACATAACGCTAGCAACATCCAATTAAAATCACTTAGCGCTAGCCCAGTACCCTAGTTTTACAAGTTTGTTTAGCCTTGCTTTAGTATTAAATTTAAACTAATGGGCCTTAGCACTACTACTACTCAGCAGTACAAGATTTCTTTTATAATCTTAGAGAATAACAATTTCCCATGATTGATTTCTTGATAAGAAAGATATACTAAATTTCTTTTATTTTACATAAAAAGTAGGCCATACACATTTTTGTGTGTGTTTTGCCAAATAAATGACTTGATGTTAATATAAAAAAAGAAAAATGAATTACTCTCAGAATGGTTGTTTGTTATTATTTCATTGATTTCAATGTTTTTAAGTTTAAAGGTTGTAATCATTGCAGGTTACCAACAGAGTTCTGAAATAAATTAGGTTCATTACCTGTTGTACCACTGTGGAATTTCAGATTCAAATTTCAAGGCAGAGTTAAAGTATAGCTGGCTTGAATTAGTAGTTAAAGTTATTCGATGCATACAAAGGCCCTCATTTAAGTATATCCCTGATTAAAATCATTTCCATCCATTATTGTGTTTACCCATTCACAATTTGCTCTTGAAACAATGCATGGCTTCTCAATGGACCCCAAAATGATCAACATCATTCTTATTCTAAAGTTAAAACATGACATTAAGTTACATTGAAATGGAGGCAGAGTTTTTTTCTTCCATTTATAAATCCCTGGTGTTACATTGCTCCTAAATGGACTGATTACACTTGTTACTTTCCCAGATTAAGAATTAATTGACTATTTAAAAAACAAGTCCACTTCAACAACTTAATTTTAACTTTAATATCTTATCTTATCTATACAGACGCTCCTTCTATGCAGAAGATAATTGCGTCCACAGACCATGACAGATGATCTGTTGGCAAGTGATGCAGCGTTCACAGGCCACGGCTTTGTGGTTTCCACGCATTACCCAGCCGCCTAACTAGTGTTAGGTACCCATTCGGAGCTGGGTGACTCAGGGACGCCCTAGGATCACATGGATCCGATCCCGTGACCATCGGTACGCCAGTCGAGCCGCTGCCACTCGACCACTGCGCCCCACATATTAATTAGCTTTTAAATACTTTTATCTGCAAAGACCTCTACAAGATCCTTACTTTGCTCGATAAAGTAAAAGAAAAAATATATAAAAACTTCTCTCTGGAATGAACACAAGATTAAAGAAATGATCATTTTTTTTCACATTCCATCATTTACCTGACAAAGCCTAAAGAATACGTGTCTTCCCCTATTATCGTATTTACTGATTTGAGTAACTATTTGTCATTTATGTTGAGGAAGATAGTTGATTTTGTCATGGTGTACTCATTACCAATGTCACACGTATGAAAACCATTTTCATGTTTCTCAATTATTTCTTTCTATGCCTCCACTGTTATTGTTTCTGCTTCCTAGCAGCACCACCACCTTTCTTGGAGCTCATATTTGAAAATAGATCAAACTAATCAAGTGTGTTATAAAAGATTACGAAATTCATCCAAGATCTAGTAATTCATCCAAGATCCAGTAATTCATCCAAGATCCACGTCCTATAATAAAATGCATATATTTTTATTTTTAACTGAAATCATTTTTGCATGTTCATATTAGAAAAAACCCTTTAACTTACCATTAGAAATTATCAAGTTTACTTTGGTAGCTTATAATTTTGTCAGAGCACACAATGAAGGGTTAAGGTGAGATGTAAGCTTCCATATACACCCATATTATCTCTCTTTTTAATTTAGGAATGAAATAAATACATTTTTCATTGAATTTCCTCAGTATCTTATTGAAGTACAAAGTTTTAATTTTACACCAAGAGCGTGTGACCAATTTTTGGTATTTCGCTAATTACTAAACCATTTTGAAAACAAATTTCTTATTTGAAAGATAATGATGCCAGCAATAAGAAAATTCAAATAGTAGAAAGTAAATAGAAAATAAATAACAAAAATGCAAGATTAGACTCAAGCCACGTAACATATACTAATAAGAAGCAGAAGACGTTACTTAAAACTTATTTTGCATTAAATATTGTGTCCTCAAAATTTCCAGACATTCCCTTATTATTTTTTTATTGCTGGGTTCAAAATTGAATTTTTATTTCATAATTATGTGTATTGTTTTTTTGTTTTTTTTAATGATAAATAAAATAAAACATTACATGTATGTTACAACTTTTATGTATTTTTTGTCTTAGAAACCTGAATCTAAGAAACATTCTTTTTACTTCCCCTGGACCACTGCTACCATTTAGGTATACAGGCTTATAGTAGGCCTACTTTTTAGCAGTAGCATGTCACCCTGTTAAATTTATCTGAGGGAATTATCGAAAAAGACATTTCTGTTCCCTAAATGTAATTTTTAATTTTTTATTTCAACTTAGAAAATTTTGAGGCAATAATGGAATCTTTGGACTTTATGCTTTGCAAATGCATGAAAACAGTATATATCAGGATGTAAAACTTAAATTGTCCACGCTTTCCTGTTTACTAGCCATATTAACAGTTTATTTCCTTCAATCCTGAAAAAATTAATCACTTTTGATTGAATATCATTTCCTCTTCTTTTTCATTCCAGATTACAATTTTTAGAATATTAAATTGAAGCTGGTCAGAATGCCCTTTTGTCCAAGGGCAATGAGAGGCAAGAAAACAATGAAGATCAGAATTTATGGGTAAGTTTCTTAGCAGCTTTTATATATTGTCAACTGCTTCTGAGTCCAATCTACAACTTGATAAAAAAATTCCACATTCCCTAAAAGAGTCTTTCCAGAATAGGTGTTTGCCCATCAATGGGCTGATAACAGAATATAACATCTGAATCAAGACTGAGGCAGCCATGCTAATGGGGACAGTTCATTGGATTATTGCTTGAGTGAGATTTCTATGACTTGGGGGGGAGCCTTTATCCAATATGTTTTTAGGACTTCTAAGGGAAGTGAAATGGAATGACGCTAGTTTGGAGGATAATAATGTTCCATCTTGGTAAAAGAAAGTACCATAACAAGGATGTAGAGAAAATTGGGGCACTAAGCAGGAACTAACAGGAGACATTGACTGTGTGCCCATGGTTGGTCCTTTGTATTATTTTCTCTGAATCTGTGAACTGATGAGCCT
This sequence comes from Ampullaceana balthica, assembly GCA_944989445.1. Lineage (NCBI taxonomy): Eukaryota > Metazoa > Mollusca > Gastropoda > Lymnaeidae > Ampullaceana > Ampullaceana balthica. The sequence continues at coordinate 74,799 of CALYLW010001449.1, forward strand.
TAGAAGGGTACCTGTTACATATAAGTTATATATTATGTTTTATAGGAATGAGTCATGTTTGATTACCCTGTCTTTTGTGTAGATTCGGAGTAGAGATTATCTGTGTACTTTGTCAAGGTGAAAACAAGCAGTCTAGATGGGTAATAGAATGTGCTTGAAGTTTGGCACGTAATCTATAATGTTCACGATAAATTGAGACTGATCATTATCTAATATATTCTATAACATATTGTATAAATATGAGTTGATAGGCTCTCTAGCAATGTTCCCTTTAAGCTGCACGGCCGCACAGATATTTGACAGATGCTGCGCAGCAGTTTAGAATCACAGCGCAGCAAATTTTGTAAAATATTGCTAACAAAATGGACATTGTGCAACTTTGCACACAAGTTGTTTAACTTTTCATACGGACCAATGAAGTTTAGAGGGAACATTGCTCTCTAGTGTTGTATTATAAATAGTTCAGAAGTTTGATGTATTTTCTACTTCGTGTTTAATACTTGTTGACATATTGACCTGTTAGTTACACATTTGTATTTTCAATTTCATGTATTAAATTGGTATTTAGCTTCAATCCATGGCTTGAGTTAAATTTATTTCAAGTGAACCTCACCCCTAGACACATAACATTACCCTAAGCCAAAAAAAAGGGACTCTTCTGATAATCTAAATTTTAAAACAAATTCACCGGGAGTAGAAATTCAAGACTGACATAAACACACCTTGTTTTAATATGATTGGAAATAGTCATGGGGCGTCCAATAGTTCATTGGCTGCACCAGCAAATGTTGCAGTGCTGGAGTTGGACACACCAAGCCATTTAAAATTTTAACATCAGATTTCTCCTGTCGTTAGCTCAAAGACTTGCCCAATTTGCATGCAGGCGCTCTTAGCCAGGCTATGCATGAGACTACAAAATTAGTCTGTGGGGCCTCTGGTCTCTACCCAACATTAATAAAATGTATCAAGGTATGTGCTCAGGAGACACAATTCTTGTTAAGTCTTAACCCAAGAGTAAAAAATCAGTAACATTTCATTAGTTCTTTAGACTGGTGGTGACCAACTCCTTGTGATGGGAGGTAAGAGTTTGACAGTACATTTAATTTAATGCTTTTTCCCTCTCATCCACTTATTTATCTCATTTTGTTTTTTAAATTACCTCCTTTCTAGGCAATGTTTCATCCTTTAACTCCAACCCTTCAAACATGGAAGATCCGCCTAAAAAGAAAATACACAAAGGGGAATCATCATCGCATGCAGATGCTGGCTCTGAGATGATTGATGACTCAAAAGCTTTTGTGGAGCGATTTTCAATTCTGTTTAACAGCTCTTGCTTCAGTAATGTTCGTTTAAGGGTCGGAGAGCAGAGTTTCTATGGGCATAAGTTTATCCTAGCTTCAGCAAGTAAGGTCTTTGAGTGAGTAAATTAACAATTCACACTCATCTTCTGTTTTCATTTAAAATATATAATAAATTGTTGTCTTCATAAACTTATAAAAGGTCTTATAAAAAATGATTAAAATTTTGTGAACATATCTTAATTTCATAAAGCAATGAAGTTTTACTTTAAAACAAAATTGTATCCTCTTCAGATTAATTTTTTAACCAAAAAATTGAATAAATATATTACTTTGCTCCTTTGGAAACTTTTTTTTATAATATGAAATTTACATTCCATTATACGTGTTACTCATGCAGTAGCTACTTATATTTAAATTCCTAATCTGTTGATTATTTTAAAATACAATTTCTAGAGCCATGTTTGGAGATTCATCTGCCTGGGAAGAAAGTCGCCAGCAAGAAATACGACTGGTAGAAGAAGAGGCTTGCCAGGCTGTTTTTAATGACTTTCTCAGGTGTGCTAGATATACTCATTTGATAGTTAGTGGAAATAGTCTATAGATTTGTTAGTTTTTAATTAGTTGCATTATTTTTTTTTGTCATGTGAATTTAAAAAAAAATTAAATACATTAAATTAAAAACAAATTCAGTTACATTTTTATGGCTGATCAATGTCCAGTTTATGTATTGTGGCCAAACAATTTTTGATGCCCTTCGCAGAATTTCATCATTCATTTTGTATTTGCTGTGTCAATATTAATGTTGTCAAGGCAGCTCTTATTAAAGTACCAATTAACTTTTTTTTAAACGATATGTTAACTCGGCATTAGTGAGGTAACTGGGTTTCCGGGTTTCTGTTGACAGCCCTAGTTATACCTTAATGGGTTGTACATGACTCTTCAATAGTTTCCAAAAGTTTTAAATACCAATGAAGACAAATTTAAAAACCTGACTTATTCTTTATGATTTGACCCTTTGGTTGACCCTTTGGAGGCCTTACTGCCTTTTTATTAATAGAATAAAAATCCAGTGCAGTTTGATCAGACAATAACTTGCACAGTGTTAGTATTTGTGGACTGTCATATCATTATATTGTTATATTTTGTAATTAAAACATTAAAATGTGCTTGAATCATTAACATTAATTTGTTGAATTTCCCTAGGTATTTCTACTCTGCAAGTATTAATATGACCACAGACAAAGCCCTTCCCCTGCTCCTGCTAGCTGATAAGTACAATGTTCAATCACTCCGTAATGCCTGTGTTGACTATATGATGAAGCACATTGAAGAGCTGCCAGACAAAAATAAGACTCTCACATGGTAATGAATTATTATTTTTTTAAACTTTAATATGGACTTCAAGTTTTCATTTAAAATGTTTTAATTTAAATTTATTTCATTCTTATCTTATCTGTTTACAGATGCTCCTTCTATACAGAAGATTATTGCGTCCTACGCTTATCTATGGTTTGTGTTTAGTCTTGCATTTTTATTAGAGATTTAAATGTTGATAAAGTGTTGGTTTTCCTGGATTCTTCAGGCAACCCATTCCACGCCCGAATTCCGGACGGGAAGAAGGAAAACTTGTATGTGTTTGTTCTTGCATACGGAATAAGAAAGGTGTTTTTATCCTTATGTCTATCTGAGGGTTGTATTAAGTTATCTTTGTGTTGTATTTCTAAATTAGAATTAATTGCTTTATGTATGATTACTACTTTGCTCTTGGTTCTTCTATCCTCTAGTGTTTCAAGGTTTAATGATTTAACTAATGGTGTTATTCTTGTCAGTTTCAAATATTCTCCAGTAATGAATCTGGCAGCTCTTTTTTGAATTTGTTCTAGTTTATCAATGTTTTCTTTGGTGGATGGGTCCCATACAGAAGATGCATATTCTAGTACAGGTCTCACCAAAGTGAGGTAGCATTTTAGTTTTATATCTCTATTACATTTGTTAAAGTTCCTTTTTATAAAGCCTAAGGTTTTGTTTGATTTTTTAATAACTTCATTGACATGGGGATTCCATGATAGTTTCTCATTTATTAAGACTCCTAAGTATTTTGCATCTTTAGTTTGGGTCAGTTCTTTTCCATGAATGTAATATTTTGAATTTATTTGTTTCTTTTTCTTTGTTACTCTTAAAAGTTGACACTTTTCTGGGTGGAAAGACATACTCCAGTTAGTTTCCCATTTTATCAATTCATCTAAGTCTTTTTGTAAAATTTTGCTATCTTGTTCATTCCTGGCTTACATTTTTTAATTATTTTTTTTAAAGAATATAAAGCTAAATTTTTACAATTTAGGAAATTCAACTCTGGAAATAAACTATTTATAGATTTTAACATTTTCATTACTGGACATATTTTGGTAGTAAGCAATTCAAGTATATGAATAATCACTTTGTCTTCAGTTTTTTAAAATGAAATAACAATTTTCAAACACAAAAAGATATGGACATTTCTAATATTCATTCCATGAATTTTAAATTAATTTCTGCTAATTTGTTGTTTACGCCGAATTTACTTTGTCATCAGGCTATCCAGTTACAATACCTCTGACCAATGTTCCCTTTAAGCTGCACGGCTGCGCAGATATCTGACATACGCAGCGCAGCAGTTTTAAATTACCGCGCAGTAAATTTTGTAAAATATTGCACAAAAAAGGGATGCTGTGCAACTTTGCACACAAGTTTCTTTACTTAGCTCACGGACCAACGAACCTTAGAGGGAACATTGCCTCTGACCATAAATTGAGATTTCTGTAAATGATAAATGTAGCTTATATGTGCCATCCATTTCATTACATTATTGTTTAATTATGAATGTTGTTAATGGATGTATATTTTATGCTACTTTTTTTTACAAGAAGCACAATGAGCTCAGTTGATTCCACCCTAAATTCAAGCTTCTCTCCTGGTAGATAATTGTAGTCAGCCATCTTGGTCTACTTGAGTGTTCTTGTAGTCTCGACAGATCAATGTGTGGCCAAACAGGGCTAACATTCAAAGTCATTACTATGTACTTTCCTATCTCCTGTCTCCTCCAGGTATCATTACTCTAAACTAACAGGACCAGAAAAACTGAGAGACACCTGTAAAAATTTTATTGTTTCAAATTTCAATGTTATCCTGGATGCCCCTGATTGGGTGGAGATGGAGAGGGAGGAGCTTGTGGATTTCATTGGCATGTCAGAACTGTGTGTTGAATCAGAGAAGAAGCTCTGGGAGAAGGTCTGTTATGTTTTACTATTTATTTTGTGTATCATTAACAATTTTGTAAAAGACTTTATTTCGACTTACATCTCCTATTACTTGCCAGTGTTTTTGTTTTTGTTGGTTCCATGTGCATCAGTTACTAAGATTTTCTACATTGTCTAACTCTATTAAGGAGAGTGTGTAAGAGAGATAATCTTTTTTAAATTTAAAAAAAAATTGGTTTACTGGTAGTGAACTGCATTAGGGTTTTTATGAGTATCATTGCTCAAAGCAAATAATTTTATTTTTACCAATAATTTAAACATTACAATTTTTACTAAAAATTAGAAGTAAAAGACTATGTATCATTTTTTAAAAATTAAATGTCTCCACCTATAATGATCTAAAATATTTTAAAACATTAAAAAATAAAATGTTAAATCTTCATTTACATTCATGGTGCTCATCTATTCTAGACTTTATTTTCGTTAGATGATTTTAGTTTTAGTCCATGTTTGGAAGAAAGCTTTTTATTTTAAGATTTTAAAATAATTTTTATAGTGTAATGCTGCACAAAGATATAATAATTCATTGTTTAAAAACATTATAAATGTTATATTAAAAGCTTTAAATAACAAATGATAAATTTCAATTGCCAAAGTTTTTCTTTAAAAAAAATTATTATTTCTTGGATGTGCTACATAAATTTATTCATTAATTTAAATTATACAACAGATTATAATGTAATTTTTTATAACACAAGTTCTGATGTGCTGTTTAGTTTGGTCGGAAGGAAAAAAATCCAAGATAAGATCCCTATTTTCAAATATATAACTAATTCTGATTTTTTGGGTAAATTTCTGGTCACTGATTAATGAGGTCAACGAAGTTTCATTGGCCTTGGTTTAATTGTTGCTAATCATAACATCCAGAGATGGTCCATGTGACTTGTTACTATTTTCATTGACCAGGTGGAGCAGTGGCTGCTAGCTGAGAACAACTTTGAAAACTGCAGGGACAATGTTGAAACCATTGTTCCCTGGCTGCGATTCTGCAAAATGACCCCCACTGACCTCTTGACCATTGAGTCCTCACCACTCATGTTGCAGTTTTCAGATGTCCTCAAAGAAAAATTGGCAGCTGGTAAATATCACTTCCAAATTGTTATAATCTTAAGTGTATAGCCATTGGGATAATTGAATGAAGAAGAACTGTCACACGCACAATTATTTTATAAATTGAATTACAGTGGGGCCCGCTTAAGTCGACGGCCTCGGGGTATGAAAAATGGCGCCGAGATAACCGATCACCGAGTTAAACGAAAACCAACATGGCGGCAAAATATTAACATGCGCTTGAAATTTCTTTATAATTATATACATGATGTGCGTTAATTAGTGATGGGACAATTGATCGGAATATTATCGGAATATCGGGACCCTAATATTTCTTCACTCTTACCTAAGGTTAAGACCGTTCATTTTTAAGGACCGTTTAAATATACCGTAATGGGGGTGAGACTGCAATCAATTTAAATAATTTAAAAATAACCCAGGGTTCTCACTCAGTCGGGAATTCTTAAAATAATTTTCCCGGTCTTGAAAGTCGGGAAATAGTCTGGAAAAGTTATGACTAGTCGGGAATTTATTTATTTTATTTTTTTTCCGATGTAAATGACTGATTACGTCTCTGTGGTCATGTTTCGATTCAATTTAAATTTAATATAAAAAAAAGTTACCAGTTTATAATTGTCTGCGCATGCATCAAAGGTCAAATTTTTCGCCTCGCCTCATGGTGCGTGTTTGCAATGCTCGGCGAATTTAAGAAAAACAAAACATATCAATATGGTAATTTTAAGTTTAATGCTTTTGACGTGCAGGATATCTGTCACTATAAGACAGCACTCGAATTTCCTCCGTCAATCAAATGATATGTGTAACTTGTAATATAAATAGTAACAAATGCGGCCTTGACCTTATCAGAATTCGACCTACAACAGTGATGACGTGTATATTAGGGGTCTACCGATATCTGGATATCGGCAATATCGGTATCGGTAGCATGTAAAGGTCCCGATATTGACATCTCCGATATTTCATAATAAGTGACATTTTGACCCAAAAAAAAACAGAAACAAAAAACTATCATTTAGATTTACAATATCTCGACAAATTAATATATCGACCCCGATACCGGTATTGAAATAGTCAAAAGAGTCCTAGTATTAATATGTGCAGCCACGATACAGTGTGCCATGGGCTTTGATATTGTTTAGGTATCGGCCGATTTTCGTATACTCAGAAATACTGTGTAAATAGTGCCGATGCCAAGTATACCGTAATTGCTCTAATAAATGTATAACATGTAAACATTATGTTCACGTAATTGCTCTAATAGCAAAGATGCACGCAGAATCGCAGATGTCTAAAACATTTCGTTTCGTATGGAATAACAAAATGTACCGTGTGAAGACTTGTTGTCATGGGCAACCATTCAACCTTCAGCCTCATCTTCACTCTATTACTATTGTACTTTGTTCTCATTGTTTCATTCATAAAAGGTGGCCGTGTGCAAAAGCCATTAAACTATTGGTTAGAATTAATAATTATGAGTCAAGGTTGAAGTTTCAAAAGGAGTACCTAATATGCTTGTAAATTTTTATAAATGACGGTTCGTTTTGTTATGAGTCCTGTGTAGGTCATGATCTGGAACTTGTAAACACATCGGAAACTTCGTTTCGGGAGAACAAAAAATCGGTAATTTCGGCAAAACTGGATATCGGTAGACCCCTTAATCATAAAATATAAATAATTACGAGTGATAAATTTAAGAATGACGTCATCAAATATGACCGCTGTTATTTTTGTCTTAACAAATACTCATATCGGCACTCATATCGGAAAAAAATATCGGTAATATCGGCAAAAATGCTTATCGGTAGACCCCTAATATAAAATATGAATAATTAGGAGTGATAAATTTAAGAATGACGTCATCAAATATGACCGCTGGTTTTTGTCCAAACAAATACTCATATCGGCACTCATATCGGCAAAAAAAATATCGGTAATATCGGTATCGGCAATATCGGCAAAAAGGCATATTGGTAGACCCCTAGTGTATATTATATATCTACTAGAATATTAAGAAAATGATTTGATTTTCACTGTCACACGCGTGTTAGTCACAGTCACGTATCTTACTGGTAACAAAGCAACAATAAACTTTTAAAAGATGATAATAATTTTTTATTTAATTATATAAAAACCACCATCGATTCTCGATACAAACCTTTTATTTTCTTTTCTAAAGATATTCGTTTATCTTAAAAAATAAAATGATTAATGCATCAGAAAATGAATTAAGTTTAATAATAATATAACATGCACTGCGAAATAATGACGGATTAAAGACCACTAACGCGATTCCTCGGGTGAATGCATACTCAAGACGTGTCAAGCTAATTCACACACATATCAAAGTGAAACAAGATAAAAACATCTGGTAATTTTTATTGAAATCTCGTAGAATCACACAATAACCAGAAGTCTCGAAGAAAGCGAGATGTCAACACTGTTTTGAACTAAAAATGCCAAAGTGCATTGCTAGGCGAACAGACGGGGATCGAGCTAACCAATGTTAATTTGCAAATTTGGCACTCTTTTGTGCTCGAAATATTAGGGCTTGGCGACTTAAAAAATCGAATAAACCGCTGAAAAAATGCAAAGACAAAGAGAGAATTTGGCGATTCAAAAAAAAACGTCGACTTAATAGAGCTGGCGAGTTAACCAGGACTCGAGTTAAGTGGGCCCCACTATAACATAAAAAGTGGATTGATTAGCTGTTTCAGCAGATGTATTTTAAGACGTATGTCAGCAAAATTTCACATGTTTCTTTTAAGATTTGTGCAAAACTATGCATATCGGCTTAACTGAAATTAACGTTTAATGCCCCAGAAGGTTTTCGCCAAACTTCCGCCTCAGTCCCTTAAGGATTTCCCATTTATTACTATCAACTGGTTACGAAATTTAAAAAAATTGCGTAAAATTTATTTATATTATTATTGTCATATTGACTTCATCCTTTAGGATAAGAATAGTTATTTTACGTATCCAAAAGACCGTCTTGAGCTTAATACTATTTTTACCTGTAGTTTAGTACTATTATTTTTACAATAACATATAGCAAAATCACATTTTCGAAAAAAAAAGTAAAACGACCAAAAAACTTCGTGAATCGAGCGATAACACTAGCTAGGTCCACGGCCGCCATTAACGGAAGTCGACGGAAGCTTCTCTCGCTAAATGAAGAATTTCTGCTTTCTATAATTTCATTACTAAAGAGAGTGCTATCGAGGCGCGCATTACAGCGCTTTGGCATTAGAGACAACGTGCGCATTACCGCGCTTTGGGGCATTAAACGTTAAAGCACTGTAAGAAAATACATCTTAACAATCTAATAATTCTCTAGAGTGCTGCTTCTCAGTCAAACTGGTGATATGTTTCATTATAGTTAATTTGTTATTAGAATATTAGTATTTAATACCCATTTTTTCTGTTAGGTCCAAAATAAAATTTAGAAAATTTTCCCTATATACTTATTCTCTTGATATTATTTATGTATAATATTTTTTCCGGTACTATCACCTCATCTCGTACTATCATTATCTCATCTCGTACCATCATTATCTCATCTCGTACTATCATTATCTCATCTCGTACTATCATTATCTATAATAATAATAATAATAATTGATAATTTATATAGCGCTATATCCCAGCAAGGAACTGGGCTCACAGCGCTTTACATGGAGATCATAACATACATATAATAATTAAATAACCATTCATACCATAATAACAACATAAAGGACAGTACATTACACATAAGCTACGTTAATCATTAAAAGAAATGTTGTTTCATTAATTTTGTAAGTACATTTTGAAAAGATGCGTCTTAAGTGCAATCTTGAAGGACTTGGTAGTTTGAATACTACGGATGTGTAATGGTAGAGAATTCCATTGTTTGGCTCATCTCGTACTATCATTATATCATCTCGTACTATCATTTACTCATCTCGTACTATCATTATCTCATCTCGTAGTATCATTATTTCATCTGGTACTATCATCTCATCTCGTACTATCATTATCTCATCTCGTACTATCATTATCTCATCTCGTAGTATCATCTCATCTCGTAGTATCATTATCTCATCTCATAGTATCATTATCTCATCTTATACTATCATTATCTCATCTCGTACTATCATTATCTCATCTTGTAGTATCATTATCTCATCTCGTACTATCATTATCTCATCTTGTACCATCATTATCTCATCTCGTACTATCATTATCTCATCTCGTACTATCATTATCTATAATAATAATAATAATAATTGATAATTTATATAGCGCTATATCCCAGCAAGGAACTGGGCTCACAGCGCTTTACATGGAGATCATAACATACATATAATAATTAAATAACCATTCATACCATAATAACAACATAAAGGACAGTACATTACACATAAGCTACGTTAATCATTAAAAGAAATGTTGTTTCATTAATTTTGTAAGTACATTTTGAAAAGATGCGTCTTAAGTGCAATCTTGAAGGACTTGGTAGTTTGAATACTACGGATGTGTAATGGTAGAGAATTCCATTGTTTGGCTCATCTCGTACTATCATTATATCATCTCGTACTATCATTTACTCATCTCGTACTATCATTATCTCATCTCGTAGTATCATTATTTCATCTGGTACTATCATCTCATCTCGTACTATCATTATCTCATCTCGTACTATCATTATCTCATCTCGTAGTATCATCTCATCTCGTAGTATCATTATCTCATCTCATAGTATCATTATCTCATCTTATACTATCATTATCTCATCTCGTACTATCATTATCTCATCTTGTAGTATCATTATCTCATCTCGTACTATCATTATCTCATCTTGTACCATCATGATCTCATCTCGTAGTATCATTATCTCATCTCGTACCATCATTATCTCATCTCGTAGTATCATTATCTCATCTCGTACTATCATTATCTTATCTCGTACTATCATTATCTCATCTCGTACTATCATTATTTCATCTTGTACCATCATTATCACATCTCGTAGTATCATTATCTCATCTCGTACCATCATTATCTCATCTCGTAGTATCATTATCTCATCTCGTACCATCATTATCTCATCTCTCAGCCTACAGATTTCACTCTCTGGCCAGTAATGGAATTTTCCTCCCCAACGAGCAAGTCCCCTACAGAAACTACACATCACCTATGTATGGAATGAGATTCCCGTTTGAGTTAAAGAATTACGCCAACATTCCCAAAATTGAGAGCAGGGTTTGCCTCACATGTCAAGTCCCATATCTGCCTTGTCTAGAACCTGAAGCCAGAAAGGTTCGATCATTATGTGATGGAATTTAAAAAAAATATTATTCTTTTTTTGGTTTATTAGTGAACGGTTAAGGAATAATTTTAACAGAAAAATATTCCATTTATCTCAATTAATTTTATTTGTTTGTCGAGGAAGACTTTTTGCCTTCGTTGTTCTGTGGCATCTTGTCAGTCCTATACATATTCTGTTTTAGTCAGATATAAATGTATTTATCTAATCCAATATATCTCTCCAATATCTTTCATAAAAATTTCTTGACTTGTATTTCTCACTTTTCTACCACAGATTTCTCACATTGCCCAATTCCAAGTCAACTTCTACCCAAAGGGTCACTTTTCAACCATATCGCTGTATGGTAATTTCATGGGCCGTCAGAATGACAATGTCACCTTGAAAATCACTAGGCAAAACGTACCTATCGCCTTTGGTGTCGCAGCCAGTGAAAACAAACCCTACCCACCGATGCTTGTGGAGGCCACCTTGCAGATCTTCAGCAAGAAAAAGGAGCTGCGATTCGTTGGGCTCACCCTGACCCAGACCCACATCTTCACCAGCAAAAATCTGGACCTCGTTGTGGAGAATGTACTTGACCTTGCTCGGCTGAAGAGTGAGGACTCACCATTCATAGTTGAGGGCTCGTTGACAGGGGCAGTGTTCATCAAGGTCCAGCAAGTGGGGGATCATCTCCTTGAGGAGTTTCCTAAAGATATAGGAGAGGATGTCGGAGCGCATTAGTGAGAATAAACTGTCACTGTTTCCAGGGGGCCAATATTTGCATAATTGTATTACCTCATAATAACTTGGCCAGTGAAAATTATACTTTTATAAAAATAAGTTGTTAGAGACAATGCTAATTTTAAAAAAGGAAAGAAGTTTTTTTATTATTATTATTTAGAACATTTCCTCAGATAAGTGAAAAGCCTTACAATTTATTAGCAGACAAAAATTGAGATACTCAATTTTCAAGATTTCTGAAATAATCAGATAGTATTACCATTTCATTTTTAAAAAAAAATAGCTTTCATGCTGTTAGATTTGGTTATCTTGTCTCATAGCATTTGAACTAAGGAACGACTTTTGTGTGATAACTTTTCCTTTTTTTCAATAAGTGTTGAATTATGTGAAAGGCTCCGCTTGTAGCTTAGCTCAATGTTTTTATCTTTAGCCCTAGGCTTGAGCTAGTCCTTTTTTCAAGATGAAATATTAACTGTATATATCCATGCATACAGATACAGAATATTTAATGATATTTTATCTCACAGCTTTGTTTTCTTTCTGTTTTACGTGAACCATGTGGAAAAAGTTGATTGTAGTTGAGTTGGATATTGTGATACTCTCTAAATGAAATGTCCATTGTTTGTAGGAGGTTGTAGGGAAGAATGTTGTTTTAATTATTCCTTGTAACTTTACTTCAAGCGTGCCTAAGTCTTATTATAATATAATTAAATTAACTAATCACTTAATATTTTCTAATCATTTTTTAATGAATTTAAATGCAATGTCTGCATCATTTTTATCTTTAATGGGTTTTAAAAAATCGTCCAATTTATTTGAAATTCAAAATCGCCAACATTACATTTATAAAAATGTTGTACGGTTGAAGTGGGCTTGTATTCTCTCAATATTTATTTGCACTCATTTTTATTGCAAAGAGAATTTATCATAACCAGTCAATAATTTTGATAAAAATAATATTAACAGTTGTACTAAGTAAAAGGAACCAGGCATTTGCATAGCCAGGAATTTTTTATATGCATTGTTAATTATCTTACCAACTATCAGAACTTTGATCTCTAAAGGTGTGAGTTTTATAAATAACCATTTTTACACGCTTTTATTTAAGTCACAATGTTTGTATGTTGTATCCATCCACCCTTCCTTCAAATCTTGAAACGTAAAATTAAACCACTTCTGATGGTCCTAGAGATCTCAAAATTTTACCACAGATAGATCTTGTATGACAATGCATTGTATCAAAATTTTAGATCGATCGAATGTACCGTATTGAAATTATTGCATTTTTAGTTTATCTATAGTCTATATATAAGCATCGGTACCCGTCTGCTTTGTTGACATCCATGAGTTCACCACGTGAACACATCACTGTGGTATAAAACGTTGGGCGGGTGCTTATGAGGTGTTTGGTATAAAAAAAATAATGGTAAAAAAGATGTGTGGGCTTCAGACGTTAATTTTAAAGAGTTTTTATTATAAGTTTTAAAAAATAGCTTTAAAAACAAAGTTTTTGACTATAAATCCCTTATATATGAGACATAACTAAAAGTAGTGATTATGTTAAAAGCGTGTCCTTTTTTAAAAAAGATTTTTTAAATATTTAATTATTTAACCATTTAAATGGGAAGTTTTAACCCTATATAATATCTTGTTTTATGAACTATAGCTAAATTATTGTTCAAGTTTACTATTTGTGTTGTTTTTATACAAAGTTATCCTAACATAACTATAAAAAAATTTAGCTTTGAAAAAAAAATTAACATCCAAAAAAATAAAATGATTTATTGATACAAGGAGATTGACACAATTTTCTCAGCTGGCTTACCGAGAGTCATGGGTTCAAATCTCTGTGAAGGCAGGGATTTATTGATGGCATTTTTGAAATATATTTGTTCAAATACATTCATTGAAATCGTACTATTTCAATCTGACAGTTTGAGATGCCAAACTTCTAAATAATTGAAGGCCTAATTTTAATTTTTTTTTAAATGATAAATATCCTTTGTTTTCTCAATTAAAATATGGTTGTAATATTTAAACAATAAAACAGCTATTGAATAACAATGTTATTGCAAAGAAAACTACTTTCTGATCAAGACCTAAATCAAAACTTACCTACCTTGATAGAATATAGAAAATATATTAATAACTAGCGTATCACCCGTCAAAAATGACGGAAGTTTTCGCCTGAAATCTATTTATTTTATTAGAAAATGCACTTTTTTTAGGGCGCCGCAACTAACTTGTCCTTGTTTGATAAATACGAAATATTAAACTTTCTGAAATGTACACAAAGTATTTTATAATAGGGGTTGTAGGGCGCCTAAGACGCCCCCTTTGTTTTTTTATTTTATAATTAACCATCATCAAATCCTCTTTTTACATTGATCCCTTTTCCAAAATTAAAATATGAGCGAAAACAATGACATCATATAATATTTTTTTACAGCGCATATTTAATTTGCACACCTTTTGATGCTTTGGTGCAGTAGTTTGGTTTTCCCTGCTTTCTAAAATTAGTAGCGTCAGGACTGACTGACAGACACTACTTGCGTGACAATTGCCAATTATATTGTTTAATTTTTTATCTTATAAGAAATTTTAAGTTGAATTTTAAGCGTCTTAGAAAATGGTTCTTAAAAACAAAAGTCAGCTAATAACTGGCTGAAAGTTGGTATAAAATATTCAGAAATACGTGATAATTTCTCTCATGCCAAAGTTAACTTTACTCAAGGATAACTAAAATTTATGATTTGTCAGTGTGACTAAAATTTAAAACTGTTTGACTAAACGTTCCATCTATTGTATGCATGACTAGACCTCACAAATGGATGACTGTTCTTTATATTTGTTGTCTCTGTGACTAAACCTTATATGTGTTTGTCTGTATGACCAAAGATTAAAACAGATGTCTGTTGAACTAAACCTTATATCTATTGTATACATGACTTAACTGTTACTGAACCTCATATCATTTTACTGTACCAATAAAACTAATAGTTTTAGTTGGCTTAACCTTATATCAGTTGACTGTATGAAAATCTTGTACCAGTTGTCTGAATCGCCACGTTGTGTCAGTTTGTATAACTTTGTATAAGAATTTCACATGTGATCTAACTGAATATTTCTTGAGTTTTCATTTGTATTCCTTTACCAAACTGATTGGTTGTGTTGGATGCTTTGTTGAACTGTTTGAAACTTAACTTCAACTCAAATTTTCATCCCTGCCTGTTATGAGATTATCTTCTGGCTTGCCATGAATTGCAATGAAGCTTTTATGCCCATTTATTCCTTATCTGTGCAATATTTTATTTCCTTTTTTTTTCTGTTATGTTCTATACACATACTTCGTTCTCATTCATGTACCATCTTTATTTGTGATCTAAAAAAATATTTTCCCCTTCATCTGATCTCTAACTGCAATCTAAAATGTTCCCCAATTTTTAACAAAGCTGGTGTACCTCTTTTTACACTTTTAAAAAAGAAAAGGAAGAAAAATGTCTCAACAAAATAATTTTAATTTGATATAAATGTCAATGTAATTCCCTTCAATTAAGATTTTACTTTTGAATATACGAATTTTGGTTGATAAATTTTTTTAAAATATATATATTTTTCAAACCAAAAGATTTGAATACCAAAAACAAAAATATATTTTTTAAATTCATAAGTTATTTTATTATCTCCAACACAGTCATTTTTGTACTATAAATGTATAAAATATTTCAGACTGCCTTCCACTAGTATTGCACTTGCCTTTCCCACGGAATAATTTAAATTGTCCAATTTTCTAATCCTTGTGTCATGGAAGGTTTACATTTTACATTTTGTTGGCATGGAAAGCCTACTAACCTCCTAAAACTTTTGCTCTAAATCAATCCTATCTTTGCTGGTTCATTATAAGTTTTTTAAAAGTTTTTAGCATTTGAACAGTGTGGATCATGTGGCCTAACTCATTATCGAGAATCTACTGTTATTGAAAAACTTGGTTTAGTTATTATAAAAGTCTTTTCTGCAATATTACCCTCAGATGTACATCTAGTGCTTTTTTTTTAAAATTGAGTAACCTCCCTTGTTAGTGCCAATTTCAAAACCTACTGCTTCATTGGTGCCTATGAATTACTACTGTACACATCTACTAGATCTTTTTAATTATATCTCATGTAAATTATATTCAATATGAATAGTCAACAAATAAATGTATCCTATTGTAAACATATATCATATATATTTATTATGCTTGTGTCTTTAAGTGCTTTCACTTGTCAGTGTAAAGATAAACAAAATTCAAGAAATTTCAGATAATTACTCACAGATTTGAGCATATCATCTACAATTAATTTACCCAGTGATAAGGATTTTCACATTTTAAAAATCTTTTATTCAAAGAATTTTTTTTCATTAATTTGAAACTGACATGTACCTATAAACTTGACCAAAACGCCTGCATTTGAATTAAATTGAATTTGATGTTGTCAGTCATCATAATATCCTTGATTTTAAGGATTTTAAAAAATGTCTTTTATATACCAGTCAAAATTTTAAGGGCATTGTGTTTTTCTTTAAAACGTTTATTATTACTATTATTTTTGTCTAAGTTAGGTTGTAGGATAAGTTTAATATATTTAAAACTTTTAGTTGCATGGACAAGTTGTGTAAAATAAATTTTGATTAAATTATAGAAACTGCTGGTTATATACAGAACGTTTTTTTAAAATATTGAATTATAAATTATTTAATGTGCCAGCTTTTGTTGTTAATAAACTGAATATAAGTCAATTTGTTCCTGTTATACTTAAACCTTTTCTTTTGTAGACTTTAAGGTTTAGAGAAGCCATGCATTGTGGTCTTATTTTGTTTATTAATTTTAGTTTACTTTATTAATTTGTAGCATGAAGTTTGGAGAATATCATTCTAGAAGACTCCAATATTGACACTGGTTTTGACACCTTTCTCAGCACCGGAAAGAAATCAGACCTGGCGCATCCGTCTTGCTGCTATAAACAAATGCTATATTTTGTCTTTGGTACTATCGACAAATTTGTGATAAAGATGTGTGCGATAAAAATCACAGACAACTATAAATTCATAAATTGACGATCTAGCGATTCATGTTGGTTCAGGCCTAGGTTGACATATTAATCCAGACAAAAGAGACCTCAAATATTCTGGAAACAAAAAATCAACTGATACAATAAACTCAATATGTTTTAATAGCAATGCAATTAACACAACAAGAGCGTGGCCTTTCTGCTCATCTTTGACCAAAATTAAGCCTGTATCTTGCCAATGACATCAGTTATGTGTCTGAGTCCATGAGTACCTAGTCTAGTATGTTGGGCCATGGCAGAGGTGTATCTGACATGAGTACCTAGTATGTTGGGCCATGGCAGAGGTTTATCTGACATGAGTACCTAGTATGTTGGGCCATGGCAGAGGTTTATCTGACATGAGTACCTAGTATGTTGGGCCATGGCAGAGGTTTATCTGACATGAGTACCTAGTATGTTGGGCCATGGCAGAGGTTTATCTGACATGAGTACCTAGTATGTTGGGCCATGGCAGAGGTTTATCTGACATGAGTACCTAGTATGTTGGGCCATGGCAGAGGTTTATCTGACATGAGTACCTAGTATGCTGGGCCATGGCAGAGATTTCTCTGACATGAGTACCTAGTATGTTGGGCCATGGCAGAGGTTTATCTGACATGAGTACCTAGTATGTTGGGCCATGGCAGAGGTTTATATGAAAAGGCTCTGATTCCCATAATGCTAACACACGTTTACTGGAGTACCCTGTTACATAGAGAATTGTGCCTTTTGGGAATGAAATGATGTCAATTGAGACCACAGGATGAAAAGTGGAAATCCTAGGATCTTTGTAGAGTAAAATTTAATTAAAAGTAAAGAAAGTGCGAGGAATATGAAGCCTGGGAAAGAGACATCGCAACTATGATGTTTACAAGACACAGCCTGTAGGTTCTGTTGTTATAAACAAGATAAATTGTTTAAACTCGGATATATTTTTTTCTCTTTGTGATTATACATTGTTCTAAACTTCTTATTCTACTCCCTCTATTTCTCAAGTACCCACTATCAATGCTTTGATCAGTCTGGTTCCTATGAATGTTGAGGGTATATACATATAATACTTATGTGAAGATGATACTTAGAAGTCCTGCACATCAGGGGTATCAGAGCTGGGGGGGGGTTGGGGAAAGGGAGGCAATAGACACAATAGATGTGTTAAGAGTTGTCACCCCAAAACTTATCTTTTTGCAGGAACGATCAGCTCCTGTATTGTTTTCTTGAATTTATCAGTCTGAAATACCTGTTAAGGACGTAATATACCAAATTGTGGTGGGGAGAGGCATTTGTTTGATTGTTTTAATTGATCCCTTCAGAATTAATGCTTAACCGGAGAATACATGTAGTGTATACAACTGTTTTATAGTTGTATTATTTAATTTTTGCTTGGATATATTGGAAAACAATTGGTGACGACATAATAAGATGACAATCTTATAGTTATTGGGCATTCACGACAGAGTGTCATAGGGTATGACAGAGTGTCACGGAGTGTCAGAGGGTGTCACAGAGTGTCAGAGCGTGTCACAGAGTGTCACAGGGTATGACAGAGTGTCACAGAGTGTAAGAGGGTGTCACAGAGTGTCACAGGGTATTTGTTTTAGAAATCAACTACTACGTACCTCATGTCTTTCGATTGACAAAACAAATCTGCATGCAAACCTCTGAATTGAAGTCCCGTAGGTGGTCCGACATGGACTCAGAGATACGTTCCATAACTTGTGTGACGCTGCTGATGCAAGCAGTCACCTGTACGTACACCACGTTATCTAAGTTCAGTATGGCTTAACATAACAAACACAGTAATATCACAGTTAAAATTGTCTCTTTTTAAACATAATACATTTTAACCCTTCCACCAACTGTGATGTCGAGATCCAATCAATTTTTTACCTTGCTAAACCTAGACAGATGATCAGAAGACTGGTACGGCGTGAACAAAACCAATGAATTTTTTTCTGCAAAAGTATTTTTTCTTGTACATGTTCGTCAAAACATTCTGTGTTGTATCTTGGGCTGCCAGTGGTGAATCAAAATAATATCATCCCCCACCCCCCGACCCAAAGACCCATACGAAGATCATGAAGCCCAATGTCCGTTAATGAGGTAACAACAACAAAAAGGTGGGGGGGGGGAAGCAAAAGAAACTACGGCAGCCTTCTTTAATCCTTGTTACATTCCGTAGAGTACCGGTATGGAAAACCTTCCATGTCTAAATTGTGACAGAAAACGAATATTTGATGAAGCTAGATGCCTATTGAAATTGTGTGTGTTTATGTTTTATATGAGTAGTTTCGACCTAAACAGAAAATGTTAACCTTGCTCTAATTTTTTTACTTAGGCCAGAATTGATATATGGCAATAGGTCATCTAACAGTCTAGAAGAATTGATTTATGGCAATAGGTCATCTAACAGTCTAGAAGAATTGATTTATGGCATTAGGTCATCTAACAGTCTAGAAGAATTGATTTATGGCATTAGGTCATCTAACAGTCTAGAAGAATTGATTTATGGCATTAGGTCATCTAACAGTCTAGAAGAATCGATTTATGGCAGTAGGTCATCTAACAGTCTAGAAGAATTGATTTATGGCATTAGGTCATCTAACAGTCTAGAAGAATTGATTTATGGCATTAGGTCATCTAACAGTCTAGAAGAATTGATTTATGGCATTAGGTCATCTAACAGTCTAGAAGAATCGATTTATGGCATTAGGTCATCTAACAGTCTAGAAGAATTGATTTATGGCATTAGGTCATCTAACAGTCTAGAAGAATTGATTTATGGCATTAGGTCATCTAACAGTCTAGAAGAATCGATTTATGGCATTAGGTCATCTAACAGTCTAGAAGAATTGATTTATGGCATTAGGTCATCTAACAGTCTAGAAGAATTGATTTATGGCATTAGGTCATCTAACAGTCTAGAAGAATTGATTTATGGCAGTAGGTCATCTAACAGTCTAGAAGAATCGATTTATGGCATTAGGTCATCTAACAGTCTAGAAGAATTGATTTATGGCAGTAGGTCATCTAACAGTCTAGAAGAATTGATTTATGGCATTAGGTCATCTAACAGTCTAGAAGAATTGATTTATGGCATTAGGTCATCTAACAGTCTAGAAGAATTGATTTATGGCAGTAGGTCATCTAACAGTCTAGAAGAATTGATTTATGACAGTAGGTCATCTAACAGTCTAGAAGAATTGATTTATGGCAGTAGGTCATCTAACAGTCTAGAAGAATTGATTTATGGCAGTAGGTCATCTAACAGTCTAGAAGAATTGATTTATGGCAGTAGGTCATCTAACAGTCTAGAAGAATTGATTTATGGCATTAGGTCATCTAACAGTCTAGAAGAATCGATTTATGGCAGTAGGTCATCTAACAGTCTAGAAGAATTGATTTATGACATTAGGTCATCTAACAGTCTAGAAGAATCGATTTATGGCATTAGGTCATCTAACAGTCTAGAAGAATTGATTTATGGCAGTAGGTCATCTAACAGTCTAGAAGAATCGATTTATGGCATTAGGTCATCTAACAGTCTAGAAGAATTGATTTATGGCATTAGGTCATCTAACAGTCTAGAAGAATTGATTTATGGCATTAGGTCATCTAACAGTCTAGAAGAATTGATTTATGGCATTAGGTCATCTAACAGTCTAGAAGAATTGATTTATGGCAATAGGTCATCTAACAGTCTAGAAGAATTGATTTATGACATTAGGTCATCTAACAGTCTAGAAGAATTGATTTATGGCATTAGGTCATCTAACAGTCTAGAAGAATCGATTTATGGCAGTAGGTCATCTAACAGTCTAGAAGAATTGATTTATGGCAGTAGGTCATCTAACAGTCTAGAAGAATTGATTTATGGCAGTAGGTCATCTAACAGTCTAGAAGAATTGATTTATGGCAGTAGGTCATCTAACAGTCTAGAAGAATTGATTTATGGCAGTAGGTCATCTAACAGTCTAGAAGAATTGATTTATGGCATTAGGTCATCTAACAGTCTAGAAGAATTGATTTATGGCATTAGGTCATCTAACAGTCTAGAAGAATTGATTTATGGCATTAGGTCATCTAACAGTCTAGAAGAATTGATTTATGGCATTAGGTCATCTAACAGTCTAGAAGAATTGATTTATGGCATTAGGTCATCTAACAGTCTAGAAGAATCGATTTATGGCATTAGGTCATCTAACAGTCTAGAAGAATTGATTTATGGCATTAGGTCATCTAACAGTCTAGAAGAATTGATTTATGGCATTAGGTCATCTAACAGTCTAGAAGAATTGATTTATGGCATTAGGTCATCTAACAGTCTAGAAGAATTGATTTATGACATTAGGTCATCTAACAGTCTAGAAGAATTGATTTATGGCATTAGGTCATCTAACAGTCTAGAAGAATTGATTTATGACATTAGGTCATCTAACAGTCTAGAAGAATTGATTTATGGCATTAGGTCATCTAACAGTCTAGAAGAATTGATTTATGGCATTAGGTCATCTAACAGTCTAGAAGAATTGATTTATGGCATTAGGTCATCTAACAGTCTAGAAGAATCGATTTATGGCATTAGGTCATCTAACAGTCTAGAAGAATTGATTTATGGCATTAGGTCATCTAACAGTCTAGAAGAATTGATTTATGACATTAGGTCATCTAACAGTCTAGAAGAATTGATTTATGGCATTAGGTCATCTAACAGTCTAGAAGAATTGATTTATGGCATTAGGTCATCTAACAGTCTAGAAGAATCGATTTAAAGCATTAGGTCATCTAACAGTCTAGAAGAATCGATTTATGGCATTAGGTCATCTAACAGTCTAGAAGAATTGATTTATGGCAGTAGGTCATCTAACAGTCTAGAAGAATTGATTTATGGCATTAGGTCATCTAACAGTCTAGAAGAATTGATTTAAGGCAATAGATCGTCTAAAAGAATTCAGGCTGTCACCCTGTCAACCGGCAATCCGATTTTCTCTTTTTGCCATCGTCTTGCTGTCATGGTAGGATATAAAGCTAATTCTCTGTGAACACTGCTCACAGCCCGCAATACGGCCCTTTTTTCACATTTACACAACTTTAATGACAGCTTAGCATGGGCAAAGATAAATAATTTTCTGAAAATAAACGTGATTGGATATATTTCCATAATTATTATTTTTTAAAGACTGTGAGGTGATTTCAGGACCGCCGACCAACGTAGCAAAGGTTTGACAAGAGCAGAAGGAAACCTGGATGCCGAATGACAACCAACCCACTGGGAGGCAGGACAGCTGTATGCCGAATGACAACCAACCCACTGGGAAGCTGGACAGTTGCAAGCCGATTGACAACCAACCCACTAAGCAGCATGTCATGTTTCTACCATATTAGCTATCGTGCATGGAACCTTCAGTTTCTGAACTAAAAACATTGACTTGTTTGAATAGATTGCTAACCAGCAAACGTCGGGCGAACTGCCATTACTTTAAACTCCAATATTGCGTTTGTAGGCTTGTATTGACGCAGAGGTGTCACTAGGGTTGGTGTCACCCGGGGAGGTAGCTCATGGTGTCACCCCCTCACGTCCAATGTTCCCTCTAAGGTTCGTTGATTCGTGTACAAGGTAAAGAAAAATCGTGTGTAAAGTTGCATAGCATTCATTTTGTGTGCAATATTTTACTAAATTTAGTGGACCACCATTTTGAGAAGCACTGTCTTAAAGTACATTATATTAACACTAGGTTGTTCTGAGTCGCCTACGGCGCCCACTTTTTTTTCAAAAGCCGAAGTAACTTACGTGAATGTTATTGCATGAGTTCGAATCAGTGTGTCCGACAACCAAAAATTGGTATGTGAATGAGTTCAATAAAAAGAATGAATAATAAATTTTAGTTCATTAGAATGATTTATTTTTCCCAAAATTTCTCTATATATCTCTTTTCCAAAATTAAAATATAAGCTCAAATAATGACGTCATATAATATTTTACGGTGAGAAACGCCACACGCTCTGTTCAGCTCGAAACCAAAATGATTATGATTTTACGTCTATTTTTTCAATTTTAAAAATATGCTGATTATGTCCCTTAGCGTTACAAAATGACCTGGGCTTTTATTTTGTTTATAGGTATGTTTGCACTCTTTTAATAAATATAATAAATAAAACAAAAATGAATTTAAAAAGCAAAGACATTTAATGCACAGTTACACTGTGGTGGAGGGAGTAGTGAGGTGGGGTTAGTCTCACCGGCTTACAACATGTGTCGGTATGTCAAAGCCCAATTGGCTTTATTTCATTTTAAACAAAAGGCACCGCCTCTTTCACGTCCTGCCTAAAAAGGCAAGGATGTTTCTTTTCTTTTTTTTTATTAATTTGTTTTATTGTAGTTTTTTTTGGGACTGTTTTATTATTGCATGTATATATATATATTTATTAATAAGTTTTCGCGTTTAACGTATTTGATTGGATTTGGTAAATTTTTTTCTAGGTGAAAAACATTTGTTGTCTCTTTTTTTGACATAAAGTCGTAGACGGTAAAATTGTAGATTTTGGTGTCACCTCCCCCCCCTTGTTACCCGGGGCGGCCCCCCCCCTAGTGACGCCACTGTATTGACTAATATAATGCAAGAAAAGAAAAGTTCCTTTCTTTGATACAAAATGTAAAGGAATTGTTTTAAATTACTTTGAACATATTTATGTCAGAAAAAAGGATTAAGTACATGCAGATTTACAATTTATAATGGGAATAACTTAAAAAAGAAGGCATTAGAAATAGTTATGGCTTTTTATGGATACTTTAAAGTAATAATTTGTGCATTTTAATTATTTCATTATTTTACGGTCTTTTGCTCGTCTACTTATACTTCGATTAGTTTCTCAGATCGCGAGTCTGTTTAAAGTATATCATCATGAACACCCATCAGGATCACAATAATATTATCAAATTGTTTAACAAGTTGAGCATTTTAAAATTCCCAAATTTTAAAGACTGTGTCTATAAGATACATATATGTATAAATGCATAGAATTTTAGTTAGACTAAAAATGGGCTATATAAACTTTAGTAGAACTTTTTTTTTCCAATTTACGGAAACAGGTGTTTGTTTGTTTGTTTGTTTGTTTGGTCATGGAATAATCACCGTCTTCGTTCTCTCTCACTTCCGAATATCAAACCATCATCTCTTAAAGATATTGATGCCATAGAAATTTCATGGCAGCCCAACCCAACACACAAATAATGTTCCTGTTTAAAAGCACATGCCTCCACAAATAGATTGACAAACCTGACCATCAAGTCAACATTCAAACTTCACCAGACACCAAGAACATGTTGGTGGTTTAGGCTCACCCATCGCTTCTACTCTTGAGCACGCCGACCCCATGGCAACTCCCTCTCCCAGTTTTAACGCGATCTTAGATTCGTTGAATGCTTTTAGTGTAAGTGCTTCAACAGAACACACGCTTAAATTGTCGTGATGGTGTTAGAGAGAAATTGTGAGAGGGCCGGACGAAAACTTATTATCTCCACTGGAAAAAATGTTTTAATAAAAAATGTTAAAAGGTCTGAAGGATCACTTTCACCTGGTGCACAAAAAATCAGCGGCAATAACTACAGATTGACTCGGTGTTTGAAAATTGGATGGAGAGGGCTGGTCGCTATTTCTGTTGGATAAAACATTAAAATATCTTGCTAAGTAGTTGTTTTCAAGACCATTGTATTATGTATTGGCTACAGGTGACCGGACACGTGTATTAGTGAAACATGTAGTAGCCTGTTCAGTGGCGTAACAACGGCTCGGCATTGGGGCAGGTGCCAAGGGCGCCGGCCTGCACCAGTTCAAAAGGGCGCCGCTAAATCTCTAATTTTAAAATTTTTATTTAAATAAAGGGCGCCAAAAATGAATTAGCCAAAGGCGTCATAAACCCAGTCACGCCTCTGTGCCTGTTATGTGCATTGATATATAGCTAGATCAATGTTTTGGTACACGTAGTCAGGGGCTTGTATTGACATACATGTTACAAGGTAAATGTAATACGGTCTTGTACTTTTTTTACAGCCAGGTTTTTTCTTAATATGTCAATCATCCACATGTATGTGAGTATTGACATATTATGTATGTGCTGTGCACGGAATCATCTATAAAGTATTAATTCAAATTTGATAAATTCCACACATTAGAGCACAAACGAGATAAGAGCAACTCTTCGAATGCTTCAATTCGTTCAGCGCCCAACAAACTTGAAGTCAGGGCGTTGACTCAGGGGGTGCGTGTGAGAGCGCGTGCGTTTCGTCACGTGACTTTATCGTTTAGCTGGAGAAGACCAGCCGATTCCCTATTAAGAAAACAACAACTTGATAATGCAAACGGGACTTGTTTTTTTAAAAATGATTTACTGGAGCAAGAAGTGTTTAGTTTTTATAGAGCAGCTTATGTTATCAAATGATTTTACAAGTCCAAGAAATGTTTTGTTTGTATGGAGTGGGTTATTTTGATAAAAGATTAGATAACTCGTACAAAGCAAAGTCAGCAGGATAGTCCACTAAAAGGGAGCATGCATTGTAGATTAAAAGTCGTTCATTCTCAGAACAACATATAATTGTAACATCACTTAAAACGTTCTTAAATTTGTTTGTTAATGAATAATTGAAGAATAAAGTGGAAAAAGTTGTGATAGCTGAGAATTTCCATCTTTTCCTATTTCATGAATGAATTTCCTTCTTTTTCTACGGGATTAATTTCCCTATTATATCTACTGACTACTGCATTCACCCGAAAAAAGAGAATCACAACTTTTACCGCATAAACAGAGGCATTGCGTGGGTTGCCTGCATCCGGAGAAAGGCGAGCATGATACGCCTAAACTAGTGGCTTTTTGACAGAGAGCAGTCCCTCCTTGCGTTCGCAAGACATAATACACACACACATTGAAAATATTTATTACAGGAAATTAACTACTGTAGTTAATAAGGTAGAATGCGATGCATTAAATACTGAAAGTATTTAAATTATCGTTAAGTTGCCTGACTTAAATCAAATTACTCAACAACAACAAAATTAGGGAAAAGTATTGCAATCTCTAATTAAACCTCTCTAAATTTTAACTATCATTTGTCTAATTGTGAATCTCCACACAAAAAAATAAATAATTAAATAATAAATTTGTTTTTTTGGAAACTTCTCTGAAACCTGGCAGCTGATAAAGTGATTGTTATTATTATTCTGAATGCCACATACAAATTGGTCAAACCCTCTGGCAATCTCCACTTGTAGATCCACAGAGCAAAGCTCAAGCTGCCTGTTAAGCAATCTTCTCATCTGCGTGTAAGGTCAAAAGACGATGAAGGCGTTTAATTTCGGCAATCATAGCTGTGACATTTAACTCTAGGTACATGGGTTGAACTTTCTTTATCATAATGTCTTCATTTTCGGTATCCAACGATGTTTTGATTACCAGAAACCCAAATCGTTGGCGAAACTTATTGATCACTTTTTCGCACGTTTTGTCATTTCGACTGAAAGTCGACTAATAGCTTCCATGAGTTATCTGCGCATCGCTTGCACTAAGGTCAAACCAGCATCCTAACACAGCTCTCCCCAATCTTTTCACGCCTTCTAACTCTTCTTCTTTCTCAAAATGTCATCATCTGGCATATCTGAAGAGATTTTTACGTTGCCTTTGACACAAAATAGTTTAGCTATTCTTGGCTAAATTGAACCATTGCTCAACATTTGTACACATTGATTTAGGGCAAGTCATTGTTGCTGCAAGATCTTATCATAATTTACTTCTTTTGGTATTTGACTACAAAAAAAGAATGTTATTATTATGATGTAATGTAGCAAACTCTCCTTATGATCCTAATTTGTTGCCCAACAGTTTCAATAGTTACTTGTTGCCCACTAATATTTACAATGTTTCTATTATTTCCTTGGTGTGCTCTTCAAAACGTGTACAGCCTGTTGCTGTAACTTTAATTTCCACTTGTTGGAATATCCCACATAGCATCACGGGAAAAGAAAATGAAAATGCATGTGCCAGTTGTTTACATGCATGCTGCAAAGGGACAACTCTTCATGCATGCTGCAAAGGGATACAACTCTTCAGTTACCGATATCCAAAAATTCAAACCTGGCACAACGAATGAATACGAAGTTTTTTGAGTGCCTATGGACTCGTTCAGCGTCCAGTAGACTCATACAGCGCAAGATGATATCACTAAAGTTCCTAGCACTCTCGCACATTCGTAGCAATATGATCTCTCCAAGTTATTCTTTACTTCGGTAAATGTATAATATAAAAACAGGGTATTAGTAGGCCTGACAGGACGTAACACAACAGCGAACGTTTCGGCAAAGAGCCTTCCAAAACGGACAAATAGTACTCAAATGAAACGAATAATACGAAATCTATTTTGTTGATTTAAAAAAATTATATTTCATTAGTTCAAAGATATTTAAAAGCCTGATTGCAGTCTCACCCCCATTACTTTATTCTTTACTTCGCACTACTGAATTCAAGAAAAGCTGAAACTCCAAACTGACTTTCTTGGTACTCACGTCATGTGATGTTTCTATAATTTACTCTTTGATAAAGGTCTGCCATCTTTTTAAATCCTTTGTATAAACTCGTGGCGTCTGCTTGATTTTTACTGATATTCGCCGAAAAACGTTGGATCGATTTTAACCCACTTCCCCGTAGGCTAGCGAGCCGAAATTTTGCAGACAGACTCGTGCCGACGATTAAAATGATCTTTCAAAATGTCAGATCGATCGAATGTTCTGTAATTAAATTAATGCATAATTAGATTATCTCTATGTATCTCTAAGTAGAATGTAAATTTGAGTGCTCGGCCCTCGCAGTGCGTATTACATTGTACAACCTTTTAATATTTTCCTGTCGCGTGGTGCGATGCGTATTATATTGATCATACTTTTTTTTAAAATAATATATTCCCGATCTGTAAATGTAAACGCTAGTCTGTCGCGCGGTGCGCATTAAAAATGTTTTTATAACCCTTTTTACCGTGATCAAATAGAGCTGAAATTTAGCAGGCAGACTGTAGTAGTTTCTTTTACTATAAATCCTTTATATAAGAGACATAACTAAAATTTTGGATTTTTGGATTGTCGTGCGATGCGTATTATAATGAACACACTTTTAGTGATGTCTCGTACATATTGGATTTATAATCAAAAACGTCAGTTTTTTACAGTTTTTTTATTACGGTATTTAATTAAATAATCTATATATATATATATGTTTTTTTTTAATTGCGTACTAGCAGTTAGGCCCGTCAACGGGAACCCGGGTACCCGGTACCGTGCGAATACCCGGGTATTAAAATTGCGCCCGTGTACTCGTGAGAATGTGGCTGCAATGTCTAAACCAACGGTGGCCAAACTGCGGCTCTTCTGTGTTCACATTGCGGCTCACGAAAATTTATCTAATTTGGATTTATTAGCTTTATTTTCATCTGAACATGAAACAAAAATCGTTAAAACACAAAAAGATTTAGGTTCTTTGAATGAATGAATGACAGAAAGCAAATTTGTCTTTGAAATACATGGAGTACATTAATTTTATCTACCCCCCCCCTTCACTCCTTCCTCCACTTCTATCCCGACATCCGATATACTAAAAAATGCACCTCATCTATTTTGTTGATTTAAAAAAATTATATTTCATTAGTTCAAAGATATTTACTATATAAATAAAAAGAAATGAAAGGTGTTTTTTTAGTCTCGTCAAAACAAAGGGTAGAAAATAATTTCAGCTTGATTTAAATTTTAAATGTTGAAAGGAGCGATTGGTTTGTAATGTAAACTGTCACCACCCGCCCACAGGTGTCGACGCATCTCACCGAAACAATTTGACAAACACGCGCCTTTTCCATTCGCTTCTGTCTCTTGTGTTGTTTTTTTTTGGTGATTTTTTTTGTGTGTGTAAGCCTAGCACAAAAAATAATTTTAATAAAACGTACAAAGTTATCAGTATTTAATAAATTAAAAAGTTATTACCGCCGCCTGGTGAACAAAAACCTTCAAGCAGCTGGGCCCGTTAGACCTGACTGAACGTTACGTCATTGTTGTTGACATTATGTTTGAATGTTCATGAGTTTACTGTAGTTTCGGTTAAGGGGCCGTCCATAAAGTACGTCACGCTCCAGAGGGGGGAGGGGATGTAAGAAAGTGTGACAGTTTGTGACAGGGGGAGGGGGGGTCCGGCCATGTGTGACGTCACTGTGTTTTCTATTAAGTTTTAATTATTTTGTCAATAAAAATGAACAAATTTGTTCGAAAGTGTGACGTACTTACTTTAGGGGGGGGGGTCTGAGATTTGTGACAGTTTGTGACGGGGGAGGGGGAGTTAAAAATGGTAATAAAACAAACCCGTAAAAACAAAGTTTTTGACTATAAATCCCTTATATATGAGACATAACTAACAGTATTGATTATTTTCAAACATTTACAGACTGCATATGTCTTAACTCAACTTTGCATCATAACCCTAGTGGGGGGGGGAGGGTTGGGTGGGGGGGGAGAGGGGGAAAAGTCTGGTCACCGATTCGCTTGACCGAGCTCAGAGTGACACGTAAAATGTAAACAAAAGCGCCCGTCTCTTCGTTGGGTCGCCTCAATGCGTCAGCTCAAAATTTCACGTGGCAAAAAAACAATAACAAATCGTGAATTTAAATTACATACCTCATATAAGGATAAACTAAAAATGCATTAATTTAATTACGGTACGTTCGATCGATCTGAAATTTTGATACGATGCATTGTTAGGTGAGACGGGTCCGTGTGCCAAATTTCAGCTTGATCGGATTACTGGAAGTGGCTCATTTTTTACTTTTCTTTTTCCGCCCGCCCAGCCCATGAGATGACGACAGACAGAGAGACAGAGAGAGACGGCGGTGAAGTTAATATAAGGGATTTAAAAATTAGCGGGACGTACTTTATGGTCGGCCCCTTATGAGTATGACGAATGCATTTAGAGCAGGAATGAAAGTTTGTAATGCACGATATTATGTCATTTGAAGTATGCCGTTAACTACTGTGTGAAACGAGGTGCATTGGTGGTGGCTAAGGCTGCATTGTATAGCCGTCATGAAAATTATGCGGCATTTTGAACGGGTACCGGGGCAGCTTTTTTTCAACAATATTGAAAGCCTTACTAGCAAGTAGTGAGTGACCAGCCATAAATATTCCACACCACCAACGCAGAGGTGAGAGGCGGTTCTAAAAAGAGACTGTTGTGTATTGAAGTAACGGCGGCACACGTCCCAGCATGTAACTTTGGTTTTCAGGATCAGTCCTGGACAGTGCAGTCTGAGTCAACTATTGTTGACAAAACACACTCAAATCTGAGTCAACTATTGTTGACAAAACACATTCAAATCTAAGTCAACTATTGTTGACAAAACACATTCAAATCTGAGTCAACTATTGTTGACAAAACACATTCAAATCTGAGTCAACTATTGTTGACAAAACACATTCAAATCTGAGTCAACTATTGTTGACAAAACACATTCAAATCGATCAACTATGTTGACAAAACACATTCAAATCTGAGTCAACTATTGTTGACAAAACACATACAATTGTCAAATCTTCTAGTTTCGAGACAATTATAAAACAATATTACAAATATGATCCACACAATATATTTAAGTCATTTCTGTATTTTGTTTTGTGTCTGTCTTTTTACTACATCAAGGTGTAAAAATGGTTCGACAATCTATGCAATGATCTAGTAGAAGTTATAGCCAGGGGCGTCACTAGGGGGGTGTGGGGGTGCAGACTGTGTGACACCATCACAAGGTGTGACAACAAAATGTAAAAAAAATTATGTTTCCGTTATTTGGCTTTGGCAGACTCGGATGAAATCTATGTGTAAGTCGTGACGGGGTGAAACAATGAGCAACCGCACTGGGTTAAACCAACCCCAGTGACGCCTCTGGTCGTAATCGATCTGTATCACGTGTGCATGTAAAGAAACGTTTTAGGACTGTCGAAGTTCAGCCGTAAATCAAAGTCCTCTAAACAAGGTTCTGTGTATTGGTTTCTACATTATTTTAGCAACACTGGCGATATTGGTGTAGGTGATGGTGCATCTCATTGCCTTGTCTACATCATGTAACCTGCTGTAACTGTAACACTTATTTAATGGCTGGATGCACACACAAACAAATATCCATATAATATAAATGGACATTATCCATTGTCTTGTCACAAAGGTACCACCACCACCACCACCAAAAAAAAACCCCAATATTCCCTTCTAAGGTTCGTTGGTCTGTGTGCAACATAACAAACTCGCGTGCAAAATTTGTGCGCACAATTTTTATTTTACACTCAAGAAACACAGATATCATATTATCATTAAAAATTTGCATGCGCGGTAATTATAAACTGCTTCGCGGTGTCCGTCAGATATCTGCGCGGATGCGCATTTGCTTAAAAGGGACATGGCCCTCCCACCCCTACATTGTGCCTGGTACCTCGCGTGGGCGGCAAGTGGTCGTAAAGAAAGCAAAAACACAAACATGTGACCAAAATACTCCATGACCCCCCCCCGCCCCACATGACCGCGCATTTCTGGATCCTATTTACCCCACCCACACCAAACATCTCATGACGTCACCTATGGTGTGTCACCGCATGCGCGAACTTAATAATGCGCGCCGTTTTCTATGATGATTTATGTTGTTGGTATACAACAATCTCTCTCTCTCTCTCTCTTTATCTCACTATCATTCTCTGTCCCCCTCCCCTTTTCTCTCTCTCTCACTCTTACTCTCCCCCTCTCTCTCTCTCTCTCTCTCTCTCTCTCTCTCTCTCTCTCTCTCTCTCTCTCTCTCTCTCTCTCTCTCCTCTCTCTCTCTCAATATAAAAATCTCCTAAAATATTAAATTCACTGATTTTGATATTGTCATTTGTCTGAATCAGTCAACGAATTCGATTGAGAGTTTCTTCATGACTAAATATCAATGACATTTATTTCGTTAAATGAGACGAATGGGTGGCCAGGAACTCGGCCGATGAGATTGCAACATTGAAAACATAAAGATAATTCAGTGCCAGCTTGCGCGTCTATCTTTTCAACTGGGTGGTTTCTTCCATGTAATTTATTGTATTAAATTATATCGTCTGAGGGAGGGGAACCAGAGAGATGGACGAAACAAAATATTTCTCGTGAAGCAAGTAGATTTCTTTATGAAAACTGGTTTACATACTTAGGATTGACCTTAAAAAATATACCAATTATAAAAAAAATGTTTTTCTTAATACTCTGAATAAACTGACGATATAAGAATGTTACACATCAAAATGTAGCGTAAATTATGTTGTACATCAGCGGTATGGAGTAAATTATGATTGTCACCTGTACTAGAATATTCATCTTCTGTATGGGACCCATACACCAAAGAAAACATTCAGAAACTAGAACAAATTCAAAAAAGAGCTGCCAGATTATTTCCTGGAGAATATTCAAAACGTACAAGAATAACACCATTAGTTAAATCTTTAAACCTTGAAACACTAGATTCACTAGAGTATAGAAGAACCATGAGTTAAGTACTAATCATACATAAAGCAATTAGATTAAAAAAAATAGAATACAATACAAAGATAACTTAATACAACCCTCAGATAGACATAAGGATAAAAACATCTTCCTTATTCCGTATGCAAAAACAAACACATAGAAATTCTCGTTTTCTCGACCGGAATTTGGGAGTGTAATGATTTTATCTGAAGAAACCAGGAAAAACAACACTTTATAAATATTTAAAACTCTAATAAGAATGCAGGACTAGACACTAACAATAGATAAGCTAACAATAGGACGCAATAATCTTCATTATAGAAAAAGTGTCTGTAACAGATAAGCTAAGATGGTGTACATCAGAAGTAAGGCGTACACTATGTTGTACATCAGAAGTAAGACATACATCATGTTGTACATCAGAAGTAAGGCGTACACTATGTTGTACATCAGAAGTAAGGCGTACACTATGTTGTACATCAGAAGTAAGGCGTACACTATGTTGTACATCAGAAATAAGGCGTACATTATATTGTACATCAGAAGTAAGGCGTACACTATGTTGTACATCAGAAGTAAGACATACATCATGTTGTACATCAGAAGTAAGGCGTACATCATGTTGTACATCAGAAGTAAGGCGTACACTATGTTGTACATCAGAAGTAAGGCGTACACTATGTTGTACATCAGAAGTAAGACATACATTATGGTGTACATCAGAAGTACGACATGCATTATGTGGTACATCAGAAGTAAGCTATACACTATGTTGTACATCAGAAGTAAGGCGTACATCATGTTGTACATCAGAAGTAAGGCGTACGCTATGTTGTACATCAGAAGTAAGGCGTACGCTATGTTGTACATCAGAAGTAAGGCGTACATTATGGTGTACATCAGAAGTACGACATGCATTATGTGGTACATCAGAAGTAAGCTATACATTATGTTGTACATCAGAAGTAAGGCGTACATTTTGTTGTACATCAGAAGTAAGGCGTACATTATATAAACAGAACTCAAGGAGTTTAATAGTACTCTAGGACTCGAGGAGAATGAAGAGAATGACAAACAATTTTTCGCTGTCATTGTCCTCTGTCACCAGGTCATCAAGACTCTAGATCAGGATACCTCTCATTTCCATGGCATTCATCTGTTTCAACCACCTGACACATGGGAGTCTAGGAGGTGATTTTATTCATGTGTCTGGCCTCCCATAAAAGCTTTTAACAATGGACACGCAAAGTGTTTAAAGTTGTCCTATTATTTGCATGTGACATTTAAAACTGTTTTATAAACTGGTCAATATGAGATAGGGAGAATGGTCTGTGTGCTGGTGCTGGATTTTTATATTTTCAAAGAAGCCGACGAGAATGCTGATGACTAGTGGACAAAGTGCATGGGGAGAATTGAATCTCTCAGGCCTCTTAATCCTGCAAACCTGAGCTGAGACACCTCTTAATCCTGCAAACCTGAGCTGAGACTCCTCTTAATCCTGCAAACCTGAGCTGAGACCCCTCTTAATCCTGCAAACCTGAGCTGAGACCCTCTTAATCATGCAAACCTGAGCTGAGACCCCTCTTAATCCTGCAAACCTGAGCTGGGACCCCTCTTAATCCTGCAAACCTGAGCTAAGACCCCTCTTAATCCTGCAAACCTGAGCTGAGACCAGGAGAGAAACGGTATTTTGTTGGACAATAATATTAATATAGGACGAGATGACGTCTACGATCAGAATAACGTAGCCGTGCAAGTCTTATATAGAGTAACATTCAAAGTCACTTTGAGGTCTGATATAGAGTAGCATTTAAAGTCACTTTGAGGTCTGATATAGAGTAGCATTTAAAGTCACTTTGAGGTCTGATATAGAGAAGCATTTAAAGTTTAAAGTCACTTTGAGGTCTGATATAGAGTAGCATTCAAAGTCCCTTTGATGTCTGATATAGAGTAGCATTCAAAGTAACTTTGAGGTCTGATATAGAGTAGCATTCAAAGTAACTTTGAGGTCTGATATAGAGTAGCATTCATAGACACTTTGTGGTCAGATATAGAGTAACATTCCAAATCACGGTCAAAGTTAAACACAGATTTACAATCAGTGTCACTTTGATAGTTACTTAGTGAAACGTAGAGTCACATTGACAGTTACAGGAAGAAGATGTCATAACGACAAACACATTGACTGTTACAACAACAGTCACAATGACAAACACTTTGACATTCACAATAGACACAGTGACAGTCACAATGACATTCACAATGACAGTCACAATGACAGTGACAATGACAGTGACAATGACAGTCAAAATGACAGTCACAATGACAGTCACAATGACAGACAGAATGACAGACACAATGACAGTCACAATGAAAGACACATTAACAGTCAAATTGACAGACACATTGACAATAAATTTGGAAGTTAACAATAATAGTCACAATTACAGTTACAAAGGAATCACGTTCCAGTTAGTCCGCCATCTCCATTTAAATCAAGGAAGGTAATTGGCTGTTTTTAGAGGTAAGGGCACCAAATCAATACATGCGGTAGAGTGGACGTCAC
Source organism: Ampullaceana balthica (assembly GCA_944989445.1). Taxonomy (NCBI): domain Eukaryota; kingdom Metazoa; phylum Mollusca; class Gastropoda; family Lymnaeidae; genus Ampullaceana; species Ampullaceana balthica. The sequence continues at coordinate 109,703 of CALYLW010001449.1, forward strand.
ATATCGATCTGCCTGAGAACAGAGGAAAGAGAGAGAGGGACGGAGAAACCTTATCGATTTTGAGCTCTCCGAGTTCCACGGCCCACACATCGCCAGTGCGCGAGTTTGCCTCTTACCAAAAAAAAACCTCACACACCCACACACAGCCCTCACTCAACAACACCCCACACACCTAACGAGAGCGGAATCATACCCCGACAAGGATTTCTCCGGACATTCCGTAGTTCAATCCTTCGACTGTGGTGGACAGCTGGACACCGAGTGACCACAAAGCTGACCAGTACTGAAATAACGGTTATTGCCAGTGGCGGTAGGGGAAGACAACGGGGAGCGTCCAAATTAGAGGAGGCGCTTAGCAGGTCAGTAGCTTTATTAGTTGTTGGTGGTCTGGCAACGCTGATACCGTCTTCTCTGTGAGCTTTCGTTGTTTGACATGATAGTAGAATTTTTTCGTTTTTTGTCATAAGAGTAGATGTTTCGTCGTTTTAAACTGACCCTTTCTTACAGGACCGATCGAATTGTTTGTTTGATCACTTGTTTGTAGTACAAACTGTTCATTTCAGCTTCCTTTTAAAATTTACACTTAAAATGTAACGCTACCTTCAACATAATTGTTGCATGATCCCACAAACATGATCTCCACAAACATGATCTCCGCAAACATGATCCTACAAACATGATCCCACAAACATGATCTCCACAAACATGATTCCCACAAACATGATCTCCAGAAACATGATCTCCACAAACATGATCTCCACAAACATGATCTCCACAAACATTATCTCCACAAACATGATATCCACAAACATGATCTCCACAAACATGATCTCCACAAACATAATCTCCACAAACATGATCTCCACAAACATGATCTCCACAAACATGATCTCCACAAACATGATCTCCACAAACATGATCTCCACAAACATGATTCCCACAAACATGATCTCCACAAACATGATCTCCACAAACATGATCTCCACAAACATTATCTCCACAAACATGATATCCACAAACATGATCTCCACAAACATGATCTCCACAAACATGATCTCCACAAACATGATCCCACAAACATGATCTCCACAAACATGATCTCCACAAACATGATCTCCACAAACATTATCTCCACAAACATGATTTCCACAAACATGATCTCCACAAACATGATCTCCACAAACATGATCTCACAAACATGATCTCCACAAACATGATCCCCAGAAACATGATCCCAAGAAACATGATCTCCAGAAAAATTGTTCTTGTAAATTGAAACATTTTATTTACCTTAAAGTTATACACAATTTTGTGTTAAAAACATCTTAAATATAAATTAAAATCTTTTCCGAAAGATGAAATTTAAAAGAAGGAAATTATATTTTCAATATATCAACATATAGAAATAATTAATATAAAATTAATTAATAAAGAGATAATTAATAATTAAATAATTTTAAAATTTAAACAATTTATCGCGTGCCTGCATGTTTCTTTATGGTTTTGCGGCAACTAGAATTTTAAACTGATTTTTTTTCTCTATAATAACAAACTTCATTAGACGCTGACATCAATTTCCATAGACACTGACTGACATCAATTTCCATAGACACTGACATCATTTCCATAGACACAGACATCAATTTCCATATACACTGACATTAATTTCAAAAGACGCTGTCATCAATTTCCATAGACACTGACATCAATTTCCATAGACACTGACATCTATTTCTATAGACAAATCTCGTTTAACATAAGTAACTTAAAAATGACAATCAAAATTTTCTCAAATCAATTTTGTTACACATTTCTGGAAGTGTGAGTTTTTGTGTTGTTCTTTTCACGTTCTCCTTACATTGTCAAGAAACATTGACAAAATACACAGAATACCAAGATGCCAAACATTAGAGTTAAGGTAAACGCCCTGTTAGAGATGATGTAACGCCCTGTTAGAGTTAAAGTAAACGCCCTGATAGAGATGATGTAACGCCCTGTTAGAGTTAAAGTAAACGCCCTGATAGAGATGATGCAACGTCCTGTTAGAATTAAAGTAACGGCCTGTTAGAGTTGAAGTAAACGCCCTGTTACAGATGATGTAACGGCCTGTTAGAGTTAAAGTAACGCCCTGTTAGAGTTAATGTAACGCTTGTTAGAGTTAATGTATGGCAACCGTCCGTCCTCATGGGACGATGGCGTGTACTCATGCACCTAAGCCCCCCTCCCCTTTCTCCTAGCCCTTCTCTCTTCAGTCAAAGCTATGAGGGATGCTTCGGGACATGAATGCCCTCACGCACTTTTCCCCGCCAGGAGGTGCACTCCTCGGCAATGGTCTCCAACGTTTTATGGTCTATCTGTGCCAATGACAGGTCTTTCTTGCAGACATCCTTGAAGCGCAAGCAAGGGCGACCTCTTTTTCTTATACAAGTTGCCAGCTCACCGTAAAGCAATGCTCTAGGAATGCGGTCCGAGCTCATTCTGCGGACATGACCCAACAACCGCAGGCGCCTCTCACTCAGAATTGAGTGCATACTCAGCATATGGCTCCTTCTGTGTACCTCGACAATGGTAATCTTGTCCTGCCACTTGATGTGTAGAATCCTACGCAAGCATCGTAAGTGGAGTCTGTTGAGCTTCTTTGTTTGCTTGGAGTAAGTCGTCCAGCACTCGCTGCCATAGAGAAGTGTGCTGAGCACGCAAGCCTGGTACACAGTGATTTTCTTCTTATCTGTTAGCTGAACAATGGACATTGCTGGAAGAGGTTACATTAACTCTAACGCCCTGTTAGATTTAATGTAACGCCCTGTTATAGTTAATATAACGCCACGTTACAGTTAATATAACGCCCTGTTAGAGTTAATATAACGCCATGTTAGAGTTAATATAATGCCCTGTTAGAGTTAATATAACGCCCTGTTAGAGCTAATATAATGCCCCGTTGGCGGCTGGATAGTGAAGTCAATTGTGCGCTCGCCTCACAAGCTGAGGGGCGTCGTGGGATCGATTCCACGTTAAAGCCACTATAAAATTGTTGATGAATGAATAACGCTAAGAAAGTCCTCCGCTGACCTGGAGAGGGATGGGCGCCGCCAGGTCTATCAAGCCCGAGAATGTTCTAATGGAAACATTAGAAACCCCTACGACTACGGGGTTATAAGCATCCACGCGGTTATGGGACTAAAAATAAAATGCCCTGTTAGAGTTAATATAACGCCCTGTTAGAGTTAACATAACGCCATGTTAGAGTTAATATAACGCCCTGTTAAAGCTAAGATAACGCCATATTAGAGTTAATATAACGCCATATTAGAGTTAATATAACGCACAGTTAGAGTTAATATAACGCCATATTAGAGTTAATATAACGCCCTGTTAGAGTTAATATAACGCACAGTTAGAGTTAATATAACGCCATATTAGAGTTAATATAACGCACAGTTAGAGTTAATATAACGCACAGTTAGAGTTAATATAACGCCCTGTTAGAGTTAATATAACACCATGTTAGAGTTAATATAACGCCCTGTTAGAGTTAATATAACGCCCTGTTAGAGTTAATATAACGCCCCGTTAGAGTTAATATAACGCCCTGTTAGAGTTAATGTAACGCCCTGTTAGAGTTAATATAACACCATGTTAGAGTTAATATAACGCCCCGTTAGAGTTAATATAACGCCCTGTTAGAGTTAATATAACGCACAGTTAGAGTTAATGTAACGCCCCGTTAGAGTTAATATAACGCCCTGTTAGAGCTAATTTAACGCCATGTTAGCAGTGGCGTAACAACGGATTGGCATCGGGGCAGTTGCCAAGGGTGCCCCTAAATCTCTCATTTTTAAATTTGTATTTAAATAAATGCATGCTGTGACTCTTTTTAAAAAGTAAATTCTTACCCCCCCTTAATCCCACTGTCGAAGGAATAAAGTGGGGGAGGGGAGGGAAGGTGTCTCCTCTCACGGGATTGTGTCGGTATGTCAAAGCAAGTTGGCTCCTTTCATATGAAACATCAGACACCGCCTCTGTTTGCTGTCAAGCCTCCTAGCCACTATGGCTGTCCCCCCCTCTCAATATCAACATTGTTCTTGATTAATCTGCGTCTATTAAGCCAGTTTCCCTAAGTCTAAAACTCCTTATGTCTAATCCCCCCCCCCTTTGTGAGTTCGACTTAGATAGGTCCATGGGCGTAGGGAAGGGGGGGCAAAGGGGGCATTTGCCCCCCCCCCTACATTTGAGGGGAAAAATCATAAAAATGTCATAAAGTTGTTACAATAAAACTGAACTAAATTTCCTGAAAGTTTATTACATGGAAGACAGTTTACATTTATCAAACATAAAAAAGAATTATATCTGCAAGTATAACTGATTACATTACTGATTGTTCAAAATATTCCAGTTATTTAACAATTTCTATAACATTTTCAGCAAAAATCCGCAAGCTTTTATATTTATGTGTCCATCTAGTTTCACATAGCAAAGGAACATTTAGAATAAGTTTTCTTTGCTGATTACTTTCTCGGAAAAACACTATAATTGACTTAATTGTTTCTATTGTGTTTCGTACAACATTCACATTATTTAAATCGTTCACAACAAGATTTATAGTTTATGTGAACTGCAATGTAAAAATGCTGCTTTGCGTATTTTTTTCGAATTATTGCTTGGACTCCTCCTTCTTTACCTGCCATTGTAGAACATTCGTAGTATCCTTGACCAACAAGCATTGTCATATTTAATCAAAATTCTAATGAATTAGTAATGATGGTGTTGGCTAAACCTTCAGATGTTCTATTGACAATTGTAATATATCCCAGGAATTCTTCTGTGACCATCATTTTCCCATTTTGTTCTTAATTTTACAAATCTAACACCAAGTGACATCTGCTCAATGCCTCCCGAAATGTCATTTGTCTCGTCGGCAAGTATAGAAAATGCAACTGAATTATTTGCTTCACGAACAATGTCTTCATGCAAGAGAGACCCACAAATTTTCGATTTTAGTGTTTTGCGTAGTTGCCGAGATACACTCAGCGGTTACCCGTCAAACGAGCCCAGATAAAATGGCCCCGACATAACGGCCCCGGTCAAAACGGCCCAGACAAATTGTTAACATTTTTTAACAAAAAAATTAATTTTGTTTGCATTTTAAGCTTTCGTCAATTTTTTCACCCTTAAAAAAGTGGTAAAATTGTAAAATTATTTCTTGTGACGTTATTATATTGTTTCTGGTCAACAAACAACCGTTATTGGTACCATTTCGCGTAAAGGCTTTTAAATTCCCTTTTGTGGTGTTACTATTATTGTTTATTGTTAGCTAAACCTGACACTGAATAGGTGAGTAAAAATACAAATATATTTGATTGTAAATTTTACTATTTGTCCATCTATTAGTCTAGGGCCGTTTTGTCGGGGCCGTTATGTCGGAGCCCAACTGTCGGGGCCGTTTTGTCCGGGGCGTTTTGTCGATGAACCATACTCAGCACTACAAGAACCAATTAACAAAAGATTACCAAGAACTTCATCTCCAGATTCAACACGAAACTCTAACAGTTCATAAAAATTACCAGAATTTGATTCTGTTTCACGAAGTGCTAAAACATGCATGCAGAAAAATAGGATTGTAGAAATGATGGGACCCAGTTGGTTGCGATTTTCTTGAATTTGTCTTCTAAATGATAAGTCCAACTGCTCATCTATAGAAACTGCTTTTGTGCTTTGCAGGTTGCTACGTGCATCTTCGTTAAAATCTTTATATTTTGTACATGGTTTGATGACAAATACCCACTGAACTCATAGAATTACTTTTTGCAGAAACAACACGCAATATTTGCAAAAGGCACCTATTAACATTTGCGAGTATACAAACCACGGTGAATAGTCTGATAACCATGCATATCTAAAAACTAAAAACTCTGTTTCCCTAACTGTCAGCTCTAAAATCATAATTTTTATCAAGGGTCCAACAATCACGAATCAGCTGCAATTTCAACTTATTTGAAAGGTCGTATGTCCAGACATACCTTCCAATATCCAATTTAGGAAATGAATAAGTGTCAGCGACAATCAAATTAGGAACAGTTGCTTCAGTTGTGTCTGGCTGTTGAACGTGTACTGTTGTCCTCAATGCAGTGGCGTAGCTAGAGGGGGGCGTGGGGGCGGTCCGCCCCAGGCGGCACACATTAAGGGGGCGGCATTTGTAAGCAGTTGAAAAGTACAACCATTGCGGGCAACCGCCCTTTTTCTTTTGAAAGGGGGAAAACCGGGTGAAAAAAAATATTCGTAATTTCGAGTCTTAATTAACGGGTCGCACACCATTTGTTTGATTTGTTATAATTAACGGAAACCTGTTAAACAATTTAAAATAGCTTTAAAAATGTATCGATTTGTTTGGAAATGTATCCGTATACGTCACAGATTACGCTTTTATATGAAAACTACACACAGAAACGCATCACCACTGGGCCGAATAATATGTGCTATTAATATCGCCACGACTGTTTTTGGTAGAATTTCGACATGCGCAGAATGATGTGCGAACAAGTACTTACCTGGCATGGTGGTTCAAATATTGTGTTTAACTTTCAAGTAGTAATTTATATTACTGTTTCAGTTTTTCCGAAAATTGTTGAAAGGGAATTATGAAATATTAAATTTATTTTGTTTTTATTGCATTAAAGTAGCACAAATAATTTTTGCTTAAAAAAATAATAAATTAAAATCTAGTTATTCATTAAAGATGTTACGCCTATCCTATTAAAGTAATATGTAAATAATTTGAATGATGAGAATAATATCAAAACATTCAAATTTCTCCGTTAATAAACACCACAATAGGCATAAATAATTAAAATTGACATCTGAAAAAGTAACTAGTAAAACGAGATCAGATGCTGGAATTTTACTCGATTCAATGAAATCTTTTTTCTGTTCTATGTTATCTCAATTTATGGGAAAGTGTCTTTTTTAAAATAAGTTAATGCAAACCCATTTCATGGAAAAAAGAGACGTGCTAATACAAAACGCTTTATATCAGCCAAAACAATTTGTGAAGAGTTGGAGATGTCAATTGAGCGCCGAGTTAGAAAGAGAATAAATATGAGTGGGAAAATTCAGAAGGCGTGGTTCTATCTTTAGAACCATTAGTGCAACGAGAATTGCTTTTATCAATGGATAGAATTATAACATAAAATAAAAGAACACTTTGAAACGGGTGCATATCCTTGCAAGAAAATATTCGTGTATGATACCATATAATACCTTGTAAACTACTAAATGAAGAATTTGAACATCAAATAAATTACTTTATTGACATTGATAAAGAAAATTTCAATATTGAAAGAAAAAGGATCCAGGTTTTTTATGGATGTACCTACACTACAAGAAGAGACATAACGTTAGAAAAACGGGTTAAAGACCCATTGATCTTTTAAAATTTATTCAACAGTATAGATTGAACAATTCTGTAACCAACATTGTAATTTTGCTAATGATTTTTCAACAATTGCTATCAGTGTCGCTAGTTGTGAAAGGAGCTTCTCAAAACTGAAGTTGATAACAAAAATTATCTTCGTTCCAGAATGAGGGATTTAAGACTACAAAATATTGCATTAATTTCCATAGAACAAGATATTACGAATTATTTGATATTTTTCAACTATGAAAGTTAGTAAAGTAAATATATAAATAATATGTTTACATATATGTATACAATTTCTTTGTTTGTTAAAAAAATCATTTATCTATAAATAGTAAATACAAAAGGTTTGTCTCATTTGGGGGGGGGGACAGGACCTGCGCCCCAATAATTTTCTTGTGGCCTTTAAAAAAAGTATCTTGTATTTTTATAAGTGTATATTTATAGGTATATTATTTTATGCGGCCTCTTTTATTACTGCTTACATAAATATGGCACGCAATGGTAAAAATGTTTCCCACCTTTACTTCGCAGCAATTACAATCATTTATTCATGTTTATTAATTTATAAGATCCATCATATGATTGACATAAGGGGCCATCCATAAATGACGTCACGCTATTTTGGCTTATTTTTCACCCCATCCCCCCTCGTCATAAAAACTTAGACCCTTTTACAATATGACGTCACATAGTTTCTCTCTCCCCCCTCCCCGCAATAAAAAACGTATTTTGAAAATGAGCATGTTTCAAATAAATTTTTAACGCAACTTCCTTAGGAAAAATTGCGTTTATATATTTGAAATGTCTGATCAGTCTGTTCGAGCTGTAAACAGTAACTCCTCCTGAACCATACCAGATAGAAGGTTCTATTTGTAGATAGCAATAGTTTCAGAATTATTGATTTGAAATGTCTTTTAATGTAATCTAGAAGGATTTGTATTGAATAAAAAAGTCGAAAATTCATTGTTCGAAATTGCGTTTAAATACTCATTCGAGTTGTTATTACTTGTTTGTCATTTAAGTGTGTTTTAGTGTTAGGCTGCATTACAATATCGTAACACGCGTGAAGCCATGTAAAACTTCTTAAAATAAAGTGTCAGTAATCAAATATTTAAGTAAAACTTTTATTTAAAGTTTCGCGTTTTGATGTGACATCACATTTATTAAACACCCCCCTTCACACATCGTCACAAGTGTGTGGATCCCTCCTACCCCCCGGTGCGTGACTTCATTTATGGACGGCCCCTAAAAAGGGCGGCGAATTGGAGACCGCCCCGGGCGGCAGAAGTTCTAGCTACGCCACTGCCTCAATGCCAATGATAAGTCAGATGCTGCAGACGCCCCAAAATCTTCTAATAACGGCATTTCGGAATCCCGCGATAGGTCTACTTTTCGACTTTTTTTTTAGCCTGTAAAAAAATTCTGATATCCATCCTTGGTAATCCTGCAGTTTGTACACGTATATTATTTCACAGCAAAATTCAATTTTCTCGTGAGAACTTAAGTTTTTAATTTATTAAATGCATTAATAAATGTATTTTAGCAATTACAGCATTAATTTGTAAGTCTTATTAATTTCTAAGGCTTTTTTCGACCCTTATTTGATACTGAACTTGAATTTAATTGAAAATTGTACCTGTATGGCATTGTCAGTTAAAAAATAAAAAAGTGGTTTTTTTTGCCCCCCCCCTGGAAAAATTCCTAGCGACGCCCATGGATAGGTCCGACTTTATTAGCAACACGCCATTACGCCAGCTCACGGAAGTGCTAAGCTGTAGTTGGCGGAGTGTTACTTAAATTTACTTTTAATTGTGAGTTTCTATCGTTATGCATGAGATAGTGAGTATGACACATTGACACTAATGTTTTTATTTAGAATACATGCTACTTCAATATCCCGTTTTATCGGTCAATTTATTTTGTTTTATTTAGTAAATAATAAACTGCAAATTAGTATTATTCCTGTCTTATACATTTTTATATTCACGTTGTATGACAGTCACTGTCGGACTACGTAATTATTGTCATAAATAAAATATGAGAAATTCAATTATTTTTCTAACAAATGAAAAAATCGCAAAGCTGAAACTTGTCAATTTATCAATGGCGCCAAGGGCGCCAAAACCCTAGTTACGCCTCTGCCTGTTAGAGTTAATATAACGCCCTGTTAGCGTTGATATAACGCCCTGTTAGCGTTGATATAACGCCCTGTTAGCGTTGATATAACGCCCTGTTATAGTAAATATAACGCCATGTTTGAGATGATGAACCATCAAGACGAACTAACACCGGAGTGAGAGAGTAAGAGACTTCCAGAACATTCCAGATAGATTTGAGTTCCTTTTTTGCGATGAAATATTGTGAAATAATTTGAATAGCTAAGCTAGAGGGAGAAAAATAAGACATAAAAAAGAGTGGGAGTAATTGAGGGGGGCTGTAAATAAAAACCTGACTCTGTTAAAGGTTGCCATGGAAACTTTCGATTTGACGCTGACTGTAAGGAACAGGGTAATAGGTCGTCTAAACATAAAATTTACGAGAAGATTTGTATGAAAAGAGTTTAGTCTCTAAGGCTAATTGTAATATTCGTGTGTATGTTTCAGGCAAAATCTGTAATCCAGGAATTTAGAAGTATATCTTACGTTCTATTACCTTATTGCTTTTTTTGCCTTGATTACAATATAAAGCATTTTAAAAAACTATAAATCTTATGAGCAAAGGTGCTATAATTCTATAAATCTATCAACATGTTAGTTGTTTGGGTTTGAGTTGTTTCAGCAGTTTGCATTGTAAACATTGTTGTACAATATTAGTTCATATCTCACATCAATGCAGTGGATACAATGGATACAGTTACTTTCTTGTACTTTCACGTCCGCAAGGTTAACCTTAGAGAACAAGCTTATTAATATTGCTATTATCGTCCTACTTCCGTTTTCACAATACCGTCCTCTATTTACAAATAAACATTCTTATCTTTTGTTTTGTTCCCCTCAATAGCTTCTTTTATCTTACACAGCACGTGTGTTTTAAATTATATATATGTATCAACATGTTCACACAGATACACACATATATATATATATATATATATATATATTTACAGTTTGCTTATGATACTTCTTGCAATCAAATTGTTTGTAATGTCGCATTGTGTAGGTTTTATTATAATAAGTTATTATTCCTTCAGCAATGATCTCTTTGTCAACGGAAATAGAAAATCGGAATTAATAAAGTAATAATTAATTAAACCAATAAATGTCATGGTCAAGTAATTCCGATAGAAAAGAGAAAAGTTTATCATTCTAGTAGGATCATTAAACACACATTTTTTTGCACTGCAATCCAGGAGCTGTGCAAATTTGCTTTAAAGTTTTGGCATTTCTTCGTGCACTTTATGTGTCTTTCCAAAAAAGTTTAGCAACATGCTAATACATGGATGTTAGATAAAAATTTAAGCCGTTGGAGAAATTGCCAAAGTTTGATAAGCTAGTGACAATCAAAGCTATCAAGCTAGCATCATCAGTTTGATAAGCTAATGAAATCTAAAGTAATCAAGCTAGCATTATCAGTTTGATAAGCTAGTGAGACCGAAGATTCTATTCTAGCATCAAGATGTCTCACCATTGTGTTCTCATCGTTTTGTGCAGAGTTAAGATTGTGTTGATCACCTACCTCATTGGGTTCTATATTACGACACTAGTTAGGTATATTTGATTGAGATTGAATTATAGGTATACTAGATTGAGGTCATTGGGTCAGTTTTAAAATCTAGCGTCTTTTGGGGGGGGGGAATGCTTATTTTAATATGTGATCTTTTATAGAAACTCTTTCTTACCTGGCATCTAATCCTTTTGTGTATTATAACATAATATATGATTTTCAAATTAGGGGCCGTCCATAAAGTACGTCATGCTATTTTTGACCATTTTTGAGCCCCCATTCCCCCTGTCACAAATCTCGGGACCTCCCCCCCCCAAGTACGTCACACTTTCGATTTTTAAAAAAAAATCAACTCCTAAATAAAATTAAATGTAATACTTTAAATACACTTCACTATTAAACTGTATTAAAATATAAAATTTCAACCTAAAAGAACTATCAGATTATTAAAATGACTTAAATAGCAGAATTGTCAACAGTTGTCACATTTATTCATTGAAGCAGTAACTCAATCTAGATCGAATTTGAAAACAACAATTGCAAAAAATTAGACTTGACAATTATATAATACACATAATTTATCTGCTACCTTTTCATTTACAATGGGTGAGGTCAGTTTTAGATAATCTTCCGATTATGCAATCTATTTACACAGGATAAGAAGTAGATGAGCGAAACTTGACCTCACCCAATGATTAAGTAGTAAAAAGGAAACAAAACAATTTGACTAAAAAAGACTAGATTTACAAATTATGTGGCCAATTCTTGTGCTATATTGAATCTTTTTTATTACGGACCTGTGAATTATGTTTAATTAAATAAATATTCACTGAACCTAATCTATCCATGGTGAAGTGAAGTGTTCATCCATAGTTACGACTGGCATCAATCTTTCTCCATCATCGTTTCCCGGAAGGATAATCGCAGACTGATCAACTTCGTCCTCATCTAGCCACTCAAAATCCTCTGAAATTGCATTTTCTCTTCTGCCTATAACTGCCATGAATTCTCTTTTCCTTCTAGCAGCGATCCTCAGAGGACGGATGCGTTTTATCTGAGTTGACTCTTGAACAGTTTGGGTGGGCATATTCTCATGAGCCCGAGCTCTGTGTTGTCCTGCATGTTTTTTCAACATTGTTTGTGAGGCAAAGTATAAGTGACATACTTTGCAAATTTGATCAAGTAAGCTGGTCTGCAAATATGGAAAATTAAGCATATTGTTGTAATTTGAAAACTCCTGTTGATCTCGGCATAAAGTCATCAAATTTGAGAGTTTGTGCCACAAACTATGAAGGAAATTTATGAGAATCTGCATCTGCTCTTTTTGAAGCTTTGAGTCCATCAGTTGTTTGGTTGATTGGGATTGGAGGAGGAACTAATCTCGAAGGTAAAACGTTGAAATATGAGCTTCGTACTTTGTCGCAACATTTTATGTCCAGATATTTCACAATTTTAGTGAAATATTGGCTGGTGCGAACATAACTGTCAAACCATTTCTGATCCTTCGATATCAGCACTGCTGCATCCAATTCAGATTTATGAACAATACATTTAGATGCGCATTTCATGCTATTTTGACATAAAACTCATGTTTCGTAAACTTTTTGAAAGTTATTTTTAAATCTATTAAACTTTACTAAAAAAATAAAATAATAAATTAGAAATAAAATGTAAATAAATAATAAATGTGTGACGTCATACATGTCCTGATCCCCCTTCCCCCGTCACACTTTCTTACACCCCCCCCCAAGCGTGACGTACTTTAAGGACGTCCCCTTATTGACTTTACACTTTGCCTGCAAAAAAAAACAAAAAAAAACCCGTGAAGTTGAATCCTTTTTATACAAAAGAAAGAAAATTATTTACATTCATTACCTAATGTGTTTTTTTTCTAAATGTTTTGTATTGAACATTTTTCGGAAGTTAAGAAAATGTTGGTACCATGTCGTAGCGTAACTTTAATGGGTGTGGGGGGGGGGAGACATGGAGCCCTTCTAGTTAATTTGGCAACGATATATAAAATATATTGCTCTATAAAAATATAAATAGGCTACATATATTTTTTAATGAACGCAAATGAATTTGCATGTCTCTTGTTTGGTAATTCTCAACCCCTCTCACAATCACATGCATACATCTATATTCTCTTACTGACGTGTAAAAGATCAATCTCCAGGAGGTTGTGTGTTCTTTAGCTGTGTAAAAGATCAATCTCCAGGAGGTTGTGTGTTCTTTAGCTGTGTAAAAGATCAATCTCCAGGAGGTTGTGTGTTCTTTAGCTGTGATCTCCAGGAGGTTGTGTGTTCTTTAGCTGTGATCATGTGTCAACTTTTCTCCGACGTGAATGGCGTTGGCTAAAGCCACGTCATGTGTTAAAATTGTGTTCAAACCATTTCATTTTGAGTTAAGTCAGACCCATTGTGAGATAAAACGGTGAAACAAATTGAAAGCTTTCAGCTGCTCGTGTCGGAAAGGGTGATCAGAAGGGGCGCGGACGGGGTTATTTTTTTCGGGAATCGTTAGATGAATGATTAATGGAGCAATTCTACTTACGGATTTAGGCAAGGCTTTGTCGTTAGGAGAGATGACATTGTGTGTTTTTGAATGATTGTGTTGTCTTTGTGATGTGTATTTGAATATTTGTGTTGTGCACAATTGTCCTGTGTATTAGTCTAGTTTATTTGTGTTGGTTATTTGTGCTGGTTATTTGAGTTAGATTGTCGAGTTTATTTGTTTTACATTCTGGGTGTTTCTGCTTTTTATTGGTGTTTGATTGAGTTGATAATGTGCGTTTCTGTCCATGTGCATTAATGTGTCAGTTTGTTTTTAGAGTTCCTGCGTGCGTATGTGGATTAGACGCGAATATCCGTTTATCATTATGATGGTTTCTGTTATAGATCTATTGTCCAAATTAGTCTAGCATGATCATCACTCTCGGATCTTAAAAACTTAGCTTAAATAAGAAGTCTTTAAAAAATTTCTTCAATGTTTCTTATCCGTCACATTCCCTCAGCGATTAGGAAAACTGTTCAAACATTTTGGAGTATTTGCCTCGAAAGAGTGCACCCCAAGGGACTTCTTTTTGTGTCCATCCACTCCGGGAAATCTCAGTATAGGGACAGCGTAGAGGAACGCATCCCCTTGGGGATACATGTTTTGAAGTCAGTTTTTGTCGTGTGCCGATTAATCTACACAGCAGTACGTCCGTGACAAGATTTTTTTTTGTCTATTCGGTCAGCTACAAAGACAAGTTGAGATGTGATCTGACTACCTTGCCGCGATAGAATGCTATGTACCTTCTATAGCAGTGGTGGCGAATCTTTGGAGAGAGAGGGCGCGTGCCCAAAATTCAACCGAACCAACTTATTTATAGCAAAGTGCCAACTCTCCAATAAAACCCGAAAATGGCGTTTTGGCTTTGCTGGTTTGATTAATGAAGAAATATTTTAATGCTCACGTGCCGGTTGACGAGCTATGCGTGCCGACAGTGGCACCCGTGCCAGATCTTCGCCATCACTATTCTAGAGCAGTGCTACTCAAAGTGGTGGTCCGCGGACCGGTGCAGCTCCGTGGGCCATCCGACACCGGTCCGCAGAAGTTATCAAGAAAGGACAGAAAAATATAATTAAAATCCTCCATTTGCAACCATTAATGCTAACCCTATAGAATATGTCAATTTTTCGGCAATGAGCACATAAAATGAAACCACAACAGTACAGATAAAATAGTGCACCGGTCTCTGGAGCAAATGAAAAAAAAATGCCGGTCAGCCATACAGAACGTTTGAGAAGCACTGCTCTAGCCCATTAGATGGTCAAAACTTGTCTCGTTTGGATTTATAGACAAAAGCTATGTTTTTACTAGTTACTCATTTTAACTATAATAAATAGTATTTTTGACGTGAAGCACGTGTATGCCGGTCGAGATGGCTGTTGGGGGAAGGGGGGGGGGAGTTACAACAACATGCCACCGAACGGTGGCGGAACGTCCATGGACGGGCTATGTTGCTCGTCTTTAATAAAAACTTAGACTTAAGTTTGGATATAAATTTATTAAAGTACTATCAATTTAAAAACAGTTGAAACAAAAAAGATGGCTGCAATTATCAAAACATAATGAAGACGATCGTAAATGAGAATTCAGTAATAAAGACGTAAGTTTATTCTTTTTAAATCCTTTATATTAACTCGTGGTGTCTGCGGCGGACCTTGCTTGCTTGCTTGCTTGTCGCCAAAACTTTTGATCGATTTTTAACCCACTTGCTCGCAAGATAGCGAGCTGAAATTTTGCAAGCAGTTTTGTACCGATGATAAAAACAACGTATCAAAATTTCAGATCGATCGCATGTACCGTAATTAAATTATTGATTTTTTAGATTATTTTATTTATTCCTATGTATCATGCTATTTTTTGAGATAGAGCGTCGCGGTGCGTATTATATTGAACAACCTTTCTGTCGCGCAATAAGGTGCTTATTTTATTGACAGCTCTTTTTATATTCCTGATCGGTGCGCATTATATTAAACACGTTTTACGACACAACTGCAATTTTGTATTTCTGGATGGTCTGGCGCTGCGTATTATAATGAACATTCTTTTAGTTACTTCTCGTACATAAAGGATTTATAGTCAAAAACTTGGTTTTTTACGGGTTGTTTTTATTTTTAAATTTTCGATGACCTGTAGCATAAAACACGTCGACTTTATGCTTAGTCTTGAAGAGCTTTAGGCCATTTGTGGCTCATTTTGCTATCACGTCAGTACAGGGGAAATCACGTCAGTACAGGGGAAATTACGTCAGTACGGGTAAAATAGTGCACCTCCGTGGTGCAATGGGAAAAATTCCTGCCGGTCCGCCATACGAAAAATGTTTGAAAAGCTCTGTACTAGAGTACCCACAATCAGCTGCAATACATCATACACACACAGACACACACACACAGACAGACACACACACACAGACAGACACACACACACACTCATCCTAGATCGCTATGACAAATTATGTACACGATATATAGTAATGAAATTGATACAGGAAAGTAGAATATACAAATAATGGATAAGGCCCTGATCTATTCGAGATATGGGGTCCTTCATAGTCCAGATATTCAATGGACATTGCCAAATATGGTTATTGCTCGCTCGGAAATTCTTTCAGGGCGCCCCCGCCCCCCCCCCGAGAAAATGGGGGGGGTCCTAAGCTATAACTTGTGTAGCTTGTACGTAAATCTGGCACTGCGCAATCTACCTTATATATAATTCACCAGGACAAGAACACGTCGTGTGCTAATAAGCATGACGAATGACCCTTGCTATGGTCGAACAATTACAGTTCATTATTTTCAAGCTATGGTAGTAAAGGGTGGGGTGGGGGCAGGTAACAACAACCGCAGTGCGCAGGTCTCGAGACCAACAATGCGCCAGCGATTCTCTCTCCCCCCCCCCGACGTTCACTCACATTGTTTTCCTTTCTTCTTGCTGTTGTTTGTTTCAGTTCATTCCCGCGTTCTTTGCATTATCTATGAGCAAGTCTGTGGCGTATGCTACGCCGCGGGTCGTATCAAGTTATGAAATATTTCTAAATGTCAATTTTTTGTTTTGTTTTTTATTTTCCGGCACTCTTGGTCACACAGGGGGAAAATCTTATTTTAATATATATATGTATATATGCATATATTAATGGATTTTGTGAAATAATTGTTAGCTTGACCAGTTTAAATTACCGTATATACTCGTTCGCAAGCCGACCTTTTTTTTTGGACAAAATCTAGGGGGAAAAGTGTGTGTAGGGGTTCAGCTTATGAGCGGGTCATAGGTGATTTCTGTATGGATATTGAATATCGGTGTTGTTATTGTAGATTATCAATGTCATTTTCTACATTCTACAAGATTCGACTGCTCTATCAGACGCTATAATATATATCTAAGAATCTGCACTTACCTTATTTAATAATTTTATTTATTTTTGTGAACGTTTTAATAAATTGTTTTACAAATTTTGTTTTCAACCACGGATTTTAATGTACGCGCTTTCGTCACTGTTTACCTTTTTTTTTAAAATACCGATAGCTCTTGCTTAACAAAGAGCAGAAAGACAAAGATAGGCAGTACAAAGTTAACAATCATATTGACCGATTTAGCTGGTTGTTTTTTTAAAAAAATGTGTACCATTGTTTTAAAGCTGTCCTATTATTTTTGGGTGGTCGGCTTGCGATCGGGTTATACACTTTTAATACTTTTCCCTTTTCAAAAGTGTGTGTGGGGGGGGAGGGTCTGCTTATGAACGAACGGGCTATAGAAGGAGTATATATGGTAATATAATTCCCATAATGCGCAGTTATCTAACAAAACCCCAAGTATTTCAAAGGGCCTGTACTTTATCATAAAATGTAGGAAATTTTAGTCGGATGATGGCAGTTCATTCCCCTTGAGAACGGGTTGACGTATGCTAGAGACATCAATTATTATCGAGTACTTCCTGTTGCTTCAACTTCAAGCACCGCCGCAATAGTTGATTAATTCTTTGTCAGGAGATTAATTTTCTGCTAATGTATCACCTTGAAATGTCAGAAATGATCACCTTGGGTATAATTGTGGCTGCAAATAAAACATTCTGAGACTAAATTGGTTTCAGGAGTCCCGGGATTTTTATTAGATTTTAAGTTTTATACGTGAAGGTTGGTTAATATAAAACATCTTAATTCATTGTAGTCAGTCCACTGAGTGAAACAAATGTGGGCGTCTAAAAATAAAATTGCTAAATCAGTGTACAATAAGATTGAGAGATGCAAACATAAGTAAATAAATAAAAGTAGAATAAGTGTAAAGAAAAAGAAAAGCCAACTGCCACCAACATGCATGAAGAGAACCGGATGTAAAGGAATATGATTGCCAAGAAATGCACTACTCTAGTGGTGCCTTTGTCGTATCAATTATTTACATAAAATCTCCAGTTAGTGTCATTGTATAAATTGTTATAAAAAATCCAAGCAAAACATTCAAATTTCGAACTAAAATCGTCCAATATTCCCTCTAACAAAATCAAAGTAATGTCATATAAAATAAAATCAAATTAATCTCCAAAAATATCCAAATTATGCCACACACAAAAATATCTCACCCACTTGGAGACTAGCCATTAATACCAATATTATACTATTAAATAATATAATAAAATACAATATAATTAAATATAATTAACAAAATAGACTATAACAGAATGTAATATAGTATAATAGAATAGAATAGAATCGAATATAACAACGTAATATAGTATAATATACATTGTAATATAATATAACATAACATAATATAATATAATATAATATATTAATCCCAGTATTACTGACGTACAGCCCCAGCCCAGGTCCAGTGAATGCGTCATGACTGCAAGGATGATTGAACCCCAAGATGCTTCAGTCAGACATTTCAATGACAAACTCCGAGCTACTTCCCTCACTCGGTCACGCAATACATCAATGTTAATTAGACAACTAAGCCTAAACAGTCACCCCGCTTAAAGATAGCTACTGCTTTCTAAAACCCGTAACCCTATCAGAAACTACTACTCACTACTCTTATCACAAACATTTACTCCTGTCCTAAGTCCTTACGCCTATCTTGATTAAACCCTTAATCCAATCCAAATTTTAAAAACAAATGTATCATAAGCCTCAACTTCTATAATAAACACCTAGTCCTAATCCTAATAAAGCCATAGCCCTTTCATAAACTATTACACCTTTCATAACACGCTATTCCTGGCATAAATGGGTACATCTATCCAGCCTAGTATTATCATGTATATATGTTTAACCCCTATGATAGACAGTTATTATAATGACAAGTTTACTTTCAGAAAGCTCTAGTTTCTTCACATTTCCACACAACATAACTATCTACAGGAATATAACCCCTGCCTCGCCTCTACATGCTATTATTGTAGGCTGATCTCTCTGAACTTTATACAGTCGGACCTCGCCCTATCTATGTGTTATTGTTACTGTTACAACCCCATCGTTGGCTCTATCTATGAGTTATTGTTACGCCAATGGACAGCTGTTGCTAGTGTCTTACATCTGAGGAGTTAAACAACCAGCCTATCTGCACGAGACAGAAACACATACTTGTGGCGTGCCTCTTGCTAATCCACGCATTTCTATATTGATTTGTTATGCCATTGAGAATAGGGCAAGACCAGTACCAGTAGTGTACAAGACAAGTACGAGAAGTGTACAAGGGCAGTACGAGTAGTGTAAAAGACCAGTAGTGTAAAAGACCAGTAGTGTACAAGACCAGTAGTGTACAAGACAAGTAGTGTAAAACGCAGTAGTGTACAAAACCAGAAGTGTACAAGACCAGTAGTGTACAAAACCAGAAGTGTACAAGACCAGTAGTGTACAGGACCATTAGTGTACAAGACCAGTACGAGTAGTGTACAAGATTAGTAGTGTACAAGACCAGTACGAGTAGTGTACAAGACCAGTACGAGTAGTGTATAAGACCAGTACGAGTAGTGTACAATATCCAATAGTGTACAAGACCAGTTGTGTACAAAACCAGTTGTGTACTAGACCAGTAGTGTACAAGACCAGTAATGGATAAGACCAGTAGTGTACAAGACCAGTAATGTACAAGACCAGTAGTGAACAAGACCAGTAGTGAACAAGATAAGTAGTTAAAGTAGTTTACAATACCAAGACCAGTAGTGTACAAAACCAGTTGTGTACAAGAGCAGTAGTGTACAAGACCAGTAGTGTAAAAGACCAGTATTGTACAAGACCAGTAGTGGACAAGATAAGTAGTGTACAATGCCAAGACCAGTAGTGTACAAAACCAGTTGTGTACTAGACCAGTAGTGTACAAAACCAGTAGCGTACAAGCCCAGTAGTGTACAAGAGCAGTAGTGTACAAGAGCAGTAGTGTACAGGAGCAGTAGTGTACAAGAGTTGTAGTGTAAAAGACCAATGTGTACAAGAACAGTAGTGGGGACACTTAAGATTTCGATCACATTAAAGTCAGCTTCATTTGGGTTTCAGTTTCTTCCCTACTTATAAAAAAAAATCTTCTTCTTAATCAAACGAAAATCCTTACTAACATGTTTTTGACAAATTTAAGGAAAAATGAAGGTCTTTACATGGACCCAAAAATTATAGATAATTTTCACACCACGAGTGAACTATGTAGTTTAACTAGTGTATCGCCCGTCAAAAATGACGGAAGTTTTCAAAATAAATACAAATCAGATTAAAATATAACGTAATCCAGAACTGTCATTTATTTTATTTATTTTTATTTTATTCATTTAATTCCCTATTAAACCATTTTATGCGGACGTTCGAAAAGAGTTAATTTTTTGGTGCAGTAATTTGGTGCGCTGCTTTCTAAATTTAGTAGCGTCACGGACAGACAGACGGGAGAGACAGACGGGAGAGACAGACGGGAGAGACAGACGGGAGAGACAGACGGGAGAGACAGACGGGAGAGACAGACGGGAGAGACAGACGGGAGAGACAGACGGGAGAGACAGACGGGAGAGACAGACGGGAGAGACAGACGGGAGAGACAGACGGGAGAGACAGACGGGAGAGACAGACGGGAGAGACAGAGAGACAGACGGGAGAGACAGACGGGAGAGACAGACGGGAGAGACAGACGGGAGAGACAGACGGGAGAGACAGACGGGAGAGACAGACGGGAGAGACAGACGGGAGAGACAGACGGGAGAGACAGACGGGAGAGACAGACGGGAGAGACAGACGGGAGAGACAGACGGGAGAGACAGACGGGAGAGACAGACGGGAGAGACAGACGGGAGAGACAGACGGGAGAGACAGACGGGAGAGACAGACGGGACAGACAGACGGGAGAGACAGACGGGAGAGACAGACGGGAGAGACAGACGGGAGAGACAGACGGGAGAGACAGACGGGAGAGACAGACGGGAGAGACAGACGGGAGAGACAGACGGGAGAGACAGACGGGAGAGACAGACGGGAGAGACAGACGGGAGAGACAGACGGGAGAGACAGACGGGAGAGACAGACGGGAGAGACAGACGGGAGAGACAGACGGGAGAGACAGACGGGAGAGACAGACGGGAGAGACAGACGGGAGAGACAGACGGGAGAGACAGACGGGAGAGACAGACGGGAGAGACAGACGGGAGAGACAGACGGGAGAGACAGACGGGAGAGACAGACGGGAGAGACAGACGGGAGAGACAGACGGGAGAGACAGACGGGAGAGACAGACGGGAGAGACAGACGGGAGAGACAGACGGGAGAGACAGACGGGAGAGACAGACGGGAGAGACAGACGGGAGAGACAGACGGGAGAGACAGACGGGAGAGACAGACGGGAGAGACAGACGGGAGAGACAGACGGGAGAGACAGACGGGAGAGACAGACGGGAGAGACAGACGGGAGAGACAGACGGGAGAGACAGACGGGAGAGACAGACGGGAGAGACAGACGGGAGAGACAGACGGGAGAGACAGACGGGAGAGACAGACGGGAGAGACAGACGGGAGAGACAGACGGGAGAGACAGACGGGAGAGACAGACGGGAGAGACAGACGGGAGAGACAGACGGGAGAGACAGACGGGAGAGACAGACGGGAGAGACAGACGGGAGAGACAGACGGGAGAGACAGACGGGAGAGACAGACGGGAGAGACAGACGGGAGAGACAGACGGGAGAGACAGACGGGAGAGACAGACGGGAGAGACAGACGGGAGAGACAGACGGGAGAGACAGACGGGAGAGACAGACGGGAGAGACAGACGGGAGAGACAGACGGGAGAGACAGACGGGAGAGACAGACGGGAGAGACAGACGGGAGAGACAGACGGGAGAGACAGACGGGACAGACAGACGGGACAGACAGACGGGAGAGACAGACGGGAGAGACAGACGGGAGAGACAGACGGGAGAGACAGACGGGAGAGACAGACGGGACAGACAGACGGGACAGACAGACGGGAGAGACAGACGGGAGAGACAGACGGGAGAGACAGACGGGAGAGACAGACGGGAGAGACAGACGGGACAGACAGACGGGAGAGACAGACGGGAGAGACAGACGGGAGAGACAGACGGGAGAGACAGACGGGAGAGACAGACGGGAGAGACAGACGGGAGAGACAGACGGGAGAGACAGACGGGAGAGACAGACGGGAGAGACAGACGGGAGAGACAGACGGGAGAGACAGACGGGAGAGACAGACGGGAGAGACAGACGGGAGAGACAGACGGGAGAGACAGACGGGAGAGACAGACGGGAGAGACAGACGGGAGAGACAGACGGGAGAGACAGACGGGAGAGACAGACGGGAGACAGACGGGAGAGACAGACGGGAGAGACAGACGGGAGAGACAGACGGGAGAGACAGACGGGAGAGACAGACGGGAGAGACAGACGGGAGAGACAGACGGGAGAGACAGACGGGAGAGACAGACGGGAGAGACAGACGGGAGAGACAGACGGGAGAGACAGACGGGAGAGACAGACGGGAGAGACAGACGGGAGAGACAGACGGGAGAGACAGACGGGAGAGACAGACGGGAGAGACAGACGGGAGAGACAGACGGGAGAGACAGACGGGAGAGACAGACGGGAGAGACAGACGGGACAGACAGACGGGAGAGACAGACGGGACAGACAGACGGGACAGACAGACGGGAGAGACAGACGGGAGAGACAGACGGGAGAGACAGACGGGAGAGACAGACGGGAGAGACAGACGGGAGAGACAGACGGGAGAGACAGACGGGAGAGACAGACGGGAGAGACAGACGGGAGAGACAGACGGGAGAGACAGACGGGAGAGACAGACGGGAGAGACAGACGGGAGAGACAGACGGGAGAGACAGACGGGAGAGACAGACGGGAGAGACAGACGGGAGAGACAGACGGGAGAGACAGACGGGAGACAGACGAGACAGACGGGAGAGACAGACGGGAGAGACAGACGGGAGAGACAGACGGGAGAGACAGACGGGAGAGACAGACGGGAGAGACAGACGGGAGAGACAGACGGGAGAGACAGACGGGAGAGACAGACGGGAGAGACAGACGGGAGAGACAGACGGGAGAGACAGACGGGAGAGACAGACGGGAGAGACAGACGGGAGAGACAGACGGGAGAGACAGACGGGAGAGACAGACGGGAGAGACAGACGGGAGAGACAGACGGGAGAGACAGACGGGAGAGACAGACGGGAGAGACAGACGGGAGAGACAGACGGGAGAGACAGACGGGAGAGACAGACGGGAGAGACAGACGGGAGAGACAGACGGGAGAGACAGACGGGAGAGACAGACGGGAGAGACAGACGGGAGAGACAGACGGGAGAGACAGACGGGAGAGACAGACGGGAGAGACAGACGGGAGAGACAGACGGGAGAGACAGACGGGAGAGACAGACGGGAGAGACAGACGGAGAGACAGACGGGAGAGACAGACGGGAGAGACAGACGGGACAGACAGACGGGAGAGACAGACGGGAGAGACAGACGGGAGAGACAGACGGGAGAGACAGACGGGAGAGACAGACGGGAGAGACAGACGGGAGAGACAGACGGGAGAGACAGACGGGAGAGACAGACGGGAGAGACAGACGGGAGAGACAGACGGGAGAGACAGACGGGAGAGACAGACGGGAGAGACAGACGGGAGAGACAGACGGGAGAGACAGACGGGAGAGACAGACGGGAGAGACAGACGGGAGAGACAGACGGGAGAGACAGACGGGAGAGACAGACGGGAGAGACAGACGGGAGAGACAGACGGGAGAGACAGACGGGAGAGACAGACGGGAGAGACAGACGGGAGAGACAGACGGGAGAGACAGACGGGAGAGACAGACGGGAGAGACAGACGGGAGAGACAGACGGGAGAGACAGACGGGAGAGACAGACGGGAGAGACAGACGGGAGAGACAGACGGGAGAGACAGACGGGAGAGACAGACGGGAGAGACAGACGGGAGAGACAGACGGGAGAGACAGACGGGAGAGACAGACGGGAGAGACAGACGGGAGAGACAGACGGGAGAGACAGACGGGAGAGACAGACGGGAGAGACAGACGGGAGAGACAGACGGGAGAGACAGACGGGAGAGACAGACGGGAGAGACAGACGGGAGAGACAGACGGGAGAGACAGACGGGAGAGACAGACGGGAGAGACAGACGGGAGAGACAGACGGGAGAGACAGACGGGAGAGACAGACGGGAGAGACAGACGGGAGAGACAGACGGGAGAGACAGACGGGAGAGACAGACGGGAGAGACAGACGGGAGAGACAGACGGGAGAGACAGACGGGAGAGACAGACGGGAGAGACAGACGGGAGAGACAGACGGGAGAGACAGACGGGAGAGACAGACGGGAGAGACAGACGGGAGAGACAGACGGGAGAGACAGACGGGAGAGACAGACGGGAGAGACAGACGGGAGAGACAGACGGGAGAGACAGACGGGAGAGACAGACGGGAGAGACAGACGGGAGAGACAGACGGGAGAGACAGACGGGAGAGACAGACGGGAGAGACAGACGGGAGAGACAGACGGGAGAGACAGACGGGAGAGACAGACGGGAGAGACAGACGGGAGAGACAGACGGGAGAGACAGACGGGAGAGACAGACGGGAGAGACAGACGGGAGAGACAGACGGGAGAGACAGACGGGAGAGACAGACGGGAGAGACAGACGGGAGACAGACGGGAGAGACAGACGGGAGAGACAGACGGGAGAGACAGACGGGAGAGACAGACGGGAGAGACAGACGGGAGAGACAGACGGGAGAGACAGACGGGAGAGACAGACGGGAGAGACAGACGGGAGAGACAGACGGGAGAGACAGACGGGAGAGACAGACGGGAGAGACAGACGGGAGAGACAGACGGGAGAGACAGACGGGAGAGACAGACGGGAGAGACAGACGGGAGAGACAGACGGGAGAGACAGACGGGAGAGACAGACGGGAGAGACAGACGGGAGAGACAGACGGGAGAGACAGACGGGAGAGACAGACGGGAGAGACAGACGGGAGAGACAGACGGGAGAGACAGACGGGAGAGACAGACGGGAGAGACAGACGGGAGAGACAGACGGGAGAGACAGACGGGAGAGACAGACGGGAGAGACAGACGGGAGAGACAGACGGGAGAGACAGACGGGAGAGACAGACGGGAGAGACAGACGGGAGAGACAGACGGGAGAGACAGACGGGAGAGACAGACGGGAGAGACAGACGGGAGAGACAGACGGGAGAGACAGACGGGAGAGACAGACGGGAGAGACAGACGGGAGAGACAGACGGGAGAGACAGACGGGAGAGACAGACGGGAGAGACAGACGGGAGAGACAGACGGGAGAGACAGACGGGAGAGACAGACGGGAGAGACAGACGGGAGAGACAGACGGGAGAGACAGACGGGAGAGACAGACGGGAGAGACAGACGGGAGAGACAGACGGGAGAGACAGACGGGAGAGACAGACGGGAGAGACAGACGGGAGAGACAGACGGGAGAGACAGACGGGAGAGACAGACGGGAGAGACAGACGGGAGAGACAGACGGGAGAGACAGACGGGAGAGACAGACGGGAGAGACAGACGGGAGAGACAGACGGGAGAGACAGACGGGAGAGACAGACGGGAGAGACAGACGGGAGAGACAGACGGGAGAGACAGACGGGAGAGACAGACGGGAGAGACAGACGGGAGAGACAGACGGGAGAGACAGACGGGAGAGACAGACGGGAGAGACAGACGGGAGAGACAGACGGGAGAGACAGACGGGAGAGACAGACGGGAGAGACAGACGGGAGAGACAGACGGGAGAGACAGACGGGAGAGACAGACGGGAGAGACAGACGGGAGAGACAGACGGGAGAGACAGACGGGAGAGACAGACGGGAGAGACAGACGGGAGAGACAGACGGGAGAGACAGACGGGAGAGACAGACGGGAGAGACAGACGGGAGAGACAGACGGGAGAGACAGACGGGAGAGACAGACGGGAGAGACAGACGGGAGAGACAGACGGGAGAGACAGACGGGAGAGACAGACGGGAGAGACAGACGGGAGAGACAGACGGGAGAGACAGACGGGAGAGACAGACGGGAGAGACAGACGGGAGAGACAGACGGGAGAGACAGACGGGAGAGACAGACGGGAGAGACAGACGGGAGAGACAGACGGGAGAGACAGACGGGAGAGACAGACGGGACAGACAGACGGGAGAGACAGACGGGAGAGACAGACGGGAGAGACAGACGGGAGAGACAGACGGGAGAGACAGACGGGAGAGACAGACGGGAGAGACAGACGGGAGAGACAGACGGGAGAGACAGACGGGAGAGACAGACGGGAGAGACAGACGGGAGAGACAGACGGGAGAGACAGACGGGAGAGACAGACGGGAGAGACAGACGGGAGAGACAGACGGGAGAGACAGACGGGAGAGACAGACGGGAGAGACAGACGGGAGAGACAGACGGGAGAGACAGACGGGAGAGACAGACGGGAGAGACAGACGGGAGAGACAGACGGGAGAGACAGACGGGAGAGACAGACGGGAGAGACAGACGGGAGAGACAGACGGGAGAGACAGACGGGAGAGACAGACGGGAGAGACAGACGGGAGAGACAGACGGGAGAGACAGACGGGAGAGACAGACGGGAGAGACAGACGGGAGAGACAGACGGGAGAGACAGACGGGAGAGACAGACGGGAGAGACAGACGGGAGAGACAGACGGGAGAGACAGACGGGAGAGACAGACGGGAGAGACAGACGGGAGAGACAGACGGGAGAGACAGACGGGAGAGACAGACGGGAGAGACAGACGGGAGAGACAGACGGGAGAGACAGACGGGAGAGACAGACGGGACAGACAGACGGGAGAGACAGACGGGAGAGACAGACGGGAGAGACAGACGGGAGAGACAGACGGGAGAGACAGACGGGAGAGACAGACGGGAGAGACAGACGGGAGAGACAGACGGGAGAGACAGACGGGAGAGACAGACGGGAGAGACAGACGGGAGAGACAGACGGGAGAGACAGACGGGAGAGACAGACGGGAGAGACAGACGGGAGAGACAGACGGGAGAGACAGACGGGAGAGACAGACGGGAGAGACAGACGGGAGAGACAGACGGGAGAGACAGACGGGAGAGACAGACGGGAGAGACAGACGGGAGAGACAGACGGGAGAGACAGACGGGAGAGACAGACATTGCAAATTATGTATATTGGTGGCTAATCTCAATCCTACCATGACTCTATAATAAACTCCCATTTTGTAATGTGTATCTCGTTATTAGTAAATGTGTACCCTTTGCTGCCATCAAACTGTAGCCGTTTCTTCTAAAATCTATATTTTTTATCTTGGACGTAAGTTCCCATTTTTAAACTATTTGTGTATATTTTTCATAAATGTTTTTTTTTCCACTAAAGCGCGTATAAAGAGGTTTTTAAATCCTTTATATTAACTCGTGGTGTCTGCGGCGGACTTGCTGCCTTGCTTGCTTGTCGCCAAAACTTTTGATCGATTTTTAACCCACTTGCTCGCAAGATAGCGAGCTGAAATTTTTCAGGCAGTTTCGTACCGATGATAAAAACAATGTATCAAAATTTCAGATCGATCGCATGTACCGTAATTAAATTATTGATTTTTTAGATTATTTTTTTTATTCCTATGTATCATGCTATTTTTTGAGATAGAGCGTCGCGGTGCGTATTATATTGAACAACCTTTCTGTCGCGCAATAAGGTGCGTATTTTATTGACAGCTCTTTTTATAAACATATTCTTGATCGGTGCGTATTATATTAAACATGTTTTACGACACAACTTCAATTTTGTATTTCTGGATGGTCTGGCGCTGCGTATTATAATGAACATTCTTTTAATTACTTCTCGTACATAAAGGATTTATAGTCAAAAACTTGGTTTTTTACGGGTTTTTCTTATTAAATCCTTTATATTAACTCGTGGTGTCTGTTTGTTTGAACAATTGATTGCTTGATTGTCGGTCGCCAAAACTTTGGATCGATTTTTAACCCTACTTTCTCGTAAGCTAGCGAGCTGAAATTTAGCAGGCATTTTTGTGGCAATGATAAAAACGATGTATCAAAATTTCAGATCGATCGCATGTACTGTCATTAAATTATTGAATTTTTAGATTATTTTATTTATCCTCTATGTATCATGTTATTTTTTGAGATAGAGTGTCGCGATGCGTATTATATTGAACAACCTGTCTGTGGCGCAATAAGGTGCGTATTTTATTGACAACACTTTTTATAAACATATTCCTGATCGGCGCGCATTATATTAAACATGTTTTACGACACAACTGCAATTTTGTATTTTTGGATGGTCTTGCGCTGCGTATTATAATGAACATTCTTTTAGTTACGTCTAGTACATAAAGGATTTATAGTCAAAAACTTGGTTTTTACGAGTTTTTTAAATTTTTAAATCTTTATCAAGTATCTATCAATTTTGTTATTTTAAACAACAAAAACAACACGATTGTGCGTTAAAACCTTCCGGGGACGAGTAGATCTATATTGTCGTTAATTTGATTTGAACCCCTCTGGTCCAGCATGGCCCTCGTGGCTCACTTCATCAAACCGTGCCGCCCTTCAGTTCGCCGAGACTATAAATTTAATCAAGGCCTCTGTAACAGATTCACGCCCTGAGACAGTCCAATTCAAACTACTTTCGCTTCTCTTCAAAATAAACATCACGTGACACTCCCGGAAAATCCACTCGACTTATTCGGTGAAGACTTCCTCGATTCCCGTGCGGCAAGGGGTTTTGTCTCCGAACGGTTTGACTTGGTGAAAACTGAAACTTACTTTTATCGAATTCTTTATCAACCTTTTCATCCAGGGGCTCAATCTACATATAGTCTTCATATAATTTCGACATAATATATTTAAGTCATTTTTTCAGTATCAATTCTATCATCTATTTCGTCCCATTGTGTCCATTCCACATGGTATTTCCCATAGGTTGATGTGTTTCAATTAAGGTACGGTACAACTCTTAAATTCAACCACACCAATCAGTTCTACTCTAGCTTGCCATCAAATGTTCTACGCACGGTACATAATCCTATTTTAGCTACAAATTGAAAGTCTTATGGTTATTCCTGGCGAACATCTTCAACATTCTAGCATGAAATATTGAGATATTATTGGCTGTGCAAAATAGATATAGATTCTACAAATTATTTTCTTTGGAATGATAAAAAAAAAGAAAAAGTAAACCAACAAAAAACCGACATTTAAAGAACTGGACATTCAGAATTTGTTCTTGCTAAGCCAAAATATTCCCCTGTTAAATTATTCATTTTGGATTCAAGGATACGTGATCCAAGTGATCCACTGGTCTTCTTGGGGGCTTAGCCTACTTGTCAATTGACCCGAAAATGTCATTTCCGGTGTATTGTAACTCTGTCTTCCAAGAGCTCGCAGACAAATGCGATTATTAGTCTTAGATCGAGATAAAAAAGGAATCACTCTGAGACCTTAGGTTATCGAGCCCAGATTGTGGCCATCTTGTTTTCTGTATGCATTCGTTAAAAAATATCTCTCAAAAAGATTTGAACTCCCACCAACACAAACTTCCCTAAGTTATTTCTTCATATTGATTTCTTAAACATATGCGCTTTCGTAACTGACTTTTAGTTTCTACTATCTCATAAATCCATCTACATACAATTTTTTAAAAACAATTTTAAAGTTAAACAAACAAAATCTGATCTTATTTTTCGATGAGAAAGGAAATTTGTTGTATGTTCGTTTGCTTGTTTGATTTTTAAAAAAAATTTTATTTAGTGTAATTTTTTTGGGTGACTTCAAAATAGTTCTCAAATCAGGTCCTGTGATTTTGGAGAGCACAGCCGACACACAGATATAAATAGATTGTCTGATATGCTTGTTCGATGGCAGAATGTACTGACAAATGGTATGAAACTCTTAACGAGAAGTTGTCACGAAAAATCCCTGGCAGACGAGATTCAAGAACCGGCAGATTATTACCCCAAGGTCGTTACATTAATGCTCTCCCTTTGTTCTCATCATGACTCATCGTCATCGGTAGCGTGCTCTTATAATACTCAAACATGTACAGTCACGTCTCGCATAATGACATGTCATCTGATCTAGTCAAAGTCACGTCCCACATAGTGACATGAAGTTCTTTCTGATCTTGTCACGTCGCGCATAGTCGCATATCATCTAGTCCCGTATGACATAGTCATGTCTCACATAGCGACTTGTCATCTGGTCCCATCTTACATAAAGACATGTCATCTAGTCCCGTATGACATAGTCATGTCTGACATAGCGAATTGTCATCTGGTCCAATCTAACATAAAGGCATGTCATCTAGTCCCGTCTTACTTAGGCAAGTCTCACACAATGACATGTCGTTTCACCACGTCTCCCTCATAGACGCCTCTCACAGCTGACGAACCCTCTTCCTCTTCTCGGACCAATAACAAACAAATATATTTAAATCATTTTTAAATATAACTCGAAATGTATTCATTTTCCCGCCAAAATCGACTTAGCAGGTCTTGCAAGTGGACTCCTCATTTATTAGGGACAAATACACAATCCCTTCCCGTGATTTAAACTTTTTTTGGGGAATATCTGACCCACATATTCTTTGAAGTATTACCTAGTACAACATTTATCTGTCGTATTCTTCCCCCACTATTATACTATTACATCTCACACTGTGAAATATTAATTGTGTTGTCTTTTCCACACTACTACTATTATAAAGTATACTACATGTATTACATTTCACAACACACGTGGACATCACTTGCATCAACGTTCACAAAATTTCCGGATGAGCAGCCGTTCTTTTGTATTGCAAGCAATGTTCCCTCTAAGGTTCGTTGGTACGTGTGCAAAGTAAATAAAAAAATCGTGGGCAAATTTCCCCAGCATCCATTTTTTGTGCAATATTTTACAAAATGTTCTGGGCGGAAATCCTAAACTGCTGCGCTGCGTTAGTCAGATATCTGCGCGGCGCGCAGCTTAAAAGGAACATTGATTGCAAGAAGCCGAGCAGACATTGACGTTTGGGAAATGTATCTAAATAAGACAGATGTCTTAAAACGTAATAATTGAAGCACTAGCAATATATCTTAGGTCATAGGCCCAATGAATAGAATACATGTGAAACGGGTCTAAGTTTAGTAGTTGTGTGGTTTTAATTGTGTTTTAACTGTATCTCAATGCATACTACTTTTTTTCAATACTTAAAGTATTGTTTCAAAATTCAACAAACATTCTGGTATTAAACTAACAGCATCACTATTCCTAGGGAGAACCTTTAGACAGGAAGGCCATGGCTCACAATTCATATTCTGAGACAGGAAGGCCATGGCTCGCAATTCATACTCTGAGACAGGAAGGCCATGGCTCACAATTCATATTCTGAGACAGGAAGGCCATGGCGCACAATTCATATTCTGAGACAGGAAGGCCATGGCTCACAATTCATACTCTGAGACAGGAAGGTCATGGCTCACAATTCATATTCTGAGACAGGAAGGCCATGGCTCGCAATTCATACTCTGAGACAGGAAGGCCATGGCTCACAATTCATATTCGGAGACAGGAAGGCCATGGCTCACAATTCATATTCTGAGACAGGAAGGCCATGGCTCACAATTCATACTCTGAGACAGGAAGGCCATGGCTCACAATTCATATTCTGAGACAGGAAGGCCATGGCTCGCAATTCATACTCTGAGACAGGAAGGCCATGGCTCACAATTCATATTCTGAGACAGGAAGGCCATGGCTCACAATTCATATTCTGAGACAGGAAGGCCATGGCTCACAATTCATAAACTGAGACAGGAAGGCCATGGTTCACAATTCATATTCTGAGACAGGAAGGCCATGGTTCACAATTCATATTCTGAGACAGGAAGGCCATGGCTCACAATTCATATTCTGAGACAGGAAGGCCATGGCTCACAATTCATATTCTGAGACAGGAAGGCAATGGCTCACAATTCATATTCTGAGACAGGAAGGCCATGGCTCACAATTCATATTCTGAGACAGGAAGGCAATGGCTCACAATTCATATTCTGAGACAGGAAGTTCACCCGATATCTCCATTACTACTCGCCGTCCGTCTGAAATACTTTGAGAAATGAAAGTTATTTCTATCCGAATCATCACATCACAGGCGATGGCTTGTGATAACACGGGCTTGAAACAGAAGGACAAGCAGGAAAGACAACTGTGCACTTTGAGCTAATGCGGCGCTGTTAACAGATTTTATTACACTGAGGAAACCTGCTGCTATAACCACATGCAGACAGGAAGGTGTAAAATGGCGGGGTTTGATTCTTAGACAGAAAGGGGGGTCATGTAAAATGGCAGGATTTGATCCTTAGACAGAAAAGGGATCATGTAAAATGGCAGGATTTGACCCTTAGACAGAAAAAGTATCGTGCAATATGGCAGGAGTTTGTCTAAAGAAAGGAAGAGGGTAAAGTGATATAATTAAACTCTAGATCAGGGGTTCCCAACCTTTTTGTACTCTGGAGCAAATTCTAAAATATCAGTAGGTTGGCGGGCACCACCTATTTTTAATCGACAAACTCCTTCCATAACTTGTCATTTTCCCATAATTTATTTTCTTTTATTCATAATTTATTAATAAATATTAATCAAAAATGTTTCAAAATAATAAAATCATTATTCAAATTGCATACACACAGAGAAATGTTTTTACAAAACGTAAACAAAGTAAACTAAAAAAAAACTACAATTACAAAGAAAACATTTTATAAAAAATATATATCAATATGTCAATTTGATCTTTGGCATTGCATATCATTGGCCAGTGCCTCACAATTAGGAGAGTATGAGGATAATCCTGTTAGCAAACCGTCATAAAGATGCTCATCGGGGAGTCGAGATATAAATCATGATTTTATTAAGTTCATGTTTGAAAACAATGATTCGCATTAATGTCTCGAACCGAAAAATGATTCAATTTTATATGCCACTTTTTTCAAAAATGGGAGCTTTTATCTGTCTACTGTATTCCAAAAGTCATCTGATATTAAGGATTTTAGCAAAATATCATTCGTAAGGTCCAAAATTTTAACTCTAGTTCTTCTGTCTTACCTTGAACAAAATCTGCAATACATGCGGCCATTTCCATTACATTTATTTGGCAAGTAAAAGGATTGATACAGAAGGAAACAATTAGCTCGATATGTGTAGACTGCAAAAATCTCTCTTCAAACTGTTTTTTTAACACTTGAAGATGCTTTATAAATAATGACCCGTTTAATTCATTGTTACCTAGCATTTTCTTCATATGTGGGAAATGCACGAGAGAATGTTTATGAAAAAATTATGTCTCTGTCGAATAGTGGCGGGGACATACGAATCGTTCCGCGGGCGCCATGGTGCCCACGGGCACGGGGTTGGGAACCCCTGCTCTAGATGATGGTAGGTTTGAAAACTGGAGGAATTTAGTCTATAAGCAGAGTGAGGGTAAAATGGTAAAACTTAGTTGAGTAACACGTTAACTTCATAGATTGAAGAGTCAACGTTCAAAGACTGGGGAAAAATAACTACAGCATTTTTTTTATCGCCTTCAGATCAAAGCCGAGCGTTACCAGCTATAATTTTCTAAAGATCAAAGTGACGTCTTCCGTTATATTAAAAGTGTGTCTTCCCCTTGTGACTCCAAAACTCATTTTCCTCGCCTTGTGATTTGAGAAAGTGGCAAAATGTTTGCATTGGGGGGAAATAGAATTATACAAACTAAATAAAGCGTGTAGTGTCGTATCAGCTATTCGTGTCAAGAGTAAAACTTTCGAAAGATTGGAAATCTTAAACATGTGTCTCGAATTGATTAAAATAAAATATTTCCATCAAACAGTTTTCTGCACCCATTTCACGTTTGAAGGCATCAAATGGCACACGAAAAGGGCGCCATCATAGGTGTTGCATGACCTACCCAACATGACAACAACATTCCCGGGTTCGCAGTGCAGACGAGTCTTCAGATAAACTCTTGGTCTGAAAGATAAAAATTAAATGTTCTATCGATTCTTGCAAAGCTCTATTAAATTATAAACACCATCTCGTCCAACCGCATAACCCCTCAGCGGAATCATACCTGATCCCATAACCCCTCAGCGAAATCATACCTGATCCCATAATTCCTCACCAACGACTTCAGCCATCTTTTAAAAATCAGTCTTTTCCCTAGGAGCTCCTTTCATCATCGACTTGATGGCCATTCGGGGTGAAAATTCCGGGTATATTTTATGATCTTTTTATCTTTTTCCCCGTCTAAGCGAAGTGACTTAATTAGAAATGTGTCTCTTTCAGATGTTCTGTTCTAGACAGGTCAATTTAAAAAAAAACTGTGTTTAAGTTTGAGGCCAACTTGTTACAGTTCTCTTCAATGGCTTTATTTATTTATTTTCATGGCTCCATTAATTTTCTGATAGAGTTAAGTGGAAGGTGGTCTTAGGGACCGGACAGAAGGTTGAAGTTTAGTTAAAAACTTGTGTGGTCCAGGGGCGAAGATTAAACTCTTTAGAAAGGGACGGCCATTTGTCCAACAAGATGCTTGATGTTTAAACCACTCGCTATTAAAACACGTGGGGTGGGGGGTGGGGCGCTTATGAGGTTTTATCAGAGGTGGCGTTAGGTACGCGCGAGGCCTGGTGCAACAATTACCCCGCGGGGCCCCCCTAGATTAGATCAATTCTTGCGCAAACTCAGTAGTGCAATATCTGCCGGCTCTTTTGTCCCATGTCTGAAAAGTGGGGCCCCCCCTAAGCGTGGGGCCTGGGGCGATTGCCCCAGCTGCCACCCCCAAAGGCCGCTCCTGGGTTTTACATATGCAGTTCACTCATTCTCTCACTTATAGATCTCTCTTTTGCCTTCTAAATTATTAATCTTTAATTTTTATACCACAACCACCCGCCCAACGTTTTAGTCATATTAAATAGCAGTACTTGAACTTATATGTTTTAAATTATTTTCTTCTTTTTAGTCCACTTATAAAAACGTGGTTTTTAAAAATCTTTTTTACCTCTATTTATTTATATTTTTTAAAAAGGATTTGTTTGTTGTTGGCGTTTGCTTTGCTTTGTTTGTTTGTAGGTGTGTTTGTTTGTCGTCGTCAGCTTTTTACGATTTCAGACGAGGAAATAATTATTTCACTCTACGGGAAAGGAATACTGGGATCAATGGAAACAGATTTTAAGAATACATTCGTACAGGAGGACGGCATCTAAGGAGCGTAATTTTTAAAAAATGATAAATTCCATTAATGTTTCTTAAATGGTATATTTTAAGGTTTCATTTACTCTGAAAGAAATGTTTTCTGTCAAAAACTCTTGGTTTTATTGGATCATTTAAAAGTCAAGTTTTTATGTCATGTGTGTGTTTTTGTGTGTGTTAGTCTGTGTGTTAGTTTGTGCTTGTGTGTGTGTGTGTTTGCAAGTGTGTGTGTTCGTGTGTATGTTCGTGTGTGTGATCATTAGTGTGTGTTAGTGTGTTTGCTGGTGTGAGTTTTGTGTGTGTGCGTTTGTTTGTAAATTTTTTGGAGTGTGTATTAGTGTGTGTGTGTGTTAGTGTGTGTTAGAGTGTGTGTGGTGTGTGTGTGTGTTTGTTAGTGTGTGTGTTAGTGTGTGTGTGTTAAAGTGTGTGTTTGTGTGTGTCTGTATGTTTGTTAGTGTGTGTGTGTGTTAGTATGAGTGTGTGTATGTGTATGTGTGTGTATATGTATGCGTGTACTGATTGTCCAAAAGGATCAACACTTATTAACCTAACAATCGATATCATTTTGACCATGGGACAAACACAGTTCCTGGACATAAAAGCGGGAACGACTGGTCATACTTTACAGGTGGCATGAAATATTACAGACGTGGCCTCGGCGCTGGGAGATGACCTTGTCACTGTACGTCATTTCCTCCAGACCCATCAAATCCGTTTTGACCCCAGGCAGCTGGGTCTCAAGTGCCAGGACAAAACGAAAATGTCAATCCTCTCCGATGGCATGCCGAGGGCAACAAAGCATGATTGGATGATGCAGTCTTTTTCTTCTTAAAGGAAGAATTTCTCAGACGACAATACCTTTTTTACTGTTCTCGGGGAAAATTGAGGAGGAATGGCCTGGCTTCTTGTTTGTTTGATTTGGGTGTCCTCATTTAATCTTCAAACAAGATGGCGAGAAGCGAGTTTACTTTTAGAATGTCCAAGAGAACAAAGTCACGTGCTGGTTCTAATCACCCGTTTAGCTTTACTGTCGCCTGACTTGGATGTTGGCAATGTCGTTTGACTTAGTGATAGTCGTCTTACTTGGATGCTGACAGTGTAACCTGACTTGCATGCTGACAGTGTAACCTGACTTGGATGCTGACAGTGTAACCTGACTTGGATGCTGACAGTGTAACCTGACTTGGATGCTGACAGTGTAACCTGACTTGCATGCTGACAGTGTAACCTGACTTGGATGCTGACAGTGTAACCTGACTTGGATGCTGACAGTGTAACCTGACTTGGATGCTGACAGTGTAACCTGACTTGGATGCTGACAGTGTAACCTGACTTGGATGTTGACAGTGTGTCGCTATGTCTGATCGTCAACACGCTTAGGCCAATAATGCTAACTCCTGACTTGTATCTTTGATTGTGAACAAGACTTAGTGTTACTGATTTGTTGAATTCCGAGACTGCTTGACTTTTGAACAAATCGAGTTTTTCTGAGCTTTTATTATTGATTTTTGTCTAAAAACCCAGGGCCGTCTTAACGCATAGGCCCGTTGGGCATTTGCCCGGGGGCCCACGAGCAATAAAGGCCCTATACGAATATATTGTAGGGTTTCGGAAAATTTGTATAAAATTTAGTATTTTTTTTTAAAAAATCATAATTTTGTGTTTATATGCGAACGGGCCCTTTAAGTTTATCAATCACTTCCAACCTTGGACGAAGTGAAAGCTCTCTAACGCGCCGGGTTTCAAAATGTAGGTCCCGTGAGCATGCGCACAATACAGTATAGCTATGTAGGAATACTGTAACACTATGCGTTGGTTCCAATTTAATATTCAAAAAGAGAACAAAATTCCACTATCAAACTGCCGTGGCCAATCATACGATAATGCGTCAAATATGTCTGGACGATACTCTTGAATGCAGGCACGTATTCATGAACTCAATGAGTTTGCAATCTATGCATGTCCCCTGTGCAGGACACAGCCTGAATTTGGTGGGAGTAAAATCTGCAGAGTAGAGTGTTGTCTACAGTCTATAAAATTCTTTGACTTTGTTCAGCACCTGTATACATTTTTTGCTAGTTCTACTCATCGCTGCAATGTATTGACATCATATTTAGAAAAAAAATATTTTGAGGTCAAGCGTCTGTCTGGCAC
Source organism: Ampullaceana balthica (assembly GCA_944989445.1). NCBI lineage: Eukaryota > Metazoa > Mollusca > Gastropoda > Lymnaeidae > Ampullaceana > Ampullaceana balthica. The sequence continues at coordinate 147,258 of CALYLW010001449.1, forward strand.
ACGTTGGTTTGCACATTTTGATGCTGTTCATGCTTTGTGATAGGGGTTTCTGACAAAATAAAACATGCACTGGATTCTATATCAGGTGACAATAAACAGCAAGTGACAACAAGGCGTGAGGCGAAGTTTGAGCAAAAAAAATGGAACACCTTGAAACAATCTTTCTTACAATTCTTTGGAAGGACATTCTAGAAAGGATGAATACAACAAGCAAAGTTTTACATTCAAAGGATGTGAACATCCTAGTTGCCACAAATCTTCTTGAGTCGCTGAAAAGCTATCTTCAGGAAACTAGAGACAAATTCACTGAATATAAATTCAAAGCCAGGAGTATGTGTCCATATGCCGATTACTATGATGGAAAAAACGGGAACGAACCCGAAGTGTGCGTTTTAGTAGGTATGATAGGCCAGGAGAAGAGTTACTTCTAAATAAATCCGAAAAGTTCAAGGTAGAAACTTTCCTCCCTATTCTGGACACTGTAATCATTGAACTAACAAGACGTGCAGATTCGTATTCACAAATTGGAAATCTGTGAATTAAAAAAACCATTATTTCTGATGCACTAAAGAAAAAATGCAAACATCTTGCCAATACGTACCACAAGGACTTGAGTTTTGATGACCTATTAAATGAATGTGAGCATCTCAAGCATTACATGGCTCATGTACAGAAAAATAATTTCGGACAATTTAAAATCTATTTTTCCGAACATTAAAATTGCACTCAGAGTGTTCATGTGCATGCTGAAGAGCAACTGTACAGGAGAACGTTGCTTTTCAAGATTTAAACTTATTTAAAAAATCAGCTTCGTAGCCAATGGGACAGCATCGTTTGAATTGGCTTTCACTCATGCGTTTAGAGAATGACATCCTGAAGACCATTGACTTCAAGCCGATAGTAAAACAATTTTCTGAAAAGAAATGTCGCAAACGCTTGTTATAATAAAGTACCGTACTGAAATTTTTCTAATCTTAGTATGTTTTTTCCATTACGAATTTTAATACCTTTGTTTGACCTTGTGCAATAGATGTAATATATTATGGTGCTTATTATTTAAAAAACGTGTGTAAATATATATGTTTTTGTGTGTAATTTTGTTGTAAATATCATAAGTAATACTATAAAAAATGTAAATAAAATCTATTTTCTCTGTTTTTCATATTTAATGTTGATTATAGTTGCAGCTGCACATCATGTTTTAACAACAATTTTGTTGAAATTTGTATAGTGACAATAAAATAAATAATACATTATTTTTAATATTACCAACCATTTATTTTTTTTATTCCTGCGGGGCGGGGGGAGCACTCTTTCTTTGCCCGTGGGCCAAACACTATTATTTTCCCCGGGGGTCCAAAATGGTGTAAAGGCGGCTCTGTAAAAACCGTTCCACCATTTACGTTTATTCTAAAACTCCTTTTTTTTTAAATTAAAGAAACGACAAACGTTCAGGATTTAATTCCATAAGAAAATGTGGGGCTCTGTTACTTCTATAACTCATGTTACTTTACGAACAACATGAAACGTGAAAAACAGGGAAAAGAAATTTGATGAAGCTAATTATTTACTCGCAATGGTTGTCAGGTCGACGCCAAGATTGTTGTTGCGTTTTCACTGTGATTTAGTTTAAATCATTTAACCTGGTATCTGATTTTTTTTAAAATCTGAAAACATGGGGAGATTAACAATCTTTAAAAATTCAAATGCTTTTTTAAAACTCTTTATAGATATGAAATCCTCCACGAAAATGTTGGGGTGGGTGGGGGAACGAGGGTGGGTAGTCGATTCTCTTATCTTTACAAGTTTCGGTTTCATAGTTTTAGCAGTTATCTTTCGTTATTTATTTAGTTGTATGTGAATTTCTATTAATTTAAATAGGATATAAGTATAATCTAAGTATCTTTCTTTTAACCATATTCCTGGTCGGCGTGTTACACTTGTCTGGCTTCCCCTCCCATTCTCAATGCGTTATGCTCCAAATGTTCTGGTTTAAATTGAGGATTGTTCTACAATTGGGGAAATTAGGTGATTGGTGTGATTGACATCTTGTTCCATCAGGTGCATACCACCTAGAGAAGATGTGTCAAGGTTAATGTCATGTCAAGATGTGTCAAGGTTAATGTGAACATGTTTCAATGTTAATGTCATGTCAAAAGGTGTCAAGGTTAATGTGAAAATGTGTCAAGGTTAATGTCATGTCAAGATGTGTCAAGGTTAATGTCAACATGTATCAAGGTTAATGTGAAGATGTGTCAAGGTTAATGTGAAGATGTGTCAAGGTTAATGTGAAGATGTGTCAATGTTAATGTCATGTCAAGATGTGTCAAGGTTAATGTGAAGATGTGTCAATGTTAATGTCATTTCAAGATGTGTCAAGGTTAATGTGAACATGTTTCAATGTTAATGTCATGTCAAGATGTGTCAAGGTTAATGTGAAGATGTGTCAATGTTAATGTCATGTCAAGATGTGTCAAGGTTAATGTGAAGATGTGTCAATGTTAAGGTCATTTCAAGATGTGTCAAGGTTAATGTGAACATGTTTCAATGTTAATGTCATGTCAAGATGTGTCAAGGTTAATGTGAACATGTTTCAATGTTAATGTCATGTCAAAAGGTGTCAAGGTTAATGTGAAAATGTGTCAAGGTTAATGTCATGTCAAGATGTGTCAAGGTTAATGTGAAAATGTGTCAAGGTTAATGTCATGTCAAGATGTGTCAAGGTTAATGTGAAGATGTCTCAATGTTAATCTCATGTCAAGATGTGTCAAGGTTAATGTGAACATGTTTCAATGTTAATGTCATGTCAAGATGTGTCAAGGTTAATGTGAAAATGTGTCAATGTAAATGTCATGTCAAGATGTGTCAAGGTTAATGTGAAAATGTTTCAATGTTAATGTCATGTCAAGATGTGTCAAGGTTAATGTCAAGATGTGTCAAGGTTTATAGGAAAAGGTGTATAGGTTCATTTCTGCCTTCACCTTGCGCACGCTGTTTAATGGAATATGACGTAAAACGTATTTAGCGTTTCCGGTGATCGTGTAAATCCCACGCCAATGGGCGGATATTAATTTTCCCGGGTGATTCCGTTCAAGAGCTAAATATTCTGCTCACATGGGACTCGTATCCGAGTCCGCTAGCTGTTCCTGGATCTTTTCCAAATTATTCACTTACAAAATAAATGGGAGACTATTGATTTAGGACATCATTAAATCAATATGCTTCACATAGTGTAAAAAGACAAACATTTTATTTTGATAAAGTAAAAATCCGTTACTTAAAAATCATAATGAATATTTCATATATATACATTTTTTAATGGTAAATATATTTTTTTTTATATTTAAATAGATTTTTTCACTTTATTTTTTATATATTTATATTTCTGGTGATTTGGGGATGAATTTTAAATTGGCCTACGGAATTTTTTTTAGACAAGAAGGTCAAAGTTCAAAGTTCAAATAATCACGTAAATCAGATGTCGGGACTCTATTGCAAATTTTGTGATGCAATCGAATTTCCACTAATAACATCTTGATCTTGTGTGTGATCAAAGGTCTAAGTAATTTTCAAATTGCTCTTAAGTTGAACGCCACCAGTTCCGATTCTCTTATCCTAGATGGCTACCACCCACGAGGAAGTGACTGCTGTGATCTCGAAAGGCCATTCCCATACTATATGTGCCATGAGAGATACAGCAGGAAAGTCAAGTGTAATAATAATAATAAAGGTCTGGCCATGAGAGATACAGCAGGAAAGTCAAGTGTAATAATAATAATTAATAGAAGTGTCGGGTATTAATTGAAATTCGTTTTTTCAAGCTATGTCTCCACTTCAAACATCTTGACAACATCTCTCCCTTTCTTTGATGTCCCAACATTTCATCACCATTTATTTTTCATGTATGGACTTCAGCATAAAGAAATGTTTATAGCTTAACAAATAAAGCAATTTTTTCCTTACTTGTTGACACAGAGATCGAACACATAAATTAAACTCTGTACTGAATACCATAAGTAAATTTGTTGAGTAGAGAGTGTGAAAAAACTTTTTTAAAGGATATATAATCAGAGTAAATGAAAATATCACCGGCCGATGTTAGTAGAATGGCCAAAAACAATTACGAAACGAATATAGCAAGAACAACAAACTTGTTTTTTTTTATAAAGCTTGTTTTCATTGGTCCTGAGTGTTCGAATGGCCGACCTGTGGTTGGCGCTGGTCCAGACCATCGTTGACACTCAGCTGCTGGACTCATGACACTAGGCCAACTTGTCTGGCCCTCGGTTCCAACAAAGCCGTGGAAACGAAAAAAAAACCCCGTAATTAAATAGAAACAATGGAACACCTCTAATGTCATTCACGACTGAATTGTTTGTGTTTTTGGGGGAGAGGAAAGGGGGGTCTTCGGTACATATTTCACGTCACGGGTGGCTAGGGAAAAGCGGGAGAGAGATGGTGGATATGGCGTGACATCGCGGCTGAGGGTTGATATAAGACCGAATGAACGATAGGACGGGACTCTCTGGCTTTGGGAGAAGAGACATCACTCAGGGATTGTTTCCAGCAAGTTACACCGTGACGATCGATAAGTACAAAGTTCATATTTCCTCAGTTTGATTACCGTTACCGCCACGAACTGAGCTTTCTATAGCTTTGTATGTGATCTATAAACTAAGCTTTGATATTAAATGTAATCTCCTGGAAGATTTTAATTATAAAGACAAAGAGCAATCTTTAAAAACTCTTCCCTCCCTCCGTCATTTCTGAAAGGAAGTTCCCCGTTCTGAGATAGCCCAGAAATGATGTGTAAATACGTTCAGGTTTGGTGTTAGTTTGTTCACATCCATTCATTGTGAGTTTAATATCAATTCGCTAGTGTCAGTTCGCCTTCATGAAGTAGGCGGTGCACATTTGCACTTCAACTTGGCGCAACGAGAAAGTCTATTAATAGCGACAATTCGATATACGAGTTACTACTACCAGTGGCGTAGCAAGAGTTTTTGTCATACGATGCGGTAAACGCACGATGTCACCTCGCTCCGACTTCTACATTTGATTTCATCTTGTTTAAATAGTTCCTCACCCACTAACCTCTTGTTTTAATAGTTCCTCACCCACTAACCTCTTGTTTTAATAGTTCCGCACCCACTAACCTCTTGTTTAAATAGTTCCTCACCCACTAACCTCTTGTTTTAATAGTTCCTCACCCACTAACCTCTTATTTTAATAGTTCCGCACCCACTAACCTCTTTTTTAAATAGTTCCTCACCCACTAATAACCTCTTGTTTAAATAGTTCCTCACCCACTAAACCTCTTGTTTAAATAGTTCCGCACCCACTAACCTCTTGTTTAAATAGTTCCCCACCCACTAACCTCTTGTTTTAATAGTTCCGCACCCACTAACCTCCTGTTTAAATAGTTCCCCACCCACTAACCTCTTGTTTAAATAGTTCCGCACCCACTAATAACCTCTTGTTTAAATAGTTCCCCACCCACTAACCTCTTGTTTAAATAGTTCCGCACCCACTAACCTCCTGTTTAAATAGTTCCGCACCTAATAACCTCTTGTTTAATTAGTTCCCCACCCACTATCTACGCCGCAGGTTACTGCCCCAAGTAAACCCCTTCCCCTATAATGTTTCCCAACCCCCAAACTTCATTTGTCCCACCGTTGACCGTTGCTCATCTCATAATTCAATGAGATAATTTTTCTTTTCTCTGTTTTCACATATATTTTTTTCACTCCATGTCTAAGAAATATATATGTTCTACATTGAATTTTTTTGTGTGTGCATGTGTACATTCACATGGGACACAAGCTTTTGACGTGACATATTCTTGTTATCATTATACTTATGACTGGACATTGTCTGTTGGGTCGAGTATTAAACTCTAAGGACCCGGCTCATTTCATCGCACGCCATGCTCATCAAAAGGACATCGCCATGAAGATACTATCATGTTATCTTTACTAAATGACTTTATGTCTAAAAAATCCCTACAAGCCTACGATACTGATATGAGCGTCCTTAGCAACACTTGACAGGGTGAAACAGACGCGAACTAAACGTACCGAGAAAAAAAGTGAACAGAAATGTCAAAGGTTTTTTTCTAGGGCTGCTGAAATTAACGATTAATTTCTCGATTAATCGTTAAAAATCTAAACGATTACATTTTTTAAAGATTAATCGACCCATCACTTATAAATGTACTTGAAGTCAAAAAGAAAAATATTCCAGCCGATAAATGTAAAGTAATTTCAGGACACGAACATTTTGGTTTTAAACTATTGACTGACGTGAATGTTCAAAATGTTGATAAATTTTATTGTGTCCATTGAGAGAAATCGTTTGCCTACCATGCAATGTTCCCTCTAAGTCTAAGCTTGGTTGGTCCGTGTGCAAAGTTTAAAAAAAACAACCTCGTTTGCAAAGTTGCACAACGTCCATTTTTGTGCAATATTTTAGAAAATTTGCTGCGCGGTGATTCTAAACTCCTGCGTGGCGTCAGTCAAATATCTGCGCAGCCGCAATGCTAAAATGGAACATTGCTACCATGGTTCTAACAATTCACTTATATATCACCTGCACACCAAACATCCACTACAGTATCGGAAACTTCAGCTGAGACAATCTAAAGCTATGTGAACGATTGCTCAGCTCGGCTGATTATATAAAATTGTCAATAAGACCCGCTCATCACTTGAACCAAATAATGTCAATACACTTGTCTGTTTGCGTTGTTGGCTAAAAGATGTCATATAAAGAAGACATTCCAGTGGTATTTCAATTTTCGACAAGTATTTTATTAAATGTTACTTATGACTTATGACACCAAAAATTTCAATTTTTGGCTTTAATCGAAATTAACGTTTAATTATCATTAATTTTTAAAAGTTACCGATTAAATTTAAATTAATCATTAACAGCCCTAGTTTTTTCTTTAAATAAAAAAAAGTTGTAAATGCGAGTAGAAATAACGCTTTAAGTAATATATGCTTGGGAGAATACTTTAAAATAAAGGAAAGAAAAACACATGCATGAATGGGTAATTAATCTAATTTTATCTGAGTGAAGTAACAGATGAGCTACTTATATTTTGGCCATGTTTTGTTTAATCTGGACATGCCAAATATGACATGTGTATGACATCCGTGTAATCTAAAAATCAAAGCAGTCCCTAAAAATCCCCGAGAACTCTAAATTTTTGCTTTTAGCTCGATATTCTGTCTTTAAAACAAGTCCATTCTATCTGGTGATGGAGGAATCGAAAAATGATGTCAGCGTGTAAATAAAAGTCTTTATGGCCAATGGCCACACGATATGTCATGAAACACAACAGAAGCCTTTTTTTTAAAGATAGAACAGTGGTTCTTAACCTGGGATCGATCGAACCCCAGGGGTTCGGCGAGTGAACAACAGGAGTTGGGCGGAGGTCAAGACACACACCTGACTCATGATATTCGTGATGTCTCGCCCCTATTAAGAAGGGTTCGGTGAATGCGCCTTTGAAACTGGTGGGTTTCAGTTCCTCCAACAAGGTTAAGAACCACTGAGATAGAGTGTAGATCATTCGGGCTCTCACTGTGCTAGGATTGTCCTTTGACGTCAGAGTCAGACATCTTTAGTAAAGGGCGGGAACCTCTTTTCTGGTTGTGCAATTCTTTATTTCCCATTAGTCTCATCTAAAAATAGTCTCCTAAAAAATGGCTTACGAGTATTTGAGATTTCAGGTTCGCGGAGGCCAATCTTGCGTGGGCAAGGATAGCCAGCACTTCGCGTTATGAATTATAAACTACTCCCTGTCTCACCTTTATTTTCAGTGGGATTGTTTGCATTTATAAACATTAACGGCTGAAATGTAATGTGTGACAATAATTATTATCAAACAGGTGACAATGAAAATGTTATTCTTTTAATAAACACATTTTATTTTAAAAAACGAGGAATATTTTTATTTTAAAGTCATAACAGGGAGACAAAAAATATAACAACGCTAACCCAATGATACCGTTAACAATGGTTGACAATAGAAACATCTTTTATAACGTGTGATTTGTTTTTAATCTTTATAGAGAGAGATCCTTTAAGAATGTGTCCGTTTGTGTGTGTGTGTGGGGGGGGGGCGCATCGTTACAGGAAGCCCCTGCA